>CM028130.1:1697902500-1698332500 GCA_016271365.2 Neoceratodus forsteri | reverse complement strand
TGTCTGTCTGTCTGTCATGTATCTATCTGTCTACTCTGTGTGTCTGTTTATCTCTTTGTTTGTATACTTGCATCTATCTATCTTCTATTTATCTGTCTATCTGTCTATCTATCTATCTCTCATATCTATCTTCTATCTCTCTGTATTGTCTGTCTGTCCACAACCTTTCCATTTATTTGTCTGTCTGTCTCTAGTTCTCATACGTTCTTCATTTCATCCATTTATCCATCTATCTGTCTGTCTGTCTGTCTATCTATCTATCAATCTATCTATCAGTCTGCCTGTCTCTGTTTGTCTATCTGTCTATTTGTCCTCTTATGTATATCTGTATGTCTGTCTATCTCTTTTGTCTGAATCAGGCATCTACATGCATCTATCTATCTATCTATCTGTCCACCTGTTTGTCTGTATTGCTGTCTGTCTGTCTATCTATCTATCTATCTGTCTGTTTCTGTCTGTATGTCTGTCAGTCTGACTGATTGTCTTTCCCCCTGTCTCTCTGGCTTTCCATCCGTCTCTCTGTATATCTGTACATTCAGACATTTATCTAACTATCTATCTATCTATCTATCTATCTATATATCTATCTATCTATCTATCTATCTATCTAACTATCTAACCATCTATCAATCAATCAGTCCATCAGCTCTGCCATGTATTTCTCTATCTGTCTGTCAAGCTGTACAACCATTCTTTCATCCATACATCTGTCTGTGTATCTGCGTCTGTCTGTCTCATCTATCATTCATCTATCATTCATTCATCTCATCTATCTATCTATCTATGCATTCATCTATATCTCTCTGTAGCGTCTGTCAGTCTGTCTCTCAATCTATCTGCCTATCTATCATTCATCTATCTATCTATCTATCTATCTATCCGTCTGTTTATCAACGTTTCTATCTATATGTCTCTCTGTCTCTCTTTCTGTACATCCATCATTTCATCCGTGCAACCATTCATCTATCTATCTATCTTTCTATCTATCTATCTATCTATCTATCTATCTATCTATCTATCTATATATCTATCTATCTATCTATCTATCTATCTATCTATCTATGTATCTATCTATGTATTTGTCTGTCTGTCTGTCTGTCTGTCAGTCTGTCCAGACTGTCTGCCTATGTCTATCTGGCTAGCTACATATCTATCTGTCTCTGTGTATGTCTGCTATCTTTTGTCTGTCTGCCCATCTATCTGTATTTATCTGACTTGCTCTCTATTTATCAATCTATTCATCTATCTTGCTATCTGTCCCCCTTTCTGTCTCTAAGACTGTCTGTCTGTCTATCTATCTAACTATCTCTCTATCTGTCTATCTGTCTTTGTCTGTATGTCTGTCTGTTTGACTGATTGTCTTTCTCTCTGTCTCTCAGGCTTTCCATCTGCCTGTCTGTCTATCTGTACATTCATACATTTAGCTATCAGTCGATCTATCTATCTATTCATCAATCTGTCTATCAGTCCATCAACCCTTCCATCTATTTGTCTATCACTACATCCATCCATTCATCCATGCGTCTGTCTGTCTGTCTATCTATCTATCTATCTATCTATCTGTCTGTCTGTCTCTGTCTGTATGTCTGTCTGTCTGACTGACTGTCTTTCTCTCTGTCTCTCTGGCTTTCCATCTGCCTCTCTGTCTATCTGTACATTAATACATTTATATAACTATCTATCTATCTATCTATCTATCTATCTATCCATCTATCCATCTATCTATCTGTCTATCTATCAATCAGTCCATCAACTCTTCCATGTGTTTGTCTATCTGTCTGTCTAGCTGTACATCTGTCCTTTCATCCATACTTCTGTCTGTCTGTGTATCTGTCTATCTATCTATCTATCTATCTATCTATCTATCTATCTATCTGTCTATGTCTGTCTATCTCTCCATCTATCTATTGATCTATCTATCTATCTATCTATCTATCTATCTATCTATCTATCTATCTATCTGTCTGTCTGTCTCTCTTTCAGTACATCCATCAATTGATCCGTGCATCCATCCATCTACCTATCTATCTATCTATCTATCTATCTATCTATCTATAAACTATTAATCTATCTATCAGTCTGCCTTTGTGTCTGTCTGTCTGTACATCTGCCTATCTGCCAATCTATATGTCCGTACATCCAGCCATATATCTATCAAACTTTATATCTATGTATCTATCTATCCATCTATCTATCTGTCTATCTATCTGTCTGTCTGTCGGTCTGTCTGTCTGTCTGTCATACTGTCTGTCTTTTTTTCTGTCTGTCTCTTTTTCTGTAAGTCTGCCGGTCTTCCCATCAGTCTTCCTGTACAACAAGACATGTATCTATCTATGTATCTATCTATCTATCTATCTATCTATCTATCTATCTATCTATCTATCTATCGATCTATATGTCTGTCTGTCTGTCTATCTATCTGTTTATCTATCTATCTTAATGTCTGTCTGGCTGTCTCTCTGCCTGTCTATCTGTTGGTCTATCTGTGTGTCTATATATACATCTGTTTGTATCTATCTGTCTATCAATCTATCTATCTTTCAATTTATCTATCTTAGTAGCTCAGACATATTACTTGTTCAGAATATATAGTCCACCAACTCCTCTCAGTAGATTTCTGGCATTTCTAAATTAATGTGATGGTGGGGTCATTACTGGTGTCCTAAAGCTGCAGTGTATGTTACAGTGAAAACTGTGCGCTATGCCTTTTTATTGAGTTTGTCATGCATGCAGGTGCAGGCAAACTCATTGACATGAAAGGTGCTATACAAGGATGTGAGGGGGTGTGTGCCCAATGGAGAGCTCCATAGCAAGTAGCAGGCCAATGAGTCGGCAGGCTGGGGATAATTCAGTTTCTGCTGTTGGGGCAGAGTTGGCCAATTTTTCAAAGGACAGAGCTGCATCAATAGTGGCATGGTTCTGTTCTTTGATGTGTAAAGCCCTGCATTACTTGACTTCCTGATTTCGAGTTCACACTGCTGTAGCACTTACAGTGTGAACGTGCTGAGTCTACCCACTGCTCCCATCTTGCTTGTTTAATAATGACAGGTTTAATTCGGGTACTTCTAATATGTCATGTATTTTGCAATAAAATGCATTTGAAGAACTCTGCTGCTCTCATAGAACAGATGCAGAAACAGAGAACAGTTGTGAACCATGGATAGGTAGATTTCAAGACTGTGTAACTCAAATAAATACTGTTGTTGTAAGAGAGCCACAAACTTCCACAACAGGAACTAATGTTACTACAGCCCTGGGGAATTCTTACGATATGCAAGACATTTGTAATCTGCAAAATTGCTTAAATGTTGTTAAAACAGAAAAAATTCAACTGCCTCCATTGAGTACTCCTTGACAAGGAGCAAATACATTGGAAGGTGGAGTTTCATATTACTCTGACAACTTTGCACCTCCATCCTGAGCTAAGCTAATTCTGGAGCAAATTTCTAAAGTGGACACAAAATGTAGCAAGTCTTCATCATCTTCATCCCACCACCCAAAATTATAATCCACTGGATTTATTGAGACAGGCTGATTGCAAAATAAACAAGAATGAAACTGAGTTTTGGCATGAGTCTGATGCAGCAATTTATTTATTGTTTCAACTATCCTCGGTATGCACACGCAAAAGCAAAGGGATTTGCATATCTGACAGACTTGCACCACTATTGCAGCTGGTAGTCAGTATGATTTAAGTACTTTATCCCATATTTGTGACACAGTTGTACCATGCATTCACAGCCAGTAACAATGCCACCATCTGTGTAAGTAGGAGACAAAATAAAAATAATGGCACACAGACTGAGGAGGAATGTTAAAGACGATGTGCGACATAACAAAAACATGTACAAAACTAGCTTTGTGGCACAGCAGTCCAGACTCTCACAACACTTTGCCAGTACACTGTAGTTTGCTCAGGGGATGGAGGACAATTTACAAAATATGTGTACAGTATCATTAAAGTGGCAGTACACAGCAAAGGGATTCATTCTAAAAGATTTTATAGTATGACTATATTATTATTGCATTACTTGTTTCAGTGGTTCCATAACTGTGAAAAGAAAAAAAGATTATAATGTATGGTAGAACATTGTTATAGGTAGAAATCTACCTTTTTATAACAACATTTTACCATCGATGTGATGTCATGATGTTGTTAACCCATCGACAGTATGTCACATCAATGGGTTAACAACCGGGAACAGTCTGGGCATGCGCGCAACTGGATTGGACGGCTGAGGGCAGAGTGGCGGTGACTGAAAAAAACTGCAGTAAGGAACTGCATCCTTTTCTTAAAAACCTAAATGGTACCATACACTATAAAATATAATGTATGGTGCATCAATGATTAACTGTTTTGTTAACCAATCTGGAGGTTGCCATGGCGACGTAAACCTCGAGAATGATGGTCGCCCCAGCAACCTCTTGATGGTTAACAAACCAGTTAACCATTGATGGGCCGGGGGGGGTCTGGGCCTGCCAGAGACTAAGTCCCACCGGAGGTTGCCGTGGGCTGGTGGGTACTGCCTGTACCCGGGCCAGAGGTGCTCTCCCTGGGCTGGTGAGCCCGAGAGCCCAGGCGTCGGGCTGGAGCTCTTGCTCTGGAAGCCGGGAATGAGGTCAGATCTGCCCCCTTGGGCCGAGCAGAGTTCCAGGAGGTCGGGCTCAGGGTACGCCTCAGTCCCCCGGAAGGGGTGAAAGGGACTTTGGGCACCACACCTAGAGGCAGGTGCCGGAATATATGTAAGATCGAAAGCGGAGCTGGGCTGGATGCATGCAGAGACTAAGTCCCAACTCTCTTCCAGAGACTAAGTCCCCACGGAGGTGGACAGAGGCTGTCAGGGACTGTCTCTGCCCAAGACGAGGTGCCTTCCCTGAGCCTCATCAGCAGGAGACCGGGGCGAGTGAGGGTCCGGGCCTGCCAGAGACCAAGTCCACAGGAGGTCGCTGTGGTCGGTGGGCACTGACCTACCCGGCCGAGGTGCTCTCCCAGGCGCGTGAGCCCAGGAGCCTGGCGTCAGGCCAGAGTTCTGGCTCTGGAAGCCGGGAATGAGGCAGTTAACCATTGATTACCATACATTATCCTCTATGTTGTGTATCTGAGTTCAAAACTAAATGAATGAAGTGGACACAGATATTTACAGTTGTGAATGAATGGGTTTGTGGGGTGCTGACACTGGGTCCACACAGGATGGGAGAACAGACAAAAAACAGAGTCGGACTCACAGTAAAACACAGTTCCATGTTTTTGGTTTTTTATTGTTTTGCAATCAGTCCTTCTTGATACTATAAGTATAAATCCAGTGTATTATTCTTTGGGGTGGGATGGAGGTGATAAAGACTTGAAATTGTGTTGTGTCCAATGTCTAATCCTGTGTTTGCCCTTGCACTATGAAAACAACTACTGCCAGCATCCCTCTGATTAACCTCCCCCCCCATGTGTAACTGAAGTAAAGAAACAGGATGCAGTTGAGTAACAGACTTCAGGTAGTTGGTAGTTTTATCAGAAGGCAGCCAGCAGTACATACAGGGTCACTGACTGAGTAGAAAAATGATTCACACGCTATTGCTGATACCACCACATGATGTGGGACAGGTCAGGCCATGTACCAATAACCAAAAAAAAAAAAATACTTTCAAAAGTGCCCACTGCAGTAGGATCTGGTAGGCAGATGGAGAATGACAAAATGTGCCGCAACTTTCTGGAGACGATAGAAAGAAGGAAGGTCAAGTGGCAACACTACTCTGACTTTGCTGCTAAAACTACAAACTTCCTGCAGATTGTTACTTGACTGTATTGCTTTTTGTCATACCATGTTAGGGGCAAACACAGGGAAGCCTCATCCTTGTACTCACTGGCACTCCTGTAATGGTGGTCCTGGTCCCTACCCCTCAGCCATTCCTAGGTTTGGGATCATATGACGCTAACGGTGGCTTCAGCTTTAAAGATCTGGCAGGGAGCCAAGTTCAACTCCCACCACAACTCCTGGCCACAGCTGTATGGCCCAGTGCTGCTGATGCAGTTCTATGGAGCACCAGTGTTAGACTTTCTTGCTAGTGGAAGGGAAAGAACAGCTTGCAAACCAAAACGTAAGTACCAAAATTAAGTGACGGAGACTTATGGTAGTTAGGGGACAGTATAATTTGGACAGAGGAAATGATCAGATTGCTGTTGCATGGCATTGACTGATATAGGTGATGGGCGGGTACGAGCTTACCAGTGCTTTGTACTTTAACTTAACATCTCAGTGCATGGAGTGTTAATTGAATATCAAACACCTTTATGTTTATATGTTTCCAAAGTACTACGTTGACTTCACAGCATTAATAGAAAGTGATAAATTATTTGACTCACCCATTACAGCTTACACCCCGGTAATCTAAGTTTAACTCTTTTATTCTTTTTTGAAAGTTGTTACTGTCCCCCACCTTTTTTTCTCAACGAAGGTTCCATAGAATTGGAAGGGTCATTAGTTGCTGGGTGGAAAGATGAAGCATACAGGAGGCTTGTTGTGGTAGCAGCCGCAGGGCAACAACAGCATGGATTTGCTCATCTCAGCCTGATCTTGACTCTTATCGAGGAGCAGAGAGGAACTATGGCAGAATGTTTTAGTGAAGAATGATTGTGTTTTTAAGTTTTTTTTGTCTGTTTGTTTTAGTTAGGTCCATAGGATATTACTTAAAGTGCCATTGCATCTTTAAGAGATTCCCATATAGTGATGCACAAGCTGTTGTTTATGAATGAGCTTCCGATCCAGTTATGAATATTGCCAGCCTGCAGTGGGTAAGGGAATAACAAGCTTTACATGCCATTCTGTTCCCTCCATTACTGAGTAGAGTATGAAACACAGTAGTCGGCAGCTGGTTAAGAGCCTGGATCAGTTGCTTGAATAGTTGTACTGAACACTCTGGGGCCGGTTCTCAAATGCTGCACCAAGACGTAAGATGCATGCACCAAGCAGCAGGACGCAAGCAGCATGCTGCACTAAGACACAAGCAAGATGGGATTCACAAACACACCATGCATGAATGCAAAGACCCACTGCGTCAAGCACCCCATGCACCAGCTCAGCACCAGAAGGTAGCTAGCACCATGATGCAGGGTGCATTGCAACAGGGGTAAGACATGCAGGACACAGGAGTGCAATTCACAAAGGTGCACCAAACAGCAGATTTCAAACACCTGCTACACCACACAGAGCTGATCTAAGTAGACTTAGAAAAAGGAAGGAAAAAGGTAGGGCAGTGATACAGGACTAAGACACAGGACTGCAGCAGGACAGAGACAGATGACAGCCAGGAGGATATTAGCACCACAGGCTCTACTGGGCAAACAGCTGGCCATGCAAGACCATAGGTGACATACCTGCCAGGCTGCACAATGGGGTGGTGCTGCACAGCAGGTGCACAGACAACAGCAACTCAGACACCGGAGGCATGCCATCCATGCGTACCGGCCATGCACCACCCACATGGACCTGACCAAGGAGCAGTGCATCGCATGATATCGACTTGGCAAGGCAGCCATAGCAGAGCTATGCCAGGAACTTGATGCCGACCTGAGAAGCAGGACCCGAAGAGGCCATGCTATACCAATAGAGGTGAAGGTATGTGCAGCCCTACCGGTAATGGCCACTGGTGGATTCCAGACACCAAGTGGTGACACCATGGGCATCTCACAGCCCTCCATATCATGGTGCCTGAGGGCAGTCATGAATGCCCTTGTACACAGGTCACACCAATACATCCACCTACCCACAAACACCCATCAGCAACTGGCAATCAAGTAGGGATTCTACAGCACAGCAGGATTCCCACATGTGCTTGGTGTGGTAGACTGCACACACATCACTATATGGGCACCACTGGATGAACCAGAGACCTATGTCAACCATAAGGGCTTTCATTCCATGAATGTATAGGTCATCTGTGACAGCAGGTGCAGGATCCTTGACGTTGTGACACAGTATCCAGGGTCCACACACAATGCGTACATCTACAGGAACTGTGGAGTGTGTGAGGCCTTCCAGAGTGGGATCCTCACAGATGGCTGGCTGATTGGTATTACACCGACATACACGTAGCTTGGTGGGCAAGGCATCGCAGGGCACAACACTAACCAACACCTTCCATCGCACAAGTGACAGTGGATACCCACAACAGCCCTGGCAGATGACACCAGTGAGGTGTCCACAGAGTGTGGCAGAGCAATGGTACAATGATGCCCACACAGCAACATGCAGTGTGATAGAGCTCACATTTGGCATCCTCAAGATGAGGTTCTGGTGCCTTGACAGATCAGGGGGTGCACTGCAGTATACACAAGTAATGGCATGCAAACTGTTTATAGCATGTTGCGTGCTGCACAACACAGCACTGGAACATGGCACACCACTGGCAGACGATGAGGAGGCACCCAAGGAGGATGGTGACACTGGGGTGAGGAGGAGGAGGAGTCAGAAGGGCCTGCCTATGACTGGTGACAGCAAGGCCAGGCACAACACACACTAGCTTGACAATGAATACAAGCACAGCTCATTGTGTCACACTTTGGATGAGCACAGAACAGCATGCACAGTGTGCACGGCCACAGGTACCCCAACACCACCTTTCTGTGTGTTGGCTATGGACCACAGCCTTGAGAACATGTGAGGACCACATGCATGGAGCAATGGCACATATAGCAGGCACACTGGGCAGCAGTGCTATGGCATTGTGGGGAACAACAAAGCAGTGCCAGGAAACAAGGGACCACCGTGGAAGGTGCACACTGCATGTGGACTGGAACAGCTGTGGTGATAAGGAGGTGTCACTGCCTGGGCCCCCACACAGGCAGTGGCAGCACAGTTGACACAGATGTGCCCATTGCCTGTGTGCCACCCCAGATGGTGCACTGCACAGTGCCACGGACAACAGGATGTGTGGCTGGGTGTCCAGTGCTAGCAGGGGCGACATGTGCATGAGCAGTGTAATGTAGGGATGGAGGGATGTGTAGGGTCCCATGCACAGCAGCCACAGTACTAGGCAGTATAGACTGCATGTGATGGGAATGGCACCACGGCCATGTGGCACTCAGCACATTGGTGCCAACATGAATGGCAGGGCACAGTGGGTACCAGAGGTGGGCACAATGGGGATATGGAGGACAGTGTGGGTGGGAGGCTGCACACACCATGTGGCACAGCTGCAGGTGTTGCACATGGTTGGGTGCAGTGCACCTGAGGCTGCAGGACATGTGTGCATTGTGGCACACCCGTAGGGCACGCTATGAGAACTGACACAGTGCCACTGGAGGCATGCCCCCCTCAAGCACAGCCATGGTACCTGCACAAGCACAATGTGTGGAGATGGGGGGATAGCAACCAATCCACTGCAGGTTGTTTTGTGCATCAACAATGGGAGGATGCATGTTGCACTGTGTGGCAGCCACAGCAATGCTACTTGCATACAGTGTTATCCCATACACAATGCACAGTGTGTTGCGTGCTGCATGCTGATGCATGCTGCATAGCGTGTGCATCACAGCATGGGACTGGTGGGGGAAATCAGGGAACAAGTTGAGCTGAGCCATCAGCATGTGCAGGGCCTCAGTAGCACATGCTTGGCCACACAGGACAGCACAGGACACAGCCCCATATACACTGCACAAGGAGGCAAGGGAGTAAAGCAAGAACAAGGGCAAACAGTAGGTGGCAGTCCAAGTTGCAATGGCACGCTGGAGCAGGGCACCTAACTTCACAGATGATGAGACAGTGCATTTCATCAGCCTGGCTGAGGAGTGGAGCACAATGCTGTTCCCACAGGGAGCACAGCAGTCCAGCCCAGCTGACAGGGAGAGGGTGTGGTCCACTATAGGTAGTAGGCTCCAGGCAGTGTCTGGCATCAGGAGGACCATGCAGCAGGTCAGACACAGATGGCATGACCTGGCCTGGAGGGAGGGATGGCTCCTTGACCACCTGAGGAGGATGGCATGAGAGGCAGATGTCCAGATGCATGGAGGACGGCCATGCCGGTCAGGTATGTGCCGCCAGTAACATGTCTGACACACAGCACACTACAATGACCTTGACTGTACAGATGGGTATTAATGATGTCACATACCATTATGTCTCCGCAGGAGGGAATAGTGACACTGAAGGCCAGGGCAGGCCCAGGGAACCCAGACTGGATGGACATGGCAGAGGACCCCAATGAGAGCAACATCGCCAAGGTAGGTGTGCAGCAGTCATGGCATGTATGCAGCAGTGTAGGCTAGTGTGTATAGGGACCAGCAGGTAGGGGACACACACACACACACACACACATATATATATATGCACTAGAAGGGCCAGCACAGGTGGCCGTGGCTGGTGGTTGCTGGTAGGGCACATGCACCATGGACACGTGTGGGTGTGTCCCCCACACATGGTTGGTGCATGTCACAGCCCATGCAACACGTGACATGGCATGGTAGTGGCCTGCCAGGCTTGCATTGGTGGTGTGGGCAACATGCAGTGAGGCAGTGCATGGGTGCATAGTGCACTCACAGGCTGTCACATTGTTTTCCAGGTGCCGATGATGGTGTGAGGAGTGAGCAGTAGGGCTGGGATGCATGGTGGCATTCGCTGTAGTGGGTGATGTGATGCCTGAAGCAGAGTGACACATGGGCGTACACAGCCAGGACCCAGATGATGGCCCAGGGCAGGCAAACAGGTTGCACCACAGCAGGGTGCGGATGGTGTAACTGATGAGGAGGATGTGGAGGTGACGAAGGAGAGCATCCCGGGTGACCGACAGGTGCATCGCCAGCATGTAGGGCCAGGTGACAGAGCTGTGGGACCACCAGCGGCAGGTGACATGGCTGACATGGCAACAGGCAGAGACACATGTGGCACAGCTGGCTAGGTGGGTGCTGACCAGACTGGAGATGGGGACACCCCATACATGATGGTGGTGATGCAACCCCCAGACAAGGTCCAGAGCAGCCCAGGAGTGAAAGGGACGCATCATTAGACAGGGATGTGAGGAGTGATGATGACATGCAGCCCCAGCCGCACACCCTCTGTGACTTTGCCCAGGGACTCAGCCAGTGCATCAGGCCCATGGCAAGGCTGCTGACTGACCTGTATAATGCAGTGCAAGGCCTGTTGGACTACCTAGACCAGACTGGTGGACAATGAGTGGCAGGCATGGGAGTGCAACGTTGTCCTGGCTCCAGTCCTGCAGTCATGGACATGCCATGAACAGGGCTCATTGGGTGGCATAGACACAGGTCACTGTGACATCAGAGAACTGGTAACTGTGCATGCAATGCAGTTAATTGCATCACTGTTGTAAAGCTATTGCTGTGTGTGGAGCTGTGCCCATTGCATTGGATATCTCTTGGATCACCCTAACTGTTGATGTTGTGTGTTGCTTATGTGTACCCAATACATTGTTGTTCCTTGTGCAAGCTGTGTCTGTGTGTCATTCTGAACTATGCATGTCCATCACCTGTCTATGCTGTGTACTGGTTGGTGCCAGCCACAGTGTGGGTACCAGCTCACAGGGCCTACACAGAGCACCATGTGGAAAACAGGGACTGCTGTCCAGCAACATGTGGATTGCACCACATTGTGCCACAGGTACTGTTAATGAGACACGCTCGGCACAGTGTCAGGACACTGTCTCCCTGTGGGCCTGTGCCACCCAGTGTAGGGTCCTCTTAGTTTCACAGTGGCATGCCACAGTGGTTATGCCAAACCACCAGTTGACAAGGTGAGACCCCGTGGTTTGGGTCTGCATGTGTCGTGCATGTGTTGGTATCAGGTGTGTGGGGCTGGGTGGTGTGTCATGGTATGTGGCATACCACATGGCCAACCCAGCGGACTGCAGTTCACAGCTATGTATGGCTGCCATGGTTGTGTGCCCCACAGTGAGTATTGTGTGTGAGTGTTGGTGCTGGGTGGTATGTTGAGTCCCTTGTGTGGTGGGGAGGCAACAGTCCTGCAGTGGCCATGCACCTGGGTGTGGGGGCATGCATGGCAACATGGACAGTTATGGTGCCTTGTGTACCAGGGGCCATGCCTGTGCTGGTGCTCCATGCCATGGTGTGTGCACCCACTGCTCCCACTGATCACATGGGAGGGGCTTGTCCAGTTGGTGGTGGTTGATTGTGCATGGGTGTGGGTGTGCATTGTGAGCAGCCTGTGGCATGCCATGGTGTACACACTCGAGTGCATGCAAGTGATCACAGAGCTGGCATTGGGGGCTGTGCAGGTGTCCAGTATGTGCCATTTCAGATGGTAGTGTGCCCATTGCTAGCATGGGGGGAGTGCCACTCTCTGTGGATGCAGGCTTGTGTGCATGTCCCATGCTACAATGCCATGGTGGGGTGTGCCATGGCCATGAGCACTGTACAGAGGATATGGGGTACTGGTGCATGCAGCAAAGGTATGCATGACACATGCACCTGCACATCCATGTGTGGTGTGTGTTGTGTTGGGGCCCCTGCCCATGGTCTGTTGTGTGCACTGGACCATTGCATTGTGGTGGCCAGCACCATTGGTCATCTCCTCCCTCCGATGCGCATGCCTGACATGCTGCGTGTATTCTACCGGTGTGTGTGTGTGCTGGCCTCCCCCTCTGGCCTATGGTGTCTAGTGGTGCACTCTGTGCAGTGCATGATGGCTGTACTGCCATGATGCTACACTGTGTAGTATCCTGCAATGTGGCATGCCCTGTCTGCACCCCTGCCACAGGTGGCACTGTGTGCACTCTGTGCCTCTGTGACCGTTGTCATATCACTGGGAATATCTGTTGTGCCGAGTGGGCCCTGACATACTGCAGCTATTGTCCCCCCCAGCTCTAGTCCTACTGCCAGCTGCTGCCGTGTGTGCAACAGGTGCTGCTGCTGGTGTGGTGCTTCTTGCCTGGCCATCCACCCTTCACAGGCCATTCTACCTGCCTCAGGGTGGGCCCTCTTGTGGCCTTGGGATCGGACTGTCATGTGTTGTCCCAGCCTCCATGCTGCACTGGGTGTTGGCATGGCCACGTTGTTGTCTATCACTGGACTGTTCTGTGTCTGGAAAGACCACTCCATGTCACTGACACGTGGGTGGATGTCCATCCCCCTGTGCCCATAGTGTTCCAATACCCCTCTGTGCCTGTGCACACCCTCAGCTGTGCTACTGGGTGTTTTGCTGCAGCTGTCTTCTGTGCCCCGTGTGGCAGTGGCCCCCTGCTGTGTGTGTCCCACTGTGCTATGGCCATCTTTCACACCAGCATCGCTGCATGGCTCCAGCCCATCCCTGATGTCTGTTGGGCCCACATGTCTGTCTTCAGAGGCACGTGCATCCAGCTGCTGTTTCCCATTGTCTGTATGTGTGCCTGCCATGTCACCCACAGCCCTGTCCTCGGGCACGGCTGTGCATGTCACATGCTGTGTCAGCACTGTGTCTGGCTGTTGTTCCTTGGCAGCAATGGCTACCCTATGCCATGTGCACCCCCATGGCCATGTCCCGCATCCTGTATGCTGACTGCGTTCCCCATGCTGTGGTGATCATCTACTACCCCTCTGTTGTGCCCCACACACTGCAGTCTGGGCATACCTGTGGGACTGGTGCCACACTGGCTGCCTGTTGTTGCATGCATCTTGCAATCTCCTGTAGTGCTGTTGCCATTGCCGTTGTTGCCTCTGTCTGGGTGATATGCTGCCACATGCTGCGTTCCATTATCATGGTCTGCCATTCTATGGCATCTGTTTGGTGTGTGATGCATAGTAGTATGTCCTGGAATAGCCTTGGTGTCTGTGTTGTTTGGCATACCCCTTCCTGGATCCCATGTATGATGGCTGTGTGGATATCTGCCACTGTCAGCTGCAGCTGTCCCATTTGTGCAACCATGGCAGTGGTGTGTTCCCATATGCTGTCTTGTATCCCTGCCAGCTCTTGCTGTGCTGCCTCCTGGGTGAGCAGGACTTCCTGGCAGTATCATGACAGGCCTTCCCCAAGGTCATCCTCCAGTGGCAGTGGTGTTGCACCATGTTCGCCTGTCCCACCTGCACCTCCATGGTCCAGTGTGGGAGTGCTGTGTGCTTGGCAATTGTGGCCTACAGTGGTGGGTGCATTGTCCACCTGTCCTGCCACAGGGCCACTCCCTCTGTACCCCTGTTGCTGTGTGTCCACTGTGGTCTGGTGCTGGTCTGCAGGTCTGGTCATGGGTGTTCCTTGCCCAATGGTGCTGCTGCTGTTGGATGGCATGGCATTGCTGTCAGTGTCTCTTCCCTGTTGGTCATCTGCCTCACTATCTGTCACCCTCCTGTGGGCCTGGCTCACTGTCCTGTCACTGGTGGATTTCTGTTGTTGTTCCTCATCACTGCTGCTATGACTGCTGTGCTCCGATGCTTCACTGTCACTGTGGGTCACATCATGGTGTTGTGGTGGTGTTGCTTGCCTGGCTGTGGCAAATTGTCTAGTTGCTGTGGTCTGGGCACCTGCTGGGTATACAGACAGATGTGCACAGTGCATTACCTTGGGTGTTCACGTGCCAGTATGTGTCCAGTGCCATGGTGCATGTCCAGCCTATGGCAACCAGTGGAGGGGTTGCCTCCTGTATCTCCTGCTACCGCATGGTGGCTCAGGCCACACTGTGTCCCTCTGCACCTGACCTCTGGGTCCCTGTCCATTGCGGGTCCCTGGTGCCCCTACGGTGCATCCGCTGCCACTGGTGGTGCCACATCAGCTGTCTGTACAGTGGTGCCACCCGCCACATGCATGCCTGGTGCTTACCTTGTGCATGTTGTTGCTGATACAGGTCTAGCTCAGTGTCACCCTGTGTACTGCACATGCTGATCTGTGCCACTACACATTCCTCATGTCTGCTGTGGGGTCATGTTTGTGATGGTTGTGTGGGTCCTCCTCCCCTTGCCATTGTGCAGTGCATGTTGCGGGCTGCCTTCTCCTTGGCATGGTGCTTGATGTCACAATGCTGCTTTGCAGCTCCCTCATACTGCACTTACTGGGTGCCACTGCATTCACCAGTCTGGCTACATCAACCCATGGCTCCTGCTGCTGTGTCTGTACCTTCTGGTCCCCTCCCCGGAACAGTAGCAGGTCTGCCTGTTGAATGTCACACACAGGTCAGGGCCTTGCACCATTGCCCATCATACTCTTGTACTCCTGACACTTGTCACACCTACCTGGGCCTCTATTGCATCCAGGAGGATGTCTGTCTCCTGGTCCGTGAAGTTCTTTTTCCTGGAGTGCCCAGTCTTCTTCCTCTGTGTCCCTGGGGATGGCTGCCCCCTCTCTTCTTGCTGCATCCTCCATAGTTTGGCCATTCCTCTGCCCCTTGTGTTTGGACGCTGCCTGCACCTTGCATTTCACCTACACTATTTATTTGATGAACTGTGCATTCTTACACCATATGCGCTGTGTCTGGCTCACGGTGTGTTCCTTACAGATTAGAGTGCATTGCCGATGATGTAAGGGGCTTTGGTGTATGGTGCGTTTGACGCACCTTGCGCCACTCTAAGGTCATCTTTGTGAATTGGGCCCTCTCTCTGTCTCTGTCTCTCTTTCTCTCTGCCTGTTGTCAGTATGGGCATTTCCACTGCAGACAGACCTGCCAGCACAGATACTCTACACGGGACTAGCAGCATGAGCGGAGAGCAGCAGGACTGGAGAAAAAGGATGACACTACATCCAGATTAATATACCGTCCTTTAACAAATTATGCAGCCCCTGCCCAGCAACATACTATACAGATCCTGCCATGACATTATACATATTCTATACTATAAAATACTATATAGATCCTGATTCTTTATTATACAGATCATGTCCTGTTATTATACAGATGTTGTCCTATAATGTATTAGACAGCATTTGGCAGCTATCAGCTTTGGGCGCCAATACATTGTTAACAAGCACCCTAAGGTTTTAAAATAAAACAAAAATAAAATGTCAGTGTGAGTGTGAGTGTGAGTGGGGTGGAGGAGGTACTGAAAGACTGTTTTCACACCAAATAATACTGGGTTTTGAGCCTTGTACCTTTTATTAAAACATTTCAATAAAAAAATTAAAACTGAGCTGAATAACTGCAACATGATCGACAGTTGGAAGGATGGACAGAAACAATGACAAATGAGGAAGGAATATTCCAATATGCCAGTAATGTAACCGCAATGTCTTCACACAAGGGGTCAAACCTTCAGCCCTGTAACACCTGTACTAGCAGCTTTCTTGCTATTTTAACATATTTAAATGCTTGTATGAAATGAGCAGCAATCAAAATAATTTTGAATGCAGTTTGTTAAATAAAGTTTTTTCATGGATGTAATTACAAACAATTTGCAGCTATCAATATGTCCCATTTAATAGTTAAAGAAACAAAATCAGGGGCTAAATGTGATGCAAAGGGAAGAGAAAGGGAGCTGGCAGATGTGTGCCCTACACTACAGCCAATGCATAGGGGCTCAACTTCGGGCTCTCATTAGTTACATTACTTGAAGTTGGATATGTCACAATAAAAAAACTGAAAACAGCAAGAAAGGGAAAGGATAATCAAGCCTTTATGTGAGAGAAAAATAGCTAAAAGGCTTAAGCACTTGCAATCCATTATAGTGAGCATATGCATGATGACTTGGAAATATAAAAATACTTGATTCATAAAAGGAGCACGCCTGCATCTGTCCTTCATTACTAATGGTATAATGGTTATTCCACTAACCAGCATGATCAGTATATGGGTGCTTCGTTTACACTTGCTGTGCATTATTTAAAATACATATTATACAAGATGATGTATATTGTCTTACAGAATTTATCCTGTTTCAGACTAGCAAACTTATTTTCTTTTGAACTGCATCTAATTATTTAGTGTGTTTGTGTGTGCGTGCATGTGTGTGTGTGTGTGTGTGTGTGTGTGTGTGTGATTGGGCATGCACCCCTAAAGCGCTCCATTTATTGGTGTTTTTGAGAGAGAAAACAATACTTTTTTCTAGTTGCCAGATAGGGGAAATGGGATAACTGCTGAATTTGAAAGAATTAGGAAGTTCTGTAGTGCCCTTCTGATAGCACACGCTAGATCCTTTAAATTGGACCAGTAGCTCTCTGACACATTATTTTGCTTTTTTGTTACTGTCTGGTAGTCAACAGATACCCTTTCATCACATTGTTTCATAATCTCTACATGTACCTGCTAACTCATCTTACTTGTTGTACTATACCTTAGCATTATATTTCCTTCTTTAATGCAAATAAACTTTCACAAAACCTAATTACAATATTATTCTCATCATTGTTAATGCAATTTCACTTAACCTGTCCTTATCTCTACATATGATGAACATTCGGCATTGACAAATGTTTGTTTTTTATTAAATCTACTTTTATTAAATTTCACAGAACCAGATCAAACCATAAACAAGTATTAACAAGTAAAAACATTGAGATGAAGCCAACCTTTCTAATTATAACAATAACAATAGCAATAATACAAAAAAAAAGGAAAAAATACCCACCATCACCCCCCCAAATCCCCACCCCACCCTAGAAGCTCAACCAAGTTAATAGTCAGTACCACATAGAGGTTGGGACAAGGGTAAAAATAATAGGGAGATACTGTAGAACTAGATATAATCACAGAAAGTTTATATCGCGCAGATGAGTCATGCGCCATGATCGCGCACACATACATTTGCGCGCTTTATCCTTTCAAAAGCAGCTATTCGCGCAGCTGTTTGATGATTCTGTCCCCTACTGCCATACTTTGTCAGATCTGCTGCATTAACTGCTAAACTGTTAAACTGTACAGGTACAGTGATGTCCTTAATTAAGTGGTTAAACTCTCCTCGTAGACCAGCAACAAAAAGAGACTTTACTGCCTTGGAAACCGGCAACTTGGATTCAGATATTCTGTTTGTCACTGCCGGCATATCAAACCTGATGGCAGAATCTGTAGCACATGAACTTGCAGTATCTTCTCATCCTGCAAAGCATGAACACTTTATGCCATCTACACCCTGAAGTCCGATTTGAAGTGTAAGTATTCTTGTGAACATGGGGTAATGAATGCTGCTCGATATTATGAGAGCAAGTATAAGCAGAAAATTAATGAAAGCACAGTCCGCACCTTCAAGCGTGACTACAAAGAGAAACTGGCACAAACTCCTGACCCAGAAAAACTTCCTAAAGTGCTGCCCATAAAAGCCCGTGGTCGCCCACGTCTGCTTCTGGCAGACGTTGAAGACGAGTTAAAAAATATTGTTAGAACACTGAGATTTGAGGGTGCTGTTATTAATGGTAGACTGTTGCTAACAATAGCGACTGGGGTAGTCAAAGCTAAATGCCCTGAACTACTTGTTGAAAATGGTGGCAGCCTATCCTTTTCTAAACAATGGTCCTGGTTGTTTTTAAACCGCATGGGTTTCAGCAAAAGAAAGGGAACCAAGGCTGCAAGAAAAACACCACAAGATTTTGAAGCACTAAAAGCAAGCTTCCTCAACAGAATAGCCACAGCATCTCATCAGGAGTTCATTCCACCTGAGCTAGTCTTAAATCTAGACGAGACCGGGGTTAACTTGGTTCCATGCTCTGAATGGACGATGGACACTATTGGTAAAAAGCATATTGAGGTTGCCAGTTTGGGTGACAAATGCCAGATCACAGTTGTACTATGCTGTAGTCTTTCTGGCCACTACCTACCCCCTCAGATAATCTATGCAGGCTGCACTGAACAGTGCCATCCTTCCTACAAGTTTCCCCCAGGTTGGCATGTTACACACACCGATAACCATTGGGCCAACACCGAGACAACAACTGAGTACATTGAGTGTGTTATTGTACCATATGTTCACTCAATTAAAAAAAATGCAGCTGCCAAGTGTACAAAGGACACTGTTAATCCTGGATCTTTTTAGAGGTCACACAACGAAAGAAGTGCTTGACACTTTTGAAAAGCACAATATTGTGTCAGTCTATGTCCCTGCTTTGTGCACAGACATGCTGCAACCCCTTGATATTGCCGTAAATAAAATTTTTAAAGATGAGCTGAAGCAGAATTTTATGGAATGGTATGCGAATGAAGTAGCTGCCAAAGTAGCAAATTCTGATATTGACCCAAACATAAAGATGAACATCGATCTCACACACCACATAGAGGCTGGGACAAGGGTAAAAATAATAGGGAGATACAGTAATAACTGTGGGGAAAGGTACACATGATAACACCAGAAAAGGACCCTGAATCAAACCAAATGTTGCCTAGTAGATATTAGAGAGAACAATGCAAACAAGGGCTCCCATATAGTCTGATACTGGCCCAGGTATCTCCTATTGGAAGCATTGTGTTTCTCCACTGACATTATTTCTTGATGCCATTCTCTAAAAGATGGTGTGGTAATATCTAACCAAAGCCTCAGAATGATTAACTTAGCTGTTGAAGAAATCAAAGATATTTGAGCTTTACACTTACTAGGTATACCAGGATGGAAAATATCATTAAGGCATATTTCCAGAGAGAACAAATCCTCCAAACAAAGGAGGGGGGTGAACGAAACTTTAATGGCATTCCAAAAATGAGATATCTTTTCACAGTCTCATAGGTCATGCTTCAAGGAACCAACCACTAGGCCACATCTAGAGCATAATGGGGATGATAATTTACCCATGCAAAACAACTTGAGCGGGGTATAATATATATCATGTAACAGGTGAAACTGAGTTAACCTAAACCTATCCTGCTTCACATATTTAAAAAGGGCTAGCAAGACTGAATGCCATAACTCTACATCCTCGGAGAGGTGTAGAGCTTGTGTCCGATTATAACAAAATCCCATAGGGCTTTTAGTGTCTATTCCTTGAAAAAGCTTATAAATTGTGGATATCGAATGGAGTTGTTCTGCCACATTCAGCACAGGTTGAAACCTGGTGGGATTCCACCAGGACCAAGGTCTCGGGCCCATGAAAACAGAGATGGCATGAATGAACTGAAGATATTTAAAACAAGCAGACGAGGCAAGGGGAAACCAAGATTGTAGTGAATCAAAAGGAGCAAATATGTCCCCATCCAATAGCAATTCAATTGTGGCGGCATTAAGAGGGGGACAAAAAGAGACTGATTTCGGCTGCCCATTAATACAAATGTTAGGATTACCAATCGGAGGCTGAGAAACAATAGCCTTCATCAGTGGAGCCACAAATATCCCACGAAGCTGCAAGTGAATGACTGCCTTTTTTAAATGGTGGGCTATACGACAACAAGAGATGGAGAAACAGAGAAAAGAAGAGATGCAACGACTGGAGCAGTGATGGCTGGATGCCTTGCAAACTATCAAAGCAGCAGGTTCTGACACAGATCCAGCAGAGCAACAAAACACTAACAACTTGGAAGACCTTAAACTTACAATGTTGTGTCCCTTGGATAATATCGAAGCATACCCATGAACTTTTGAAAGGGCTGCCGAAGTCTGCCAGTGGCCAAGGCAGCAATGGGCAATCAGGCTGGTATCTTACCTGACAAGGAAAGCCCAACTTGCCTACAGCAATATGGACACTGCACAGTCAGAAATCTATGACCTGGTGAAAAGAGAGGTCCTTAAAAGACGTGACATCTCAGGAGAAACCTACAGGCAGAGATTTTGGTCTCTGAAGTATAACTCAGTTGACAATCCTCAAGAAGCCTTCACCCGACCCAGAGAACTCCCTATGAAATGGCTCCAACTAGATGACAAAACAGTCCCACAGATCATTGAAATATTTGTAATGGAGCAGTTCATTAACATCCTACCCACAGATATACAGTTTGGGCAAAAGAACACTGAACAGAAAGTGGGGAAAAGGCTGTCTCTTTGGCTGAAGACTACCAAATGGCTAGACAGATGCCACAGCAATGAGGTAACAGCCAAGCACTGGTAAGACACTCTTTTTCCCATTTAAACTCGAACTCTGATAAGAACTCTGGTGGGGGTAACAAATCGACACCCAAAGACTTTAATTGCTATAACTGTAATAAGCCGAAAGAGGTGGAAAGGGAGAGGAACAGAGCTGGTGGAGGGGAGAAGGGAAAGGAACAGGGCTGGTGTAGGAGTTTGTTAACAAACACCAGAAGTCTGGGTAATAAGATGGGGGATCTACTGGTGGTGGTGACAGAGGAAGATGTGGACTGGATTGCAGTTACAGAGACCTGGTGGACTGAAAACCACAGTTGAGAGGTGCAAATACCAGGGTACGTAATCTACAGGAGGGACAGGGCAGGAAAAAGGGGGGGGACCTTTATGTAAAGGACAGGATTAGTATGATGATGTGCAGGGAAGGGGATGGGCATGCAGACACCCTATGGATCACTTTAAGCAACACGGGTGGAAGACAATGAAGGTAGGAGTGGTCTACAGACCAACAAATGAGGGGAACAATGTAGATAGGCAGATGACAAGGGAGATGCAGGGGATGGCCAGTAATGGAAAAGTTGTGGTGGTGGGAGATTTAAACCTGCCAGATGTTGATTGGTGCATCCTGGCAGCATCCACAGAAAGGAGTAGGGAGCTGCTGGAAGCCTTGCAAGGAGTTGTCATCAGCCAATTGATAGTGGAACCAACTAGGGTGGAGGCCATACTCGACCTGATTATGATGAATGGGGACAGTGTCGAGGGGGTGGAGGTTGGGGAAAACTTGGGCGACAGTGACCATAGGACAATAAACTTTAGAATCAGGATAGGTCAGGATAAGTGCAGTTCCAACACTAGAGTATTAGGCTTTAGGAAGGCAGATTTTAGGAGGATAAGGGCAATGGTTCTGGAGGAACTAGAGGGAAAGGAAGACTTGGAAGACATGGAGGACTTCTGGGGGAAATAAAGAGAACAATACTGATGGTGACAGAACTGGGCGTTAGGATGGTTAGCAAGAAAAGGATGGGGAGGAAACCACTTTGGTTCATAACTGGAGTGAGGAGTGCAGTTAGAGAAAAAAGGAGGGCATTCAAGGTATATAAGGTGTTGCAGAGGAAGGCTGACAGGGAGCTAACTAAACTATGTCTTGTATTGCTCAGGACTGCACCTGTATTTTACCTGCCATGAATGAGATATATATATTTTGAGCTAATATTGTGTGCTTGATGAAACATATGTGAATGTTTGAGCCCTAGTACCTTCTAGACAGGTGCCTGGTAGAGAGTCAGTAGACACACTGTATAGTGTGTGCTACAGGCTATTGAAAACACTGAAATATCTCTGGGGCCTTCCTAATTTGCTGGGTGTGGTAGATAATACTGCAAGCAGGGGTTCTGCTCCACTTTTAAAACTATTTTTATTTTTGTTGGGGGAGTAAGGTGCCTAGCAACCTTGCCATTCATTTCCGGGTCATCTACTGCTTAAAATGCTGACTTCTCGGCAAGCAGGGCGAGTCAAGCAGCGCATGCCAGGCACCGTGCATGGAGATGCACACAGAGACATGCATATCTTTGCATGTTCCACGTGTTCAGAGGTAGAAGCGGGAGTAGTGATTATAAGTAAGTCTAGCCATAGTGGTATATTACACGTGTGTCTATACTCCTGTGTTTGTTTCATTTGCCACAGCTAAAGCATAGGGTTGCACCTTACTTTATGTCACTATTAAATATGACCATCCCCCATTAATTCTATGTTCATCTCTTGTGGCTATTATTGTGTTGTATGTCAAATGTACTGCCCCAGGGAAGGTATGGGGGCAGTACAGGAGTTCACTTGCCCAAAATGTGTTGAAAACGATTCTTTAAGACAAGCTGTTGCTATGTTCAATACCAGGCTATCTGAACTCGAAAACAGTCAGATTCAAATGCAGGCTAGATTTCAGGTATTAAATCAGGCTCCCCCTAGTGACACAGCTGTCCCTCCCAGCATAATTAGTAAGCCTCTGTCCTTGACTGTGTCTACCAATTCTAGTAACTATCAGTGTATTACCTCGTCGATTACACCTAGTGGTAATACAAAAAAAACGCCCAAGGGAAAACAATAGTGTTGATAACCCTGATGATCACTGGTATGAGGTAGAGACTAAACGTACATATAAAAAAGGTTGTAAGGCCTCCCAGTTTTCTCTGATTACAAGTAATAGATTCCTATTGTTGAATGAACTTGAGGCTTCCAGTGGGGCATCATTTTCCTCAGAGGTTACCCCTACCGATTCAATAGACTCAGTTCCATCAAGTAACTTTACTGAGATTCTTATTAGTCATCCTTGTCCCCTTGATTTCTGTCCTCCACACACTAATATTCCAATCATTCCATTAGAGGCCTTGCCCATGGGCCTGAGTCAGGATACTGAGCTGTCTTCAGTTCCCAGGGTGACCCTTTCCACCTCTAGCATTACCCAAAGGCAGGTGTTTGTTACAGGGGATTCCATGGTTAAACACCTGGACAGGTACATGTGCGACCCAGATAAAGCCAATTGGACATGTTCCAGCTTCCACGGTGCCAGAATTAAAGGAGAAGACTACTGTGTATTTCTGATTTGGATATGTCTGATGTATTTATTATACATTACATCAGTTACTGTACATATGTCAATAAGAGATCAGTCATTTCTGCTGTTGCAACACATCTAGAGTCTGAGGCTCTGACACTAGGTAGTAAAATGTCAAGCAAGCCTCCATTTACATGCAAATGGGTCACTTGTTATACAGCCCTTCCCATTCCCTGATGTCACTGCAGCAACAGTGCAGAAGTACACATAAGGGTATCAATGCTGTCTAGCCTGATTTTAGTTTAAGTTTTCAATGGCTTAAGACAGTTCTGTCATGCAACCCACACAGGGAGTAGTACTTTGTAGCCTTAATACTGTATGTGTAGAGCAAATAATACATCTAATAGTATTTCATTCACAGGAAACAGAATCTCTTTCTTTGTGCTGCTCATTTCTCTCTGTGAGACAGTTGCAACATGTTGTGGAAAGCAGTAGAAAGAATCAATCAGACAATCAAGTAGTCAATCTAGCAGTCAATCAATCAGTATTGAACCAGGTGAACACCCTTGAGAAGATTCATTTACAAGGTAGGCCTGAGCAGTTTCCCAAAGGATCACACAAGACTGAATTCCTCCTTTGCACAAATTATACACCCCCTTTTGGCAGCCTGAAAGTGGAGAGTTAGATCACTTACTTTATAAAGTGTTTTGTTTTACATTTCAAATGCTCGTTACTTCTGGATTTCTGACTTGAAATACCAAGACACAGAATGCATATGACATGGGAGGAATGAGCTAAGTAAATACAGAGCACTACAAACACAGACTGATTAGTTTCTTTACCTACAACAGCTGAAGTGTAGCATTTGATTTTTGAGGGACATCCTACTTCAAATGCTGGCATTACAAAGGGGGGTGCGCCACAGCTTGTTTTCAGTACCTTCAAAGTGAAGTGCTGTAGCTCTTACATCACTGCTAATGATTTATAATGGGAATGGGGGCACTTTTAAAGTCATGAACCTGAGGGGTCATCACAGTTCCCAAGGAGTTTAGGGGAACTTGTTAAGGGTTAGAGAGTAAGGGAATTCAGTAGGATTTTAACCAGAGTTTCCCAGTTCTTGTGCCTATGCTTTAACCACTAGATTGCCCTTCTTCCATATGCTGCAGCTGATGTTGTCCTGGTAACCTATTCATTGTTATAGCTGAACTCTTTATTGCCTTAAATCAGCCATCCAATCACTGACTGCCTAGTTACAAAGGGAAAGAGGCATTTTTGCAAGATTGTGTCTCACTGCTGGTGTCAATCAAAACAGATAATGCTAACATACACAGGACATAATGCAACAGCTATATAATACCACTTAAGACTCTTGTTGTACCCAGAGTCATTTATTGTGTAAACTGTTTTTGCTAACAGAAACATTAACACAACACATACAGGCACTTCCTTATAGGCATACTGTATATACATGTCAAATCAGTGCTGCATCACACTCATATGGTCCTAGTTCCTATTAGTCCTGCACTTCAGGATGTGCACAATACTTAAAGGATTCCCCCATTACTCAAGTGGGGAACCAAACATCGTGGGTTCTGTTTACTGGTGGAGCAGCATTTAGTGCAGCACCATTATCTGTTGCTCTAATGACATCATCCTCCAGCAGCATTGATGGTAAAATGGAGGACAAACACATTGATAACTTCTGGGGGCTTTATATTTTTATTTATAATCTAGATTTGGACAGCAATAGGACTGCTGGCAACTGGAGGAGGCACACAACAGTTACACATAAGGAGTTGGGAAAATATGGGTGTGAAACTATGGGAGACTTCCCCTTTAAGAATATTTCAAATATGGTGCACAATATGTTAGCAAATGATGGTTCCAACCCATTGGTAATCTTACACGTAGACACTAATGATTTCCTGTCCTCAACCCTACTGGACATAAAGCAGGATCTTGTAGCCCTTTTTAATTTATTGGTTGACATTGGATGTGAGATAGCCGTCTCCAAAGTCTTATCAGTACCTAGTGCCTCTGTTGAATTTAACAATACAATACATGCGTTCAATAACTGGCTCCGTATGACATGTCTGAAGCAGAATCAAGTATGTCTTACACAATGGGAAGAGTTTGTCAACAGATTTGACTTATGTTGTAGGGACAGTCTTCATTTGAGCTGTAAAGGCAACTTTTTATTGGGTGAACATATTCTAAAATATATTAACTAACATTTAAACTACTTGATTTAGGGGAGAGTGCAGTCCCTCCCCATAAGTTGTCTCTGGGTAAAGACAACTGGCACTCCAAGCTACTTGATTTGAAATCTCTATATTTCAATGCTAGAAGCCTTAATAATAAATTGGATGAGCTCAAGGCCACTCTTAGTTCAGAACAGTTTGATGCTGTGTTGATCACTGAAACCTGGGGGGATGATAAATCCTGTTGGGATTTCTCTCTACTTGGGTTTACCTTATTCAATCTTACTAGGCCAAATAAGAAGGGTGGAGGGGTAGCTATTTTTGTAAGAAATGCACTACAGGTAGTTGACATCTCTAACAAGGTCAAAAGCCCTACTTGTACCTTTGAATCTGTTTGGATCAAACTTATGTTGAATAAAAACCAACACATCATTCTAGGTGCTTGCTATCATCCTCTGAGTACATCTATTGAGCTTCAAGACATAATAATTAAGTAAATAGAAACAGCTTATGCCCTAGGGGATACCATCCTTACAGGGGGACTTTAATTTGGGCAATGTTGATTGGTCAGAGTTGAAGGCTACTTCTAACATAGGAATACATTGGTCAACCTGTGTCAACGATGTAATCTTATGCAGGGGGTAAAACTACCTACCGGGGTAAAAATATCCTTGACCTTGTGTTTTATAGTATGAATCTGATAGTAACAAATCTTGCTGTATCTGCTCCTATTGGAAACAGTGATCGCTGCTCCATCAGTTTCATCCTGGAAAACTTAATTCCCCTAATGTTTAATAACTCCATAGTGTACATGTACGATAAAGCTAACATTTCTAAAATTAAAGCTGGGCTGGATAGGGTGGATTGGGTGTCAACTTTCAACTCTGTGGGTGTTGATGAGTATTTTCACACACTTCATAGCACAATTATTGATCTATGAGATTGTCATATTCCTTCCAGGATAAAATCTGAGTCTAGTCATCCAAAACCAAAATGGATGAATAAGACAATATATAAACTTATATAAAAAAAAGGGAAATGTTATTCTGCTTACCAAAAATCTCCAACCCCTAGAAACTGGGGATTATTTTTACATAGTCAAAAAAAATGTAAAAACTACATACATAGCTAAAAAAAAAACTTGAGAGCAGAGATTAGCCTTTAATTTCTATGCATACATCAACTACTCTGAAAAGTCCACATGTCAATAGGCCCACTTCTGGATAATGGTATCCTAATACACGATCCCTTGGATATGGCAAATTTATTTAACATCAACTTTGTAACATATTTCAAAATGATCAACATGCTAATATCATTAAGAATTTTACAGATTGCTCAATTACTATTTCTGTTTCCAGTGTCCATACAAAATTGTTATTACTTAAAGGGAAAACCAGTGTTTCACCAGATGATTTCCCTGGTCATCTTTTATATTCATTGGCTGATAGCCTGTCGTTGCCCCTCAAGTTATTATACGAGCATTGTATAAACCATAATTTTGTCCCTAACATTTGGAAAACTGCATATGTCATACCTATTCACAAAAAAGGCCCTAGGAATAATTGGGAACATTATAGACCCATCAGCCTAACCTCACCATGTGTAAGAAATTGGAAAGTCTGATTAAGGACTGAATTTCCCCCATTCTAACTAAATTTGACATTGAACAGCATGGATTTAAAAAAGGTCATAGTTTGACCAATCTATTGTGTTTTTATGAGGACGTCAGTTTAAATCTTAACAATAGACAACCTTATGATGTGATCTACAGTAATTTTAGTAAGGCTTTTGACCTTCTTCCCCACTGGGCATTGTTGCAAAAACTTTATTGCTTTGACATTAATTCTAATATCATAAAGTGAATAGCCAATTGGCTGACAGACAGATTGCAGCAAGTTCTGATTAGTGGACTATATTCCAATATTGGTGTTACCAGTGGTGTACCACAGGGTTCTGTCTTGAACCCCTGTCTATTTCGGCTATTCATTGCAGATATTACAAGACATTGCAGTTCCAACACTATTAAGCATGCGGACGATAAAAAAATCGGTGGATTATGTTCCAGCTCGGACCAAATAAATGCTCTTCAGCATGATTTGGACCTAGTGTTTACATTGTTCACCATATGGGGCATGAAAGTGAACCATAATAAATGCAGGACTATGCATTTTTGAAACAGTAATCCCTGTCATGTTTATACATTGGCCAATGTAGCACTGACCAGTAATGACACAGAGAAAGATTTGGGGTTCCCGGTATCTGAGGACTTTCTTCCTAACTCTCAGATAAATGGGGTAATCCTTAGGGCAAACAGGATTATTTGGTTCATTAAGAGGAACATCAGATCTAGGGACAGAAATGTCCTCATGACATTTTATAGAGTCTACATATGCCCCCATTTAGACTTTTCCTCCCAGCTTTGGTGCCCATATAAGAAACAGGATATTACTTTACTGGAAAGGGTGCAAAGAGGATATACTAAATTGGTGCTTGGGTTGAGAAATACCTCGTATGAGGATAGACTGCTCTCCTTGAATTTGATGCCTCTCTTCATCAGACGTTTAAGGGGGGAATCTTCTTTTGTTGTATAACATCATGAATGATCCTTATTTATTGACTAGCCTTGGGTTTAAGTTTAGAGAGGATTTCTATAATCTTAGAGGTCACTTCCTTCAGTTACAATCAAGGAGATGTAACTGTTTGCCTTGTAAGCATTATTACACTTAACGTGTTACCAAACCATGGAACGCATTACCGCTTGAAGTGATTATTAGCAGTTCCAAGGAAATATTTAAGTCCCAGTTGGACAACTTAATTCTTTCAGGTTTTTGCCCTTGTTATTATTAAAAACAGGAGTAAATATGGGCCTCTTGGCTCTCTGGCTCCTTAAAGTTCTTAGTATGAATCTTAGTAGGTATATAAGAAAAAACTGCAGGAGGCAGAGAAGATGATCAGACAGGCAAAGGCTGAAACAGAAGAGCTTATAGCAAGGGAGGTAAAAAGGGGAGACAAGAAGTTTTTTAGATACATGAGTGACAGAAGGAAGGGGAAGTGTGAGATTACTAAGCTCAAAAGGGACGAGGGGGCAATGGTGGAAGGAGATATATAGAAAAAGCTGAGGTCCTGAACAAATTCTGTATGTCACATCAGTCTTCACTGTAGAAATGAGGAAGGGGCCAAAGTCAGAGAACAAGGGGAGAGGGGTAGTGAAATGGACTCAGGTTCCTTCGCAGAGGCTAGAATATTGGAAGAACTAGGAAAGTTGCAGACGGATAAGGTGATGGGCCAGATGGGATTCACCTGAGGGTACTCAAAGAATTAAGACAGGAACTGGCAGCACCACTCACTAGGTTATTTAACCTGTCACTGCACAAGGGAAGGGTTCTGGGGGACTGGAAGAAGGCCAAGGTCATACCCCTGCATAAGGGGGGAGGGAGAGAGGGAGGAACCGGAAAACTACCACCCGGTTAGCCTAACCTCAGTGGTCAGAAAACTAATGGAGGGGCTAATAATGGAAAGGCTGATAAAATACCTAGAGGGGGAGGGCCTCCTAAATGACAGCATGGATTCACAGGTGGTAGGTCATGCCAGACCAGCTTGATTTAATTTGTTGACAGGGTGACAGAGATATGGGATCAAGGGGTGGTGGTGGATGTTGCCTACCTGAACATTAAAAAGGAATTTGACACTGTTCCCCACAGGAGGCTGATTGGGAAAGTAGATAACTTAGGAGTGGGGTGCAAGCTCGCAATCTGGTTAGAACACTGGCTGGAGGGGAGGACACAGAGGGTTGTGGTGAATGGGGGTGTACTTTAAGGAAGAGAAGATGATGAGTGGGGTTCCCAAGGGGTCTGTGCTGGGACCCATACTTTTCAACATTTACATCAGGGATATCACGGAGGGTCTTTGGAAGAAAGTATGTCTATTTGCTGATGACATGACGATATGTAGCAATAGGGTGGATACGATGGAGTGGGGTGGAAGTCATGAGGGAAGACTTGGGGACATTAGGGGAGTGGTCTGAAAAGTGGCAGCTACAGTTCAATATCAAAAAGTGCAAAATTATGCACATGGGGAAATAACCCAAAAGTGAAGTACCAGCTTGGGAAGGCAGAGCTGGAAGTAATAGAACAGGAAAGAGACCTGGGGATCATGATTTCAGACAACCTGAAAGTCTGGAATCAGTGTGACAGAGCTGCAGGAAAGGCACTCAGATTGCTGTCATGCATAGGGAGGGGATTCACAAGCAGG
The DNA here is from genome assembly GCA_016271365.2 of Neoceratodus forsteri. NCBI lineage: Eukaryota > Metazoa > Chordata > Ceratodontiformes > Ceratodontidae > Neoceratodus > Neoceratodus forsteri. The sequence continues at coordinate 1,698,302,649 of CM028130.1, read as the reverse complement.
AGGAGGGAGGTGATCCTACCACTTTACAAAACCATGGTCAGACCACACATGGAATATGGGGTGCAGTTCTGGAGGCCATAACTACAAGGGGAAAAGGACAGGTTGGAGAAGGTCCAGAGAAGAGCAACCAAGATGGTGAGGGGACTGCAGGGGAAGTCTTATGAGAAGAGACTGGAAGAACTGGGCCTGTACACACTGGAGGAGAGGAGGGGGGGACATGGTGGAGACATTCAAGTATTTGAAGGACATGAACAAGGTGAGGGTCAACAGCATCTTCAGAATGAGTAAGAACAATTTCAATAGACGGCATGCCTACAAATTGGAGGGGAAAGAGTCAGAGGGGACATTGGGGGAGGTTCTTTACCATGAGGGTGGTAAGGCCATGGAACTGTCTGCTGGAATGGGTGGTGGGAGTGGATAAGTGGGTATGGTGGACAGCTTCAAAAGAGCCTGGGATAGGTACATGGGTCTAATGGGTAAGGCCATTAAGGGGGGAAGGGGTCTTCCTGGGGAGGAGGGTTACGGGCAGACTGGATGGGCCATGGGGTCATTTTCTGCCAACAGTTTCTATGATTCTATGATATTGCAAGAAATTGCCATAGTAAGAAGAGTGACACTAGAGCAGATTTGTCCTTAGCAAATTTGGGCAAGTACTTAACAGATGGAAGGCAGTATGGCAGAGTGGTTTAAGGCTCTGAGCTGCAAATCTGCAGACCTGGTTTTGAATCCCACAGTCCCTACTTGCAATACTGTGTGACCCTTAGCAAGTCACTTAACTTATTTGTGCTCTCAGGTTGCACCTGTGAAAAAGCTTTCAGCTTAGTGTGTCTCACCTGGTTAAACAATGAAAAAAAAATGGTGGGAGATAAGACTGTGAAGGGACATATAGATTCAGGAAGAAGATAGATCCAAGTGCATATTGAAGTGCTGGGAAAACAATGTCTAAAAGAATCAGGTACTGGTGCCATCTACATTTATTTGGGACACTTGATACTATCCCACCAGTCAAGTGACTCTGACTATTAATGGGGGGTGCACCAAATGAAAGTGGAGGTAGTACACATGTTTACTGTACCTCTGATTATTGGAAATTACTTTCCAGGATATATTAAGTTAATGAAAGAGGGAGTAAATCCTGATGTTTCAGCAGCTGTGATGACAAGAGCTCAGGCAAAGAAAATCTTGAATGGTGGGGACTCATTTCTTTTGCTGATTTTGATTTGGACTTGTTTGAGCACAGCTCCATGATCCGGAAGCCCGAGAAAGAAAGACAACGCCTGAAGAAACAGTGGCAACAAAAGACTGATGGACATAAGGGGTTAACTCATTGTCTCCTAGCAGACGCCTGTAGTCGTCAGTAAAATATACTGGTGTGTCCTGAGGACATCTGCAGAAGTCAGCTACTGACTCCCAGTGTGCCCTTGCAACGTCTGGAGAAGTCACTTATATATTTTAATATATAGTGTAACAGAATATAATATATATTTGACTGCATAGCACCGTTGGAAAGATAATTTTATGCTGAATAACTTTGTCACTGATATTTCGTGCATACCATGTATACTTTAGGAGTTATTTGCATTTGTTTATGGTATGGTGTGTATGGCGTATGTTGCCTGTTTTAGTGAAAAAAATATTTTTTTTGCTGTTTCAACCAGCTTAAAAAAAACAAAATTACATATTATTATTTGCATACCATCATTGGGAATGTAATTTTGTGACTAACTCTTGCCACTGATATTTTGTGTATATCATGTATACTTTAGGAGTTATTCACATTTCTTTATGGTATGGTGTGTATATTGACATGTTTTCCATCAAGATTCACCTAAGCAGCTTGAATAAAATTCACTTTTTGGCACTTCAGCAGGTATAAAATAAAACCATATTGATTACAACTGGTTGCATAGCACCATTGAAAGGCATTTTGTGCTCATCAACTTTCATGCTGATACTTTGTGTATATCATGTATACTTTTGGAGTTATAAGCATTTGTTTATGATATGGTGTGTGTGGTTGAGATTTATCCCTCAAATCTCACCAAAGCACTTTGACTAAAATGGGGAAAAATGATGTTTTATAGTAAAAAGATATCTTTTTTTTAATAATATAAAAACACCATCTAATGTCTGTATGCTTAATTTGGTGTTGATATTTTACATATTTTCCAACAAAAAATGGCATATGTTGCCGTTTTTTAGTGAACAAAATTATTTAGTTTGCTCTTTCGACCAACATAGAAAAAAAACAAAATTACTTATTATTACATGCATGCCACCATTGGAAAGGCAATTTTGTGCTGAATAACTCTGCTACTCATACTTTGTGTCTAGCATGCACAGTTATTGAGCTATTAGCATTTGTTTGCGACATGCTGACTATGGCTTGATTTTGCTTAGAAAGGCCCAGGATTCACTGTTAAAAGTATACAGGAGATTCAGGAGGCAAGTGGTGTAATCTCAGTGAGCCTGTGGAGGCAATGAGTTAACATATGAAAATGCTGAAACTAAACTGATCACTGATTGTGATTTTCTTTCAGAACAAGCTAACAATGTTTCTCTCCAGTGTTATTTTAAGCAGCTGGGGGTGAAACCAAAACAGGGTGAACCTATGTTTAAAAACTGTAATGGGCTACTGTATAGAGTTTTGGTTAAACCTCAGACACAGGACCAGATAGAACAGTTGGTTATACCACAAAAATATAGATCTGAGTTGTTACAGATAGCACATGATAGTCCTATGGCTGGTCACGCATGGAGGGAAATTAAGTTAATCAGAAACAAAGCAAATTAACCTGAGATGAAGAGGACAAGATAAGGGGGACTTTCTATAATTGGCCAAAAGATGAAAGTAATTGGAGTTTTAGCAGGGGAAGATCATGGAATAGAAAACGAGGTTGGGACTTGAGGAGCCGTAGCAAAAGAAAATCACCTCATGCTGTATCATTTCAATTAAACCAGAAAATAGAGAAAATGCTGAAAATAATGCTACTGATAATCAAGAAATTAATCAAATGACCAGAGGACCTTTTTTACACCAAGGGGATTTAAATAACACTGGCGGCAGAGGACAATGAGGAGGGGGACGAGGGGGAAGAGGAAGAAATCTTACACCGAGTTGGTCAGGCAGGAATCTACAAGCAAGACATTGAGCGTTGTTAATTTATCTGAGCACAGTTTGACAGAAATGCAGTATAAAGTTCTTGAGAAGGGTTTAACATTCGTACCCACACCAACTATTAATGAGTTTGAAATTAACCTTGATCTATTCAAGTTTTTCAGGAAAATTAAGTTAAAAGATTATTTTGAACTTGAAAATGATGCAGAAAGTGATCCAGAGGATGAATGAAACTCTGAAGAATTCCATCAAGCAATGAGAACAATACTCAGGAAAGTATTACTTCGGAAACTTTAAATGAGCTCTATTTGGAGAATAATGCTAACTTAGCAGAACTTGATACTGATGTTATTGATAATGGGGATGGTACAGGCCAAGAAAGGTGTTATAGTGCAACATGGGGAAGGGGGGAAATGGCTGTTTAGAAAAAAATCTAACTTTTGTCCTCGAACATGTAATCCTAATATAATGTTTTTTGAAAAATTGGTAAATAATGAAGTAGGTAAAATAGTTGCTCAGCACAGAAACCAAAACAAGAGAGGGTGGAGCAGTTTAACAAGAAAAGAAATTGCAGCATTAAAGCAATTAGAAAGTTTAGAAAATGAAGTTATAAAAAGCACTGACTAAGGGGGAAATATTGTGTTGTTATTAAATGAAAAATATAATGCAATGGTAACAACATTTTGAATGATGAATCCAGATATAAAAAAATGTCAGGAAATCCTACTTTAAGTGCAGGGCAGAATTGAGAGATTTTTTACAAGATGCTAAAACAGCAGGAGAAATCACATTTGCTGAGCTTAAATTTCTTTGGACTTAAAGTCCTACTACACGACTGATGTATGCACTACCAAAAATACACAAAAGCTCAGAGGACCCTCCAGGTCACCCTATTGTCTCTGGGATAGGATCCCTTACTGATAAATTATCAGATTTGTAGATTTCTTCCTAAAAATGGAGGTTTATAAATTGAGATCTTATCTCAGAGACACAGGGGACCTGTTAACAAAATTAACAGGTTTTGTATGAGAAGGGGGTTACTGCTAAATGTCCATAGATCTGCATATGAACATGCAAATGTGCCACCAGAAACAGACCACCCAGTCTATCTAAGTCTGCTCAAGTGTGCAGCTAGCACCCCTAGTTTGCAGCTTCCCCAACCTCCCTCCCATTTGTCACCCCACTGCCACCCCCCACCTCCCCCACCCTCACTCTCCCTGTTCCCTGTCCCATGCCATTTGAGGCTGTTCACAGATTTACATGATACCACCCAGTCAAACAAAACTCTGGCACTCTCCACTTCTATAGTCTGAAAAAACGAACACTCAGCTTTATAAATTTAAATACTTTTAATAGGAAGAAATAAAAAACTCCACCTGACATGTTTTGGACAAACAATCCTTTTTCAGAGGTTAATGGAAGCTTAAAAAACATCATGGCCCAGATATTCAAAAGGGTTGTGCCATGCACAATAGGGTTGCACCAGCACAAGTCTGAAAATGCGCCATTCTATGATAATCAGCAGGAGGCAGTTGTGCCCCCCAAATCACACTGAGCAATAATGCAATGATAATGAATGTATGCACAATTGAAGGGGCCGGAACCATGCATAAATGGCGCAGTGCGATATTCAACAACATGCGCCGTGCGCAATAGGGGAGCAAGCGGAAGTTGCGCAATAGCGGAAATGAGCCAGAATAAAAAGGAACAAGGGAGAGGAGCAAGAACGCTACAGGGAAGGCACATGTTGCTGAACTATAGCCAGCCACACAGGCAACACACACACACACACACACACAGGGCAGGACAGAGAAAGGGCACCTGGAACTCACAGGCTCAGGGAAGGTGTGGGGAGCCACAGCCACAGTGCAGAAGGGGGAAGTGCCACATAGCACTGAGGCCAGCACAGTTAGGTGTTTCCGGTGCAGGGGAAGTAGCAGCCAGGGCAGTGGAGGGAACACAGAAACAGCTGCCAGGAGGGGTGGACACAAGCCAGGGACATGGCCTGTGCCACCATCCAGGTGGAGGCAGTAATGAGGGGGGTGAGAAGGCGGGCAGCAGGGGGCACGGCTGTGGAAGGGCCCGTTGGCGGTATGCCCCTAACAGGCAGTACTGAGCCCACACCAGCTTCAAGCTGTACAGTGATACTGAGATTGCGGGCTGGTACCACCTGAATCGGGCAATTCTGAGGTGGCTCTGTGAGCTGTGCAGTGATGTGATGCAGGCACCCACATGACGGAGCCATGCTCTGTCAGTGGAGACTAAAGTGACAGCTTGCATGTGCTTGCTCACCACGGGTACCTTCCAGAGACCAACAGGGGACACCACAGGCATAACCCAATCGGCCACGTCATGCCACCTCACCCAATTCCTCAGTGCACTGCTGCCACACGCTGTGGAGTACATCCATTTCCCCAGCACACCGGACAAGCGCACAGCAAACATACAGGAGATCCACAGGGTAGCACATATGCCTAGCATGCTAGGGGCAATAGACTGCACCCATGTGGCCATCCGCACACCACCTGGCCCCGAGGGGGCCACATACATTAATTGCAAGGGCTATGCTAGCATCAACTGCCAGGTGGTGTGCAATGCCAGGGCACATAATCAATGTCTGTGCCCACGCACCCTGGGGGAGCACATGATGCCTTCATCTGGCACCAGTTGGCACTGTGCCACAGATTTGAGAGTGGGGACATCCCCACTGGCCACTTAGTGGGTGAGTATGCAAACCACACTGACAAACTTAGGGCTTGGGAGGGGCATGGTCAGAGGTGACATGGGTAGTGGCCTACATAGCCCAGGGCAGGGCAATGCTGATCACCAAACTAACCTCCACCCTCTACACACAGGTGACAGTGGATACCCACTCTGTCCCTGGCTGCTCACACCATACCAGTGGCCCGTGACCCCATTGCAGCAATGCTACAATGAGGCACATGCCACCGCATGTAATGTCATTGAGCGGGGTTTCGGTATTCTGAAGGCATGTTTCCGTTGCCTGGACACCTCCAGTGGTGCCCTACAGTACAGCCCCTCAAAGGCCTGCGGGCTATTCCTGGCCTGTTGCATTTTGCGCAACATGGCCAACGAATGTGGGATAGCTGTACAGGTCAAAGAGGGGGACAGCGATGGGGACAATGAGGATGCCGGTGACAATGGTGATGGGCAGCCACCCCTTGGGCAATGGGACCCCCAACTGCTCTGGCTGGCACAGCTGCACTGGGACACCACCATGGAGGAGCACTTCAGCCAACCCAGATAAGTCATGGGGCCATGTGCAACCACCAGTGGCAAAGGCACAATCCACAAACATGAATCGACACACACCAGGGGTGCATGCCATCAAGGGAAGTGGCCGGGCATGTAACCACACACACCACCAGGGATGGGTGAGGTCTAACATGGCACGTGGACACACACACGCACACACACACACACAACTCACCAGACATGCACAAAGGGTAGGAGGCACGCTGACTCAGAACGCCACCCCTAGCCACACACATGTCCACAGACCACCACGCCCACTGCCTGTCATTGTGCATGTGTCAGACTCTGGGCACCATTGCACATTGGTGTACAGCACAATGCAGGCATCATCATGCACATGCAACTGCGGACAGCAGCCGGGATGGTGTGCAGATGGACTGTGTGTGTGCATGCAGGGCCGGGTACCCTGCCATGCATTGCCCGCTGAATGACACAGTGCACACAGGGCAGCATCAGACAGTAGCCATGCTGGGAGACAGGTCAGTCATGCACCACAGTGCCCTGGCCACCACGGATGCGTGTGTGGCCCCACTGAGACCCGCCAGCAGGGCTGACCACTGGCCTCATGGGGTGGCACCGAAGGTCCCCAAGGGGTTCCACTGTGTAAATGCGACCGTGCTCATGCAGTGGTCTGCAGCACACCTAACATGCCTGTGCCAAGCATGCTCAGGATGCCCACAGCTGAACCCGGTGTCGACAAGGATGGTGTCATATGATGCCGGGAATGGGGGGTGGACTTTGCACTGTGCAGTGTCTGTGATGCATGGGCAAATAACTGTGTGCCCCCTGTGGCCATGGCAGCTGTGATTGTATGTGTCAGCCTATCAATGGCAGCGGTCACATCCTCCTGCATCCGGTCCATCCCTGCCAGGAGCAGAGCAGTTTCTCTGCTGCGACGCTCCTCTGTCTGCTGCAGAGCCACACTCAGTGCATCCACTGCCGTCACAAGCTGCATCTGCTGATTGACCGATGCTTGCAGTATGCGGGTGTGTTCATCCAAGAGGTCATCTGCCTGATCAGCATGCTGTCCCTCAGGGTGTTCATGGCCCTGATGCTCATCACCCCTTGAGGGTGGGTGCTGCACACCAGGGCCAGGCCTGGGCATGTCCACAGGTGGTGCACTGACGCCACCCCCTGACACTGTACCCCCAAGCCCATTGGCCGACTGCTGATGCTGCCCCTCTGGCTGCCACTCCCCAGGGCTCAATGATGCCACCACAGTGGCCGCAACAGTCCCACTGTCCTGTACACACACCAGTGCTGCCCCACCAGTGCAGACAGGCACAGGCTGGGACTGTAATGACCCACAGGCCTCCACGGCGGCACCACCCACAGCCATGACCACAATGTTACCTGCTGTGTGGCCATCCTGTGGCACACACGTGTCACTGCCTATGACATTAGTGACATCATCATTGGTGACGGACCCAGCACCAGCCCGAGTCCCAGCATGCTGGCATTCATGGATGCTGGCACACTGGGACATGGGCAGGGCCTCCTCTGCACCTGCTCCAACAACATCAGTCTGGACATCCAGGCGGGCCCACTGTTGCCCCGAGCCACATATTCCTGTGGAGGTGGATGGGCCCTCCTCCATCTCCATCTGACCGGCCTCAGTGGAGAAGCCCACCACCGCTGACCCATACAGATGCTCAGGAGCTGTAAGGGAAAACAAAGTCTCATTACTGCATGTGACCTACCCTGTCCCCCCCAATAGACAAACCATGACCTACCAAGCAGTGATGGGCTACCACCCATCTGGAATCCACCACCTGGAACACCCTCAATGGCACAATGCTGCATGCTGCCAGCAACCCTCTTCTCCTGTGGGGTCCGGCGTAGCACCTCCGGCTGTCCCCCACCTGTCACAGACCGTGCTGCCCTGATGGCAGTCACCTTCTCCTTAATTCTCCTCCTGTCTGTGCCCATCTTCTTCTTGCACTCATGCATGGAATGCTGGTGGCTGCCATGCAGGTTTAGAGCATGCGCCACCTCCTCCCATGCAGTAGCATGGGCCTGTGGTGTTCCCTGGCATCCGCTGAGAGGCGGCTCCTGGTCTAGGTAGGCCTCAAACAGGGCATCCGTCTCGGCCTTAGTGAAATTTGGCCTCCTCCTCCTCCTCCCACAACTCTGTTCCTCTTCCTCCACAACTTGCTCAGTCATGATTCAGCCTGTGAGAATGACAGGTGTTACCTGTGACTGTGCAGTCCCATGCATGTCCCAAAATCCACAGTCCACACTCCCAAACAGCATGCAACTCACCAATAGACTGCAGTAACTGACTATGGCCAGTGCAGCCCAATGTCGCACTTTTATGGCGCAACCCATGCAAATGAGGTGAGGTGCATCTTTAAGTGGATGCAAATGAAGTGACTGCGCCATTGAATGGCTGATTAGCTGACTTGCATATGATGTCTGAATATCGCGCTGTTGCACTTTGCGCAATTGTGTTGAACATGCTGAGCCAAGGGAGCAGTTCTGTGACATGCACAGTACACACCTAACTCGCATGCCGGGTTGATGATGCAGGCACCTGCCGTGCTGTGTGCGGGAGGCAATGTAAGGAACGGCCACCATTGTGCCAGTGGCGCTACAGCGCTGTTCACCTATATGGCGCTATGGCACTGGGGCGTCGTAGGCTCACTGGGGCAACAGCGCGGTAGGCCACTACAGGAGGTTGCACACAGGCACCCAATTGCGCTAGACGCATTGGGTTCCAATTGCACTGTGGCTGTCCGTGTGCCAGAGACCCTTGACCCTGTGCCCGACCTTTGACCCCTAGGCGCCATGCGTCAGGCATGGGTGCACCACTATCGTGCTGTTCGGTGACAGGGCAATAGGGAATGGCAGCGCTGTACCACACAGCATCTGCACATGGTGGAACCGCGCTGCAGAGCACCATTTTGACTTAATTGAGCAGTAGAGATGGTGCGGAGGAGAGCTGTACAGTGGAGCCAGGTGGAGCTGGCAAACCTGGTTGCCATTGTGGAGCCACATGTTGGCCCACTATTTGGTGAGGCATCCTGGACAGGGCCAGGAGTCGGGTGTGGCAGGAGGTGGCTGACACCCTGGAGGAGGCCACCGGTATGGGGCGGACGGCGGAGCAGTGCCGCCACAGATATGAGGACCTGAGGTGAAGGAAACTGGACCTGCTTGCCCGCCTGTGGGCACGTGCCAGGAGGCACAGTACCATGGCCAGGTAGATGCAACATCCATACACTTTTATCTTCTATACAGGTGTCACGGTTGCATGTGTCCGGCACATGGGGGGGGGCCATCCGGTGTTGGCCGTGGTGGTGTTATCAGGGTGTGGTGTGTGTGGGTCTGGCTGTGTGAGATTGCACACACATGGGAGCAGGGGGACTTTGCTACAGGATTGTACTGATGTTCCTCTCTCCATGTTTGCACCTTAGGCCCAGACAAGCACAGGCTGGTGAGGGAGAGGAGGCGCCAGCAGGAGGACCATCAGTCCGGGGGGGCGAAGGTCCACAAAGGCGCAGAGACCAGCCTGATGATGGTGAGTGCCTTACATCCATGATTACTATTGCATGCTGTGTAACAGGGTGGGCAGCGGGGCATGACCACCATCCATTGACACCACTGCCATGCACGCAACTTGTTACAGTCAGCACTGTCCAGTAGCACTGCATGTCTGGGAGTACGTCAATAGTGGTCCATGCGTGCACCAGGCACATGGCTGTGTCACTGCCTTCACACCACATAGCCAAGTCACTGTGCGGCCACTGTGGTGCTGTGTAGGACATGGGTGGTGGGTGTGTGCAGTGGTCCACATGGCTGTGGCTGCCTGGGTAGGCAGGTCTTGTGGACACGGTCACTGTGGGTGGTTGCACACCATCACAGGGGTGTGGCACATGGCTGTATGCCATGCACAATGAATTTGCTGCAGGGGACTGGACAGTCACACGTATTGACTCTGCTCCCTTGTCCTAGGTGGACAACGCTGGATGGCCCTGGAACGAGCAATACAGGAAATCCTGCAGCTGGCACAGGCATCTCCGGCAGCCTTGGAGAGGTTGGAGAGACATGGGGTCTGGAGGAGGAGAACCCAGAGGTGCCACAGGAGTGCAGAGCAGGGCAGAGACTAGGCCCTCCATGACCCCATGACAATCATACCCCTGGACCCACTCACACTCCTTCTTCCCTCTCCCATTTCTTCACCCCTGCCCATGCCCACCCCACCTGGTTTGTGGCCTTTCCCCCTTGTATATGTTTGTAAATATGTTACATAGTTGTTATATTTTAATACATACATTTTGTTATAACAACTGTGGTGGTCTCTGATTTGCAGTGGGCTACAGGTGCTCAGCTGCAGTGGTGTGCATGGTGTCAGGGGTGGTGCATGCATGGACGTGTGTGTGTGTGTGCAGAGGTGAACCGCCTATGGTGTGGGCAGGGGGATCAGTCACTGTCTGTGGTTTGTGTGTTGTACTCTGTGCACTGGGTGCCTGTGTGCAGTGGTCCATGGGGCCTGCACTGTGTGCATGGCACCCCTGTCAGACTGTCCATGGCCTGTGCAGCTGACACCCTTGCATGTCTGTGATATGCACAGTCTGCTAGCATGTCAGTGGTGGCTGCTGTGACCAGTGCTGGGACAGGATGTGTCCTTGAGAGGGTGTGCAGGGTGCTGTACCACTGGAGATGGGGTCCGGGGCATACCCTGTCGCATGTGGGGTATCTCGTGTGCTGACACATGGTCTGTCTCTCAGCTGTACCTCATGGGGGACGTGCAGGGTGGCACTGTGTATGCATCTGTTGCATCACTGTCTGCTGCCACCCTCTGCAGGGTGTCCATGGTGGGGCTGCCTTGCATGGCTCCATGGTGCACAGGTTTGCATTGTCACAGTGGGGGTGGTGGCATGCATGGGGTGTCTTGCACTGTTGGGTGCTACTCCTGGGCAGGGTGTGTGGGGATCATGGTGCAGGGTGTGCTCTGCATTTGTGGGATGGTGTGGTACGGGGTGGTTGGCCATCCTTGTGTGCCAGTCACAGCTTGAGAGGGGGTGTGATGGGGCACCATGGCCTGGCTGTGGGTTGGTTGCTGGTCTCCATGGGCCAGTGGTTATTCCAGCCCTCCCCCAGTTGTACAGTGCATGGGGTGTGGAGGGACGATGTCTGTTCTGCTGTGTGTTCCTCTGCCCATCTGTGCATTGGTGGTGGGCCCCTGCATCCCAGGTTGTGCTGTTGCATTGCTGCCCTGCTGCTGGGGGAGTCCCTGGTTGCACTATGGTGCATCTGGACTGCTCAGCTGAACATTCCTTATTGTGCTATGGCGCATCAGATATGCTCAGCTTCACCTCCCTAGTTACGCTATGGCACAGGTGGTGCGATATTCAGTCGTTCGCCGTAGGTGCATCTTGGCCTGCACAGTTTTTGAATATTACGCTTCTTGCTCATGGGCGCAATGGACTTGCACTTGCTCCTGCTGTTACGCACTTTTTGGGTGCAGTTTGAATATCTGGGCCCATATATATATATAAAGGCTCAGAAATGTGATATCATTACAACACAGCAATCTCATTGGCTACAATACTTAACAACACCATATTAATAAAATTTTTAGTGGAAGAAATATGCAATACACATTATAAAAAGGGAAAAAATACCAGGAGGGAAAAGTGTTGGGGGAGAAAAGGAAACAAAATGAGGAATAAGGAATAAAAGAACAGGAAAAAAGGAATGGGGGGGAAGGGGAAAGAACAGAGAGATTTTCACAACATAATTCCACAGCATCTGATAAATGCTTTCTAAAGAAAGGTTGTATATCAGAAGTAGAATTTAAACCAGGGCTAATATTAGCTCCCAAATTAATAATCCAAAAGACCTTTCTCTTTTTCAAAAAATCATCAAAATTTCCTCCTCTTGGGTGTGGACAGACTTTATCCACTGCCATAAAAGTAAAAAAGTGCTCAGTATTCTCCCCAAGCTGCTGGTCCTCACACTTGACAAGGTACTTGGACCCCTCACCAAGATTTTCAATCTCTCCCTTTCCCTCAGCCAATTCCCGGATGAATGGAAAATGGCCACTGTCACCCTGGCTCACAAAAGTGGTGAAAAGACTGACCCCGTGAATTTCTGCCCTAAATCCATCCTGCCTCCCCTATCAAAGGCATTTGAATGTATAGTTGCTGATCAACTTACTGAGCATCTGGACAAATATAACATTCTCTGCAGTCAGCAACATGGCTTTAGAAAAGGTCATAGTACATCCTCTGCCCTGCTTGAATTCTCTGGTTCCATTCACAGCTCCCTCGACAACAGTCAACTAACTGGTGCTATCTTCATTGACCTGACTAAAGCTTTTGATACTGTCCACCATTCCCTCCTGCTGGTCCAACTAAAAAATGCTGGCCTCTCCCCTGATGCAACTTCTTGGTTCAAAAGCTATCTTGAAAACCACACTCAGAGTGTAAAAATTACAGACATGCTCTCTGACTCTAAACCTGTTCTCTCTGGAGTCCCCCAGGGCTCTATCCTTGGAACCCTCCTTTTCAGCCTATTCCTCAACACACTACTTGTCTCTTGCACTGAACAAATCATTTTGTACACTGATGATGCGGTCCTCCTTGCCTCCCATTAGGACCCGAAGAAACTGCAAGAAAATCTCCAGCTTGGCTTCTCCTCAGTTGAGAGCTGGTTCACAAAGCACAAACTGCGCCTTAATCAAAAAAAAACCAAGGCCATGCTATTTAGTCAGCTCCCACAGTATTAATGAGCACCACCAAGTCTCCGGTATCACTAGACATGGTACCGCCCTGGAGCAGGTCCAAACCTTCAAATATCTTGGGATCACTCCGGACCCTCTCCTCTCCTATACCGCCCATATTGATAATGTCTCCAATGCTGTTAACTCCTGATTGGGCTTACTTTTCCGTCACAGGAGAAACCTGACCTCTGAAGCTCTGGCTGTTGTGGTCCAGAGCTCTGTCATTTCTGTTATTGATTATGGCCTCATAATTTATGGCTCTGCTTCAACTACTGCACTCAAACGTGTATCCACCGTGCTCAACATGGCCTGTCATCTTGTCACTGGCTCCAAATGCCAAACCCATACCTGTGACCTCTATTTCGTAACTGGATGGCTGAATCTTGCTAATTGCATAAAACACCAAACTTGCACTACTTCTAAGAAAATTATGCTTGGCCTTGCCCCACCAGGAGTCTGCATTCTCCTACAACTGAGAAACCACAACCGCCTTACCAGGGGATCAAAACAACAGCTCCTGCAAATCCCCCATTGCAGCACAAGCCAAGGCCAAAGATCTTTTGCTTACTGAGCCCCCCTTTGGTACAACGCTCTACACAGCGACATCGTATCTGTGCCATCTCTCAGCACTTTTAAGTCCCAGCTCCAGCTATCACTCATCGGCTCCAACCCATGCAACTGTTGTGGCTAAGCACATTGACTGGTACAGTAGCTGAAGGTACAGACTAGAATCGTCATCCCCTCCTGCTTCTTTCCAGCTCCTCCCCCTACCTGTACATTCACATCCCTATCCTTCCCTCTACCCACTCCCCCCGCTATTTTAAGTTCCTCTGTCTACCTCTTCTCCTTCTTCCCCTTTCTTAATTCCAGGTCAAACATTGCTGTTGTTCATACCTATATATTTTTTTTGCATTATTTAGATGATGTTAACTTTGCTCATGTTTGTCAGTTTTGTTTTCTCTATGACATGGAACCTTTGTAAAAGAGTCTTGTCTCAAAGGTATTGTAATCTTAGATTCTAATAAAGAATAAAGAAAAACTGTTTATGTGCGTGGCTGTGGCATAATTTAAATCTTTCTTCTCTATGGCTTGTAAATGTTCTCCCAGTCTGACTTTGAACATTCTCGTGGTTTTACCCACATAAAAAGAGCCACAAGAGCATGTAGCCACATAAATGATGCCACTACTATCACAAGTTATTAACTGACAACTCTGATACTCTTTTTTTAAATTGTCTTAAACTGTTTCCCCGCCTCAACATGAAGGCAAAAAATACATCTTTGACAATAGTGACAACCAGCTCCACCTTTTGTGAGCCAAGTTTGTTTTGTGATTTCACTATAATGACTGTGTACAATTTTATCACCCAAATTACTGGTCCTTTTATAAACCATACAGGGAGAATTCTGGGCAAGCTGTAATAATCCTGGGTCTGCTGCTAAAACAGGCCAGTGTTTAAAAATGATCTGTTCATTTTTTTAGCCTGTGCTGAAAAGGTCGTAACATAATTAAACCTTTGGCCCTGCTGCACTGACTTTTCTTTCCTTGCTAAAAGTGTTTCTCTGGGAAAAGCATCTGCAAACTGTTTTCCTGCCTGGATGCAAGTATTACTGTAGCCCCTTTCTTTTAGTCTGTCACTTAAATCTTCAGACCATTTTTGATACTGTTCTTCCAAAGTACAGTTACATTTAATTCTAACGAATTGTCCTTTAGGAATATTTTTTTGTGATATGGTCTGGGTGACAGCTATTAGCTTCTAGCAATTTATTACCTGCTGTTGCTTTTCTGAATAAAGTTGATTCAATCCCACTTGCATCATTTCTCATAAAAGTCACATCTAAAAAATCAGCTTTTGAAAAGTCATACTGAAAAGTAAATCTCAAATTACTGTAAGTACCATCCATGTAATCAACAAACAGCTGTAAATCTTCCCTTGAACCCTTCCACAGCTGCATTACATCATCTATATATAATTTCCAACAAACTGTACTGCCGTGGAAAGGGTTTACAACAGAATCCAAAACAAATTTTTCTTCCTACGTATAAGTTGGCTATAGAAGGGGTACAAGTGGCCCCCATCGCAATACCCTTGTTTTGTAAGTAAAATTCCTTGTTAAAAACAAAGACATTGAACTTCAAAACAAATTCCGGTAACTTAACTAAAAAGTCAGTAGGTGGATTTACATTCGTTCATCTCTTGTTTAAATAATACGCAGCTGGGTCCAAAGCGTCTTCATGATGGACATTTGAATATAAAGATTTGATGTCTAAAGTCAAAAAAATGTTTCAGAGTCTTATGTCACATTTTCTAATATTTTCAGTATTTGTTTGGTGTCCTGTATGAAAGTAGGTAATGTCTCCACCCAAGGTTTAAAAAAAGTGTCCACATATTGATATACGGCTCTAAAAGAGAACCTACTGTATATCATTAATAATAGGTCTCCCTGGAGGATTAACTAAGGTCTTATGGATTTTTGGGAGAAAATAAAAAAATACCACCCATTCTGGTAGAGTGTTACATTTTGCTACCACCCTCTCTGTGAAATAGTGTCTCCTCATTTCTTTCCTAAATCTTCCCCCTCTATTCATAGCCCATGCTCCCTTGTGATCCTCCCCCTCCTTAAGTTAAAGACCCCATCTGACCCATCCTTATTGATTCCCCTCAGATACTTGAATGTCTCTATCATGTCCCCCTGTCCCTTCTGTCCTCCAGGGTGTGCATATTCAGGTCTCTCAGCCTGCTGTCATAGTCTAGCCCTTCCATTCCACAGATCATCTTTGTTGCCCTCCTCTGCACCCCTTCCAGTAGCCTGATATCATGCTTTAGGTACGGCCTCCAAAACTGCACACAATATTCTAAGTGCAGCCTTACCAGTGATCTGTAGAGGGGCAAGATCACCTCTCTTCACCTGGATGAAACCCCCCTCGCTATCCACCCCAGCATTTTGTTCACTTTTGCAGCCACTCTCCTGCACTGGGCTGTGTTGTCCATGGTCCCTGTTATCATTACTCCTTGGTCCTTCTCCTCCTCAGTGATCCTCAGCTTAACCCATCCCAGCCAGTATTCTCTCCTTAGGGTCTTCACCCCAAAGTGCATAACCTTACACTTATTTGCATTGAACCCCAGCTGCCACCTCCCTGACCACTCCTCTAACTTGCTTGGGTCCCCCTGCAGGTGCTTCCAACCCTCCTCTCCATTCACCACTGCTCCAATTTTGGTGTCATCGGTGAACAGACTTATCTTGCACACCACCCCATGTGCAATGTCTGATATGAAGAGCCCAAACAATACTTGCCCTAACACAGAGCCCTGTGGCCCCCCACACATCACCAGCCTCGGAGTTGAGAGCTATCCTCTCACCACCACCCATCGCAGCCTCCCACTCAGCCAGCTTGTAATCCAGTTCATCATTTTTGCCCCTACCCCTACGCAAGTTAGCTTCCCCCAAGCCACCTATGAGAAACAGAACTGAAGGCCTTGCTGAAGTCCAAGTAAAGAACATCCACCGCATGACCCTTATCCAGTTCACCTGTCACCCAGTCATAATATTGTATCAGGTTGGTTTGACAAGACTTCCCTGAAACAAACCCATGCTGCCTCACACCCTGGAGGCCATTGTCCTTTAGATGTAACACCAGTCTTTCCTTTAGTATTGTCTCCATGAGTTTGCACACTATGGAGGTGAGACTTACCGGGTAATAATTATCTGGTTCACCCCTTGGTGTGCTCTTGTTTAATGGTACTACATGTGCCATCCTCCAGTCCAGTGGCACACATCCCAACTCCAGTGAGTTGCTGTAAAGATCCACCAGCAGCTCTGCCAACACTTCCGTCATCTCCCTCAGCACCCTGGGGTGGATACCATCTGGTCCTGGTGCCTTATCTACCTTCAGAGCCCTCAGTCCCTCTAGGACTGTACTTGCCCTCAATTCTTCCATCTGTTGCCTCCTCTCCCCTGTACCCACCCTCCCAGCCCATAGTGGCAGCAGTGCCCTATTTTCTTCCATGAACACTGAGCATAAGTATTCATTCAGTGCTTCTGCATGCTCCTCACCCTTTTCCATCCACTCCCACCTTTTTATCCTCCACTATTGTCTCCTTGCACTTCCTTTTCTCCCTGATGTATCTGACAAAAGTCTTTCTCTCCCCCCACATTAATTCCCTGCACAAATCTCAGCTTCCTCTGTGCCTTGGCTTGTCTTACTTTTCTGGTCACCTCCCTGGACCATCTTGCATACTCCTCCCTGTCCACTTCCTTCCCCATCCTTCTATACCTCTGGTGTGCTGCTCGTTTTGCTCTCACCACCTCCACTACCTCGCTGTTCAACCAGCATGGTTTTCTTGCTTTGCTCCTCTTACCCTGTGTCTTGGTGCAGGCTTCTGTGGCCTCTGTAATTCCCCATTTAATAATATCCCATTTCTGCTCTGCATTCATCTCCTGCCTTATGCCCTCTAGTTTCCCTTTCAGCACTTCCTGCATTCTCCCAAAGTCTGCCCCCTGAAGTTTTCTACCTGAGTAACTGATTTCTCTGGCTTCCCACACATTGTGATATTAAACCACCCTGTTTGGTGATCACTGCTGGCTAGTGGGTCCTCCACCTTTATTTTCCTTACTGCCTCCCCATTTGACAACACCAGATCTAAAGTGTTCTTTAGCCTAGTGGGTAGACTAACCAACTGTGTCAGGAGACCTTCCTGGATTGTATCCAGGAGCACTTGATCCTTAGCACTGGAGGTGGCCAGAATGCTCCAGTCAACCCCCGGCAAGTTGAAATCTGCCATGATGACCAACTTCCTTTTTCTACATACCATTTTGATTTGTCCTGCTAATTCCCTGTCAAGCTCCTCAGACTGGGATGGTGGCCTGTATACCACCCCAAACCTCAGTTTCCTACCCCTTGAGTCTAGGAGCTGCAGCCACATTACCTCTCTTCTTCTTTCTTTACCCTCATCCCTTGTGCATTTGATCCTGTCCCTCACATAGTCTCCCACCCCACTGCCCCTCCCTCCCTTCCTTAAGGTCCTTCCTGTATACTTTGTATCCTGGGATTGCCAGATCCCAGTCTCGGTGCTCAGTTGACCATGTTTCTGTGACAACTGCAATATCCACCCTCCACACTGCTAAGAGTGCCTGTAGCTCAGCAGATTTGTTGCATAAGCTTCTTGCATTCAATGAGACCACCCTTCATCCTGCCCCCTTCCCTTCATTGGCCTCCATTTCCTTCCTTCCTTCCTTCCTTCTACTCCCTCCTTTGTCAGCTGCCCTGAGTCTTTCCCTGCTAGCCTGGGGGGTAGACTGTGACTCCACTCTATCTGATCCCTGCCTACCTGCTGTCCACTTGCCACCCCCCATCTACTTTAAATCCACCTTTGTCACAATATACCTCCCCAGTCTTTGCTTTAATACCTCCTTCCCCTCACCACTCAGGTGCAGCCTATCCCTTGCAAACAGATTGTTATTATCCTAGGTACTGCCCCAGCCACCACAACTGCATATCCCTTAGTTTGACAATATTCTACCAACCACGTGTTCAAGTCTCTAATCCTCTTCTTTCTCACTGTGCTTGCACAGGGTACTAGGAGCACTTCAGAGAATGACATAGACTCCCCAGTCTCTTCGCACAACCTTCCTACTTCCTCAATCCTCTCCTTTGTTACCTCCACCATTTCCCTGCTAGGTCATTTGTCCCCACATGAACCACTATGTGTGGTTTCCTACTACCCCTCCTTAAGCACCTTAGAATTGCCTTTCCTGCCTTGTCTGCCTTTAATCCTGGTATGGACTCCACCCATATCTGACTGTGCCTCTCCTCCTTGCTGCCCCATCTGATCCCCTTGAGTAAGAAGTCCCCCAACACTAGTACACCTCCCTCCTCTTTCCTTGTAATCGTCGCCACCACCCCACCCAAGTTCTAATTTCTGGGGCCACTCAAGATGGTGCTTTTACAGTGTGTCCCAGTGTCTTATCCCCTGCCTTTCTCAATTGAAACTCCTCCCCCTCCACCTGTTTGACTGCCAACCTTCCAGTCCCTCCTCACCTCTCTAAGTATTATCTCTCCCCCTGCCATGCCATGCTCAGTCTCTCCACTAGTAATGCCCCTCTCTCCCTTCTCTTTGTGAGTACTATCTCTTGTGCAATCTCCTCCTGTGTTCTCTTTCCCATGTGTTGTTAGTACAGCAAACATGTTCCTCCTCCCTTTGCCTTATTGTGTGTTTCCTCCTCCCTACTGCCTACTGTTGCTACTCTTTTTCTAGGTCCTACTAGAGTCCATCCTTCATCAACTGGCTTCCTGTCTACTGTGCCTCCTCCCCTGACCTCTTCCTTGTCCCACTGTTCCTTCTCTGTTGTGCCCCCACAGTACTCTTAGAAGTCAGCCTTCCTTCTGATGCAATCCTCCCCTCCTCCCTCAACCTCCCCAGCTCCATGCCAAGCCACTGAATCTCTTCCTCAGCCTCCTTAGTCTGTGGCATATTGAGCACCCTCCCAGCCTCCACAGTATGTTCATCTGCATTGCTGCCCCACAACCATTGCACCCAACAATCCTACTCATGGTCCAGACTGCCTATACCACCTCTCCACACTGCTGTCCCTACAGCAAGTAGAATTAACTAATTCTAGCCCAGCCTCTAACATAAATTGTTATCCTAAATGTCCTTGCCTGCAACATGAGACAGCCAACTACAGTACTAAATGGAAACCACAATCCTACTCATAAGGACTATAGATCTACTCATACATTTTATATATTTATATGTCCTTAAGACTTAGCTCATATGGCTGTTCCTTGTTTCCTCCTTCCTGGCCTCTTCTGAGGGCTCAGATCAGTTTGCAGCTCCCAAGCTCTTCCCTCACAGCCTTCATACCCAACCCCCAGTAGTATTTCAGTATTATTTAAGCTAAATTAAAAAGAAAATAAAACAGTATCAAAACTTACAAAAAAATCCTCTATACATTAATTCCCTCAACAGCAAGTAGAATTAACTAATACTCCTCTCCTGTAGTTTAAAACAACAATAGTAAAACGTACAGAAATCTCCACAGCTAGCAAGCAGACTTAACCAATCCTTGGAATAACTGTACTCCTCAATTAAGCATTCAGATGGAGTTACAGGCTGTAAATATTTCTTGGAAAGAAGATCAGCATACAATCCAACAACATTTTTGATTGGAGGGATACAATTATTCTTATACACAATGTTTTTGAGTATAACAAGGATTTTTATTTACAGATTTGGGGAACTGCTATGGGGACCTGCATGGCCCCATCCTATGCTAATTTGACGTTGGGACTGTAGGAATTAAATACAGTACTCTTGGACACTTTTCCATTCACAAATGATGTCATCATATGGTATCGTTTCATTGATGACATCATCTGCATGTGAAAGGGTCCAGAGGAATGAATATTAGAATTCATTATGTGGTTAAACATGTAAGATTTGGGGTTGATGTTAACACATGTAATGAACAGAGAAAGAATTTTGTATTTGGATTTGGAGCTTGTAGGTATAGTGGGGGAAGAAGCTGTAACCAAAACTTACAAAAAAGAGACTGCCTGTAATGCTTATTTGCATTATATGACTGCAAATCCAGTAAAACTAAAACAGTCCTTACCTTACAGTCAGATATTACATGTAAGGCGTAACTGTAGTAGAGACAGTGATTTTGATGTTGAAGCTGACAATATGATTCAAGACTTTATAAACAGAGGTTATAACTCCAAATTTCTACAGGAAGTCAAGCAGAAAATTGCCTGTATGGACCAAGAGAGTCTCTTGAATAATGTAAAAGTGGGTAAAAAGGAAGAGCCAGTAAAGTTCTGCACAGAATTTAATTTGATTGCAGGCAAGATAGGAAGCATCATTTTTTGATATTGACCATTTCTGACAAATGATGCTAAATTATCTGAGACCTTGAGTAATAAACTGAGGATCTCATCTAAATAAGCCAAAAATATCAAAAACAGGATTGTGCACAGTCGGTTTGAATCAAAGGATGCAGTGGTTACACTTTGGATACTTCAACCCCAAAAAGGTTCCAAAAAGTGTAGAAACTGTAGTATTTGTCAATTTGTTTCAAAGGACCAGAGTTTATACACCCAGTTACAATGCAGAAGTTTAGAGTGAATGAATGTATCACTTGCAATACTACTCATGTAGTATATGTTCTAACATGTCCTTGTGATATGTTATATGTGGGTATGACGGAAAGAAAATTAAAAGTATGAATACAGGAACATATTGTTAATATTAGAAATCGGAGCCCACATAGTCCGGTAGCATTACATTTTAGTCTGGTACATGATGCTAATCCAAGGGACATAAAAATAATGGGGTTAGAAAATGTAAAAAGAAAATTTAATAATATCAAAACATTGTTGAAAGTAAAGCTTCAACGGGAGAGGTTTTGGATATGGTAGTTGAATAGCTTAAAACCGCAGGGTTTAAACAATATACTAGATTTTAAACCATATCTATAATTTGATTTTGATTTTGTTTCGATCATCTGTACTGCTGACTGTAAATCAGATGTTTGATTTCATGGACTTAATGCCTAATGTTGATGTTTGTTCTTTGTTCTCTGGAATGAAATTATTCATAGATTTGAGATATGGATGATTTTGATAAAGAACATTGTGAGTTCAAAGCAAGAAGAAAGAAATCATTTATGGACTCCCTGCCTGAATATTCCTCTGGAAATGGATATGTTAATATGTATCACTTTTGATGTTCTTTGCATATAAATAATGTATTTCTTTAGTTATACTTGCAAGTGGACATAACATTTGTGCAAAAGGAAACAAGTATGATTTTTGAATAGAATTTTGAAAAGCTAAAAATAATTTTATGCTGACTTGTGATTTCTTTTTTCTTTCTTTTTTTATGTACAAAAAAAGTTGCACATTTATATACCTCCGGTATACTAAAGTGAACAGCAATTGCTATCTTTGAAACCAGTTTTCATGCATTCATGTGAAGTGCATATTATATCTGTTTCTTTTGTTGTGCCTTGATGTGCACCGGATAGATTATTTATTATCTATAATGTAGAGGAAAGTACAACAAATATGTTGCAGGTGGTATCTTTTATTGGATTTAAGCATAATTACTGGTAGTGTATAAAAAACAATTAAGACTTAATAAAGACATTGTTTTCTTAATACACTACCAGTAATTAACCTTAAAGCAGTGCTTCTGAGTTTCTTTTTAAACCTTCACATCAGCACCCTCTAGCTGTATTTTTTATGTATTATTTCTTTCAGAGCTCCCAGCTTGCAAGCCTACCTTCGGTTGTCCCCCAGCACAGCCCCGAGGCTTAGACCCCTCCCTTGTGCACCCCGTGACTTACCCTTCATGGCAGGGTGGTGGGGAGTGACTCCACCCACCCAAACGGATCCATGCCAGGAAGGTGCCTTCTCAGAGGTGGTGCTGCAGGGACCACTTCATTCTGCTGGAGCTGTCTTTATCTGCTTTTCTCCCATTCTGTGGAGGTGGGGCATGCAATGACACCTGCAGTGAGAGCACATACACTTCCACATGCGCTCTCACCAAGCATCTGCCCTGTCTCCTCCACTTCAGCTGTAGCAACAGTGCACTGCCCCCAGCAGCTGCTAGGGGCTAGAGGAGCACTGACAGCTAATGTTCCCCCATCCGGAGAAGGAGAGCAGTACAACCGATGCTCAATCCTTCTCCTCCCTGCCAACCCCGAAGACCGGGTGGTTTGCCTTTAACATCGGGTCACTGGCGTGAGCTTGAGGTAAGGCGTCCAGCGCCTCAGCCCTCAATGCCACAGGGCCAGCCACCCTCTGGCTGTTTTAACAGGTACCTTCTTAAGACAATGGTGTATATTTTCTTTATGTCTTGACTTTTTGGAAATGTTAATTAATGGTCCAGTCAGAGTAAAATTAGGTAGCCTTTTAATCTTACAAGTTGTTCTCTCCAACAGACACATTCCAGTAAAAATTAGTCTTCCTGTTTGTAAGAGGTGCAAATTAACTGCAATGCTTTGATCTGAAACCTGCTAGTCTAGGCTTCAAATCCACATCCAACCTTTATATCTGTCACCCTGCTCAGCTGTTTTTTCACTTTTGACCTGAGGAAGAGAGTTTCACCTCTTGAAAGCTAGTCTTTAAAATAATTTTGTTAGTCCAATAAAAGGTATCACCTGCAACATATTTGTAATTTTTCTCTACATTGTTGACTGGACTAACACGGCTACCACTTCTCTCTTTTTTTATTATCTATATAAATTGAGTTTTTGGAATCACAGTGATTTGTATTGGAGTTAGACTGCATACTTTAAAATTAAGTGTCTTTATGTATCTGATGGACATCAACACAATTATATGCAAATTGCATTTTGGTTAATTGTATGTATAAAATTAGAGTTAAAAGATTTCTTTGGAATGCTACAAAGATTTTTTTAAGTAAGATAGTCTTTAGGTGTTTAAATTATGAATTTTTAACATGATGTATGTATAATAGCAAATTACACAATATCAATAATAAATTTATAAGAGTAATGTTAACTCAGAATACTTTTGATTAAGGAAAGCTGCTGGTATATTTAATTAGTTGTAAATTAGTAGCATGTGCACATTGGGTATTTATAGATGCAAAGGGCTCTGACACTGCACCTAAGAAAGCCATTCTGGTGAAGTGCAGGGGTTTATTGGTGGCTGGCGTATGGGACTGGGATAGGTTTTGCTAGAATACATCTGATAAAATCACTTTATCTTGTTTGTATTGTCTTTAATCTTAGAGATTACAAGTACTATTTTATAAGAGCACTTTACTGCAAATGTCTAATTGTGAAATAAAATGTTGTTATATTTTTTCATATTTGAAGTGCTGTAGTGGATTTTTTCACATTACCACCTAGTATTTGCTCACCGTAGTTCCTGTGGACCTAAGGGATTGTATCCTTGCCAGATTGCTGTACAGATTTTACTGGCCAGGAATTCATGAATATGTTGCTACCTATTGCAGTTCATGTGCTGAGTGTCAGAAAGTAGCCCCAGTGAATAAAAAAGACAAGGTGCCCCTGGTGCCCCTACCCTTGATAGATGTGTCTTTTAAGAGAATTACAATGGATGTTGGTTGGCCCTTAGACAAAAGTAAAAGGGTAATCGATTCATTTTGGTAGTTTGTGATGATGCTACTCCATACCCAATGGCAGTTCCAATGTACTGTCACAGCCCCAAAAGTGGCAGAAGAGCTTGCCCAAATTTTCAGCAGGGTGGGCATACCTAAAGAGATTATTACTGATCGAGGTAGTAATTTTGGTACTGCATTACTGAAGGAGCTGTACCAACTACTAGATATCACTGACATAAGAACCTCACCTCATCACCTTCAGAAAGCCGGTCTTGTTGAGCATTTTAATCAAGCCCTAAAATGCATGTTTAAAAGGTTTATAAAAGGGCATGGGAAGACTGGGACCAATACTTATCTTACTTGCTTTTGTTACAGAGAAGTGCAACAGGCATCAGCAGGTTTTCACCATTTGAAATGCTATATAGTATATGGTATGGGCTTATTGTGACTAGAAAGCCGTGGCTTTCAAAATCTTGTTATAGGACAGTTCAAAGGTCAAAAAGTTGTTGTACTATCACTCTGATGTCACATCGATAGTACAACAACTTTTACTTCCTACCACCTGATTGGCTCATTGAACAACGCTGTGAGGACAGAAAAAATGTACAACATGGTGGCGTGACTTAGCGGCGCTGGTCAGAGGAGCCTCCTCATTTTGGACACGAAGAGCCTCACAAGGCTCCATGTCACAAAAGTGAATCACAGTCATTTTGTTTTTAGTGTTTTTTAACTAAATGGGTGGCGAGCTGGCGGGGCGGGGTGAAGCTGAACTAAGTCCGAGCCAGACAAGCAGGGAGAGCCAGAGTGGGAGCAGCAAGACATAACTAAGATAAAAAGGAAAAAAAAAGACAAGCCAGGAACCATATACTATATAAAATAGTGCATGATTAACCATCCACAACTATGGCTTTGTTTTATCTCGGTTGTTGAAGACATCATGGAGACCTCTCAAGCTTTGCTCTCAAGGTCTCTATGATGTCCTCAACAACCCTCGATGGAAACACAGCCTGGTTGTGGATGGTCACCCATCCACTATTCTCTATAAGGTAGATAACCTAGAGGGCCGCTAGATGCAATAAAAGAAACATGGGAAGATAACCCCATCAGAAATAATCTGTTTCATCATATATGTGTGCCATGAGAAAGAAGCTGTCAAAATATGATGAAATTGCCCATAATAATCTGGAAGAGGCCCCAAACCAGCAGAAGGTGCATTATAACCATGGGGTAAAAGAAAACATTTTTGAGTCAGGTAAAAAGGTCTTGCTACTGTTACCCACTACAGAAAATAAACTGTTAATGAAGTGGCAAGGATCTTATAAAGTGCTTAGACGTACTGGCACAGTTAACTATGAGACTGAGACTCCTGATAGGAAAAATTCTACTAAGATATAGCATGCTAACCTTCTCAAGAAATGGCTTGAAAAAAACACCAGAATCTGTTTTGCTACTTTTACCAGAAACTGATAAAGAAGATATTGATGTACATAGATACAGAGACACTGTCAGCAGATAAAGGCCTACAGCACACCAGTCTGCCCATTTGAGCTTGTAAGTTCATTATATGTTTTCCTAGAAGTCTGTTGCCCTTACAGCTGACCTCTGGCATTACCTTATGTCTATCTAATGCATTCTTAAATCCCATGATTGTTTCAGCCCTTACTACTTCAAATGTAGCTTATGACAGACTGGAACAAACTGTAACTGCTGATGCTGTAAAGGTGAATATTTCTTAACCTCCACACAAACTGCATAAATTCATAACTTGCTAAAGACATTTAACAGTACTTTTACCACAGTTCTAGGCCAAGCAAAAGGGGTTGAGCATGTAATAGTGACAAGGAATGCTCGCCCTATTAGACAAAAGACGTACAGATTACCAGAGTAATTAAGAGCAGTCGTGGTTAAGGAAATACAAAAAAATGAAAGAATTGGGTGCTATAGAAGAGACAAGAAGTGCTTGATCATCACCAATGGTGATTGCAAACAAAAAAGAAGGGGGTGTAAGAATCTGCCTTGATTTTAGGGAACTTAATCAAGTGTCAGAATTTAACAGTTACTGTATCCTATGCCCAGAATAGATGATTTGGTAGACAGACTGGGGAGTGCCAAGCATATCAATACCCTTGATCTCACCAAGGGTCACTGGCAAATCCCCCTAGCTAAAGAATCCAGAGACAAAACTGCATTTGCCACTCCTATAGGATTGTATCTGTTCACCACCATGCTGTTTGGTTTACATGGCACAACCGCTACATTCCAGTGGTACATGGATGTAATTTTATCACCTCACATTGATCATTGTACTGCATACCTGGATGATGCTGTGGTGTACAGTCCAGACTGCAAAAGCAACCTGGAACACATATGAGCAGCTATCCAATGGATCAAAAAGGCAGGTCTGACAATTAATCCTACCAAGTGTGCACTGGACATGCAGAAAACCAGATATTTGGGCTATGTTTTGGGAAAAGGAGAAGTCAAGCCAGAGGTTTCCATGACAGAAGCTGTAGCTAACAACCCTGTCCCCAAAACCAAGAAACATGTCAGGTCATTTTTAGGGCTGGCTGGTTATTATCAGAGATTTGTTCCCAGCTTTTCTGAGTTAGCTTCTCCCCGCACTGGAACTCACAAAGAAATGGTGCCCAAATACTGTGAAATGGACTCCAGAGTATGATGAGACTTTTTGAGCCATTAATGCTGCATTATGTTCAGCCCCATTTTAAGAAGTCCAAACTTTGAGAAAACATTTTTCTTACAGACAGATGCATCAGAGGTAGGCCTAGGTGCAGTTCTGAGTCAAAATATAGATGAGACAGAACTTTCTATTCTATGTATCAGTAGGAAGTTGCACAACAGGAAGATAAGGTACTCCACCATTGAAAAGGAATGCTTTGAAGCACAGTGGGCCATAGAGTCCCTTAAGTTTTACTTACTAGCAACTGACTTTGTACTTTTAACAGATCACAGTCTTCTCTGTTGGCTTAACCAAATGGAAGAGAAAAATTCTAGAATCACACAGTGATACTTGGCACTAAAGCCATTTAAATTTAAAGTGATGCACAAATCTGGGAAAGAGAATTTCAATGCTGATATTTTGTTAAGATATTGATCAGGAATTGAGAATACTGAAGGTTGAAAACATTTGAGTTGAAATTTCTCTGTTCGTTATGCTGCATATGCATTGAACTGTAAAGGTTATAAGCTAATGTTAGACGGGAATTTAACAGACCATTTTGTAAACCTGTTTTTGTAAAACAGGTCCCCTCTTAAAGAGGGGGTATGTGTCATGGTTGAATAAGGCCCTGCCCCATTTGTCCTGCAGAAAGAGTTTAAACGCAAGGGTCTGTTCTATCCTCTCCTTTCCTGCCTCTTGTCTGTCTGGTTGCGCAACCAAATTTTCTGGGGAGACCTAAGAACTGATCACTTCAACAGGTTTGCAATTCTCCTCACTTGCTATATCTCTGCCTTCACTGGCATGGGGTCATAATGTCACAAGACATTATGCTGCATACATAAAATGCACTTCCTACACAACACGATTACTTGCATGTGGTATAAATCTTTTCTTTTGGGGGTTCCCCTGCCCCCTGTTACAAGGGTCTGTGCCCTGAACCCTCCCAGCTGAGATTCCTAACTCCAGGGGAGTCAGTGAATATTGCACAAAGTGCAAAAAAAAAAAAATTTCTATGAGTCTGGGACTGGCCTGGTCCCAAGCGCTCTGCTTCCATCCCTTGCTGCTAGTGACTCATCTTGACGAGCCACGGCAGCTGCTAGGCAGAAGCCACTCCTGACAGAGGTATTATCCTCTGCCTGGGACAGTGAGAGGGTGCAGTACTGTGCACAGAACCATCTGCAATATTCCACCCTCTTGCTGTCATGTACAGCACTGTTTCTGTTTAGTGCTTGTGTGATATGCTATTAAACGTATGACATAGTCACCCGGTACCTCATTCACTTGCTGTTCTGTCTTTTCTTCCCCCTTGCATATACTGTATGTGGGTATAAAAGTATATGTGAACCCTTATGTGGAAATGTAACTGATATTGTGATCCCTTTGTATAAAACTGTATATAGTTATACTGTTGAAATAATTGCAAAAAGCTATTTGGAATGCAAGGGGTCAACCTGAGATGCAGTTTTTAAGCCCTTTGCAGAGTTGTCAACAAGAGGTCAGTTCTGGAACACCATGTACTGTTTTGCTACACCTTCAAGGAACGAAACTGACAAGAACATTCTGTAAACTTACAAGAACATGCTGTGAGAAGCAGTCTTGTTATAAAAAGAGCAGCAATGCTTTTGCTAGAGAGACAAGGAGAGTGAGAGAAAGAGAGACTGAAACTTGTAATTAAGAGATGCCCTCAGAAGAAGAAGTACTTCATTTTCTCTGTTTGTACTGCCTGTAAATTGTTATACTGAATAAGTTTAATATTTTATTTTGCAGTTATTGAGAAAAATAAAATGCTATTTACAAATGTTGAAACTACTCCTGATATTCCTATGCTTCCTGACCAGTGCCTTGACAACAATCACCCCATTGCATTAACAGAAAAGCCAAGATGTGATGCAGACAGGTATGTATGTTTCATGACTGCATACAATGGGGGTGAGCGTTAGGGTTGACAACCACTAGGGAGACTCCACCCCTCATTCACTTCAGGGTTGGGGCAGGGGTTTTAGAGTTTGAAACCCTAACGTCATATTTCCTTACTTTTGTCACTTTATCCTGAACCCTAACTGATGCATTAACATAGTGTATATGTGTATATATATATATATCTATTTATAAAATGGTGTGGTAAAATCATAAAAATCCCAGTGATACAATTGGCCAAAACACATCACATGACCGTGCATTATTTCCCAACGACCGCACACCTTCCACTACGACCGCACGCCTGAACTACTTTCCACTCCTCAAAACCTCTTCACCAGCAGCAAGACCACTCCACACCTGGTGCAGCTAGACACCCACACTAACACACATGTGCAACTGACACCCACACCCATAAATAAATATACCAGTAGTAGCACCACACTGTAGAAACAGATCTGTTCATCCTACCATTAATGTTTACTGAAAATTTAATTTAAAAATCAAATCCTGCCTGCCATGTTTACAGTGTCACACTGTACAACCACTTTATTACTGTAACCACTGTGACCACTCTCACTAACAGAAACCTAACTCTATATAAAAAACTATAACATACATTCCTTTGTATTCTTCTCTTCATTTATTTAAAAAAGATGCCTTTCCACTCACAATACCGCGATCCTGCAGTACTTTCACTTTCAATAGGGAAATGTAGCGTGACGGCGGTGCTCATTTAGAAAGTGAGAAGCTGTTATGAAGTCAAAGTAAGGCGTGGTGTGTTTAAAAATCAGAAAAGTGACTGCCTTTTATTATTTTGTGCGGTTTCCTAATATTAGCTCCATATGCGATGAGGAAGCAGCGAGGACAAATCGAGCGACTTCGGTCATTTAGAAGCGTGAGCAGAGGCGAGGCGGAGTGTTTGCCATAGCAGCTTTCGCTCTCGCTTTCATTTCTAAAATACCGACTCACTTTCGATCTATCCTGCGCTGCTTCGCATACGTATGGAACTAATACGAAAACCGGCACAAAAACAGCAAAGGAAATCACCCTGACACAACACACCACGTCTAACGACCTAATGGCACAACTTCTCGCACCTCATGGCTTAAACTCAGTCGCTCTTCCCATTGGGCGAGTAAAGTGACACTGCTTCTGAAATACTTTTTCACACCAAAAATGACTACATAAAGTTAAAATCATTTACAAATACAGTTTTCACCAAAAGTGTCACCTCTGCCAACATATCATTTAATTACTAACTACACAGAATGACTACTCCCCCAAAAAATCTATAGCCATTTTATAAGATAGATATACCACTCTGAGGTGTGCGGTGCCACTCTGATATCATGCGCCTTGTGCGGTTGATGCCACTCGACCTGCAAACAAATGCGCTAGCACACCAAAACGTGCGTATATCGGAAGCGCGACACCTGAAGTAATATATCTATCATATATATATATAGATATATATCTATATATCTATATATATATATATATATTATGGTAGCAGGTAGTGCTACCATAGATTAGATGAGAGCCATTTCTATATTTAAACCCCAAATCTTTGCACCTTAATAACTTTGCAACCGTTTGACAGATGTGCCTGAAATTTGGAATACATGATCAGAACCATAGGCCTTGAGATATGCCAAGTTCCGTACTGGTTGGATATACAGCTGTGGAGTTATTAAGTGTGATCATGCACTGCGTTCACGCTTTTCCTGTAATTCTATGAGTCGCCTACAAGTAAATGCGGTTTTTGCGACCAGCCCAAAACCTTCAGGGAACGTGTGGCCAGGGTCCCCGATGTGCCTTTTGAAGATTTGGTGAAAAAATATTAAACGGTTCAAAAGTTATTCAAAAAACAGTTTCCCATTATAAGTCAATGGGAAAAGTTAACAAAAAGTTCGACAGTGTCGCAAATGCATTTTTACTTTCGCAAATGGGCCTGTTACTTTTGCAAATCGGCCATTTTGTTTTCAGTTGGTGATCAGAAAAATGGTTGGCATTTAAATTTGAGACCCTCTAGCAACCTAATTCTTTTTGTATTCACCTAGTCGGGCACTGAGGATGCTTGCCATGGCTTTATTTTGTGGTAAAACACCCCAGAAATATGTTTTTCAAATTTATGGAAAAAGTACTTTCGCAAATTACTTTCGTGCTCATGAAAGTGTCGAACCTTTGTGCGAAAGCTTTCGCAAATTGCAACAGTAGTTTTCCATCTGTGGGAAAGTGACAATGATTCTTTGGCACTGTGCTGCAAAAGAACTGTTGGGAGTTTTGGGCTGAAATTTGGAGGGAACGGAGCCGACATCTCACAGATGTGCCTTTCAGTGGTTTGGTGAAAAAATATTACACGGCGGCAAAGTTATGGCACTCCAAAGTTGACGGTTTTTCCCATAGGCTAACATTACAGTGCCCGACGCATTACAGAAATCCTTTGGATCCCTGCTGCAAAATAACGGTTTGGTCTTTTTTCCTGAAATTTGGAGGGAAGACAGCCAACAGCCCACAGATGTGCCTTTCAGTGGTTTGGTGAAAAATATTACAGAGAGCAAAATTCGGCACTCTGAACTTCTCTTTTTCCCATAGGATAACATTCGCGGCGTTACGCGCCTTTCAGAACCCATATCTTGGAAGCGGTGCGAGATACAGACTTTTCGTCGGAAAAAGTCTTAGCCCCCTAGTGGGGGCTAAGTTCCAAATTAGCCAGGACAGTTGTAAATAATATGACTTTAACATTTTTTTTCTATGTAGTATGGTTCCTGAGGTATAACATATGTAGTATTCCAAGTTCTCATTTTCTGCGCCGATACTCATTATTATGCATACATTATTTGTACTCACTGTCTTTCTTTATGCAGGTTTTGGGGAAAACCAGCCTGTGCACTTACATTACTGTTACTGTTGCCCTTTCCGCTTGCGGTTCCGTACCCATTTCACTTACCGTTGATGTCTGCGCCACTATGTGCGTTATCCTTTGCGTTTTCATTTGCGCTTGTGTTTCTGTTATTTTTTGCCATTTCTGTCTACAGTACTGTTTATCTTGCTGTTTCACTTCGTCATCATGCCCATTGGCATTTCTGTTTCCAGGCACCATGTTACTCTGTGACAACATCACGTGGCAGACCGTTCGGTCTATGCCACCATGTCGTTACCCTTTCTGTTCTCATTTAATCAGTGTTACCATATTGCCCACTGTTAGCATTTCTGTTTGCATTGCTGTCCCTGTTAGTATGCCACAAGACATCATGTGGCGGAGGCAGACCCGCCGCTGTAATACATTCACTATTTCTTGTTATCATTCTCAAAAAGAAGGGCAATTAGAGGCAAAAAACTCCATTTAATGCATTAGATAGGGTTGTTCCACAGCGACAAAAGTGAGGAAATTCGCTGTTAGGGTTGAAAACCCTCCTTGGACCTCCCCGCCCACCGCCCCAACCGGCACTGGGGTGTGCATTGGGATCATGGGTCCTAACTCTCACCCCATTCTCCTATACTTCTGCTGCTTTAAGAAACCAGCCTGTGCGCTTACATTAATGTTACTGTTGCCCTTTCTGCTTGCGGTTCCGTACCCGTTTAACTTACCGTTGACGTCTGTGCCACCATGTGTGTTATCCTTTGTGTTTTCATTTGCGCTTGCGTTTCTGTAACTTTTTTGCCATTTGTGTGTACCGTACTGTTTCTCTTTCTGTTTCACTTTTCGTCACCATGCCCATTGACATTTCCATTAACAGGCACCATGTTACTATGTGACAAGACATCACGTGGCACAACGTTCCCGTCTACTCCACCATGTTTGTTACCCTTTCTGTTCTCATTCGCGCTTGCGTTACTTTGTGCGCCACTGTTAGTGCTTCTGTTTGCGTTGCTGTTCCTGTTAGTATGCCATAAGACATCATGTGGTGGGAGTGCGGGGCTCCTGCCACTCCATTACATTCACTATTTCTTGTTATCATTCTCAAAAAGAAGGGAAATTAGAGGCAAAAAACTCTGTTTAATGCATCAGTTAGGGTTGTTCCACAGTGACAAAAGTGAGGAAATTCGCTGTTAGGGTTGAAAACCACCCTTTGACCCCCGCGCCCACCCCCCCAACCGGCATTGGGGTGCGCATTGGGATCGTCGGTTCTAACTCTCACCTCATTCTCCTATACTTTTGCTGCTTTACACATGTGATGGGGTGAGAGTTACGTCTAACGACAACCAATGTGCATCCCGGTGTTAAACCTTGTTCAGTAAATGGTTTACCTCATCATGTATGTCAATAAAAGATTAACATAAGGCTGTTAGGATGTTTGCAGGGAATTACAAACCTCCATTTAACACATCACGTGGCAGACCGTTGTCATCTGTGTTACTGTGTGCGTTGCTGTTTATGCTCTCATTTTCACTTCTGTTACCATATGTGCCACTGTTAGTGCTTCTGTTTGCATTGTTGTTGGTGTTACTATGACACAAGACATCACCAGGAGGGTCGGGTAGGCAGTGGAGCACCCAATGTCAGACAAAGTTAGGTAGTATATTGTAATTGTAGGTGTAGATGACCACACAGATGTATTTGTAAACTGAAGCATACTGTATACCCTCAGCTTGTATATGTACAATTGTGTTCTATTTGATCTACTGTTTGCTTTCCGGGTCACCCCTGAAAAAGGGATGTCTGAGGGACTTGTGGGCTATATGGTTATTAAAATTCAATTAAGCAATAATGCATGATGCAGGGTTATGTTAATGGTCTGTTAATCACCTTCAAAGGGGTGTACTGTGCACGAGTGTAGCAGTGGCATATGTCGAATAGGGTGATTAACTGACTATTATCATGCGTTAGTAATGACTTATTGCTATTATTATAAAAATGTTTTTAAACTGTTTAAAAGCTTGTTCAGGAAATGGTTAACCTCTGTATGTATGTAAATAAAAGATTTACAGAAGTCTGTTAGAATGTTTGCAGCCGGTCAAAGCTCAGTTTCTGAGACCCTTTTATAATTAATTAATAAGGCATGACAAGGGTTATGTTAATGGTCTGTTAATCACGTTCTAGGGGTGTGCTGTGGCACGGTGTGGCAGTGGCACATGTCTCTGCAGGTGATTGACTGACCATTAACCTGAATCTGGGAGTGACTTATTGGTATAATAATGAAACATGTTTTTAAACAGTTTTAAACCTTGTTCAGTATATCGTTAACCTCTTCATGTATGGTAATCAAAGATTAACATAAGGTTGTTAGGATGTTTGCAGCCAATGAGAAACCTCCATTTTGTCAGACTCTGAAGTACACATAGTAGTGACTGAATGTGATATGTATAGTCACAGCTGTGACCTGTTGGGTGCTGATGTGTGGCGCCTTGGTATAGTAATAATGACTGCATAGGCACAGGAAAAGTAAGTACATTGCTGAGTTTTTTACACTGTTAGGAATTCTGTCAAATGTGACATGCAATGTCCCACATCGTTGCATATGCTGTGATACTGACTGTATGTCATAGGTACCAAACAAATTGATGGAGGTATAGTTGTAGCAGTATTAGTTAACATTGATTTGTATGCTTAAGTCATAGACACTTATTTTTACGTCATAATGGTATTTAAAGTAAAGAGTCGACACAGGTGGTTATGGTTTGAAAAAATGTATTGCCAATTTGTCAAATGGAGAAAAGGTCCAATCAAGAGTAAAATTTAGTTAACAGAAGCAGTCTCACAATACAATCTTTGTATGTGTGCAATCATTGCTTGTCATATATGTAAATGTGTAAGAATAATAAGAACTGTATAATATGGATTGGAGTAAGTATGTGATGTTATAGGAAACCAATCAGGTGTTGTGTGTTTCTAGTCATGTTTCAGTACTCAGTACTCTTTATGTGAGGAAGTAGTTTCTGACATTTGACCTGGAATTCTAATAGTCAGGCTGAAGCTGAAGCTTCATTATATATTTACTATTGAATGTGAATACAGTTTGTAAAAATGTAATTTTTTAAAAATGGTTGTATGTTGTAATTATGTTAGTGCATTACTTGTGTGGTATGTTAATAAGGCAATGTCACTAGGTTGTGAAGTGTGATTACACATGATAGACAAGTGTTTTGTTGTAATTGTGTGACTGCTAATGTGGATGTTCCTGGGGTGGTGAAAAACCATATGCTCACTGTCTAAGTAATACAATATACAAAATGTTAGTTTTGTGACATTTGATTGGTGTTATTTAATAATATGTCACTGACTAGGTGCAAATGGAAAATTCCCACTGACCCTCAATTGAGGCGATCATAAATATTGTCAGGAACAGGTATGCAGTGTGTTGTGATCAGTAACAGTGTCTGATTTACAATTGTCAATATTTTTTTACATACGGTAGAATTACTTATGTGACAAGTTTAAAAAATATAATATTTTTACATGAACAAATGACATATTATCAATTCTTACATTGGCTTCTATGTAAATTCTTAACTTGTAAATACTAAAACTGTGCAAGGAATGCATTTTTTAACAAACTTATGGTTAATTAAATGTAGTTAGTATAGTGCTAAATAATATGTAAAACATTCACTTGTACTTTAGTGCTACACTAGTATTTTTAGTACAGGTATCAAACTAGTTATTAACAATGTACACCTGACTACAAATGTTTATATTATGTACAGTAATTGCAAACACATGTAAAAGTCAGCAAATGAGATTCTGCAATTGGTTCTTATTTACAGTTGTGTAATTCAGCTTCTTGCATTATCAATAAAGGTAGTTATTTTTACATATGTACAATACTAGCATTACGCATGAAGGCGTGATAGTTCTACACTGTTGCATGGTGACCGAATGATGTTCTCTATTTGTCAACAGTCAATAGACAAATTGAAGTGTTGATAGACAACTTGTGACAGAGTGGAATGTTTGCTGAATGTTAGAAGTGTTGCTCAATTATTTACGATAATAACTGAGAAGTTCCCTTTGCTTGCAGAGTAACAGCTTATAAGTCATATCAATTTGTTGTTATGTATGAGTTGATACATGGATGCTTAAAGATATGTACAGAGGAGGAGAGCAGTAAGTCCTCAGTTTTTAGATGTACAATCTTTGATACATATGTAATCATGGTTTCTCTAGTGACTGTGACTATTGTTGGCGCCGATTGAAGCCACTACAACAACTTTCATGTAGTCACTGATCCACACAAGATCTTACATGTTACACTGTATGGAATGTCTCTGTCAGAATTGCATTTTGTTGAAATTGTATGGTTTGTTTAGAGTCGTACATTATACAACATTGTAATGAGGTATGAATGTTTTTGGGACAAAGTAGTCATGTTTTAAATGCAACATGTTTTGTCCTATTCTTCTGAAATATGAAGGTTATCATAATTCTTCAATATTAGAAGATCAAATGGAAGTGTTGGTGAGACAACTTGTGACAGAGTGGAATGTTTGTTGAATGTTAGAAGTTGCTCAGTTAATTCGATGATAACGAGAACTTCTCTTTGTTTTGCAAAGGGTAACACTTTATAACTCTATAAATTTGTTGTTATGCATGAGTTGATACATGGATAATTAAAGATATGTACAGAGAAAGAAGAGCAGTAAGCTTCAGTTTTAGATGTACAATCTTTGATAGACATGTAATCATGGTTTCTAGTGACTGATGAATATTTTGTGGCACGACTGAAGCCACTACAACAATTTTCATATGAGTCACTGATCCACTCAAGATCCTACATGTTACAGTGTATGGAATGTCTCTGTTAGAATACCATTTTGTTGCAATTGTATGGTTTATTTAGAGTCGTACATTATACAACATTGTAATGAGGCATGAATGTTTTTTGGACAAAGTAGTCATTTTTAAATGTAACTTGTTTTGTCCTATTCTTCTGAAATATGAAGGTTGTCATAATTCTTCAATATTAGAAGATATGCATTTTTCAAGTGTCGTGGCAGTCTCTGTTTAAAACTGCTTGTAGAGTAGTCACACTCTAACCATCCAGTTCTGCACCTTAGTAACCAGGTGTAATGCCCAGAATGCATGGATTGACCATGGTGATAGATTATACTGTGAGTGTCAAACACTGATTGGTTGAAGACTATTCTACTAGCTGTGTAATCTGTGATAGGAATATCAACTCTGAGCCCGTTGGGGTAAAATCTGTGCAACATAAGCAACAGATATTGAGATGAACTCCTGAGACGTATGGACTGAGTGCATCTGCCTCCACACCTTCCACAGGTATGACTACATTCAGCATTGATGAATAGCTGTCGAAATTTGACACTTTTGGTTTCAGGGACAAAGAGAGTAATCCACAGCATGTCTTGTGTGGTTTCACGCTGTGAATTGTCACATGAAACACATACATATTTTGTAACATATGTTACTGTTAAGTACTGCCGCACTGGGGTGCTGTCTTCATCCAGGTTGTTTATGACAGCCATCATAAACTCAGTAGTGTCTTGCTGTATGTCTGCAGCAAACGTACTACATCCAGCATATGTAGCTAACACCTATCATAGTGGTGTTAGTGACTGTACAATGTTAGAGTGGTCAGAAGTCATGTTGATAATCTGCTTCAAAAGCGTTTGATAGGGATTGTCTTGTGAAGCAGATATTGCCTGCACAAACTGCGGCATGTGTAGAAAAACTTGCATAGCTGAGTTAGCATAGCAGTTTCTCTACTGCTGTTGTCAAGAACTGGTACAGCAGCTACACCAACTGATTTCTGATGAATTGCTGGTTGTGAATGTTTACTGAAGTTGTGGCCTGCTGAACTCTTTTTGTTGAATCACTTTTGGAAGCTTGCTGCTGTTTGTTGCTACCTCTAGCTGTGACTGAATTGTGTGAGACAGACAGATATGTAGGCAGTGGTATTAAAGATATTTGTGGCTGATGCAGAGTACATAACCTGTTGTACTCAAGAATACATAACTTTCAGCTCGTATTTTCTGAGGTGCTATACTAATGATGTGCAATCCAGAAAGGCTGCGTGCATTGAAAGTCGTCGACGTAGCTCATGCCATCCTTGAAAATGTCTGTACCTATGTCTACCATTGCTGAATCCAAACTCAATCCCTGAGATTTGTGAATGGAACAGCATATGCAACACATAATGGGAACTGTTTTCTGTTTACATAGACATCCTTGAAAACCTGGAATTTAACACAGGTTCGATCTATGTGTACAGACTGCTGCATGTTGTCAAAGTGCACTACAAGTGTCTCAATATATGTCTTCTGGACATTGTAGACAAAGTCAATGATGTTTCCCATTGCACCATTTACCATACCTTGTTCTAAATCTAGATTACGTCGCAGCATGATATGTGCATTCTTACAAACTGTGAGAACAGCTTCTAGGCCAGCTGTTCGTGAAACATCTGACTTCAGTTCACTTAGTCGTTCAGTCATCTTTGCTACTAGCTTTCGACTAAGAATAACGCCATCAACTGTATCAACTGCATGCAGAGTTAGAATCTCTTGGTTTTCTCTCTGCAGCATTAGATTGTTGAATTCAGCGCATTTCTTTAGTCATGGCATAAGACACACTATGTGTCTGCCAGTAGAGTATATATATCACTGAAGACATTACATGCTGTTTCTATGCAAGCACTATGTACTGTGATTTTTCAATCATTTAACATACAAACATGTTCTGGTGATAGAGAACCTGTACGCTAGATCCCCACTTTGGCGCATGTTCTCAGACAACTCAACATAGGTAAATAATTCCCATATGTTATAGCCTGCAATGCAACCGAGGATATTCTTAGCTTGCTTGGCAGTCAGAGTTGTAAATACATGCTCTGCATTGACTGGTGCAAGTTGTAAAAGGTCTCCCAACACAAGTATACTTTTGCCACTAAATGGCACTCCATTGTCAGTACCTAAGATCTGCTGTAGATGTAGATGAATACAGACAAGCATGACATTGGAGACCATGCTGATTTCAGTCAGCGATGAGTAACTGCATCTTTGTGAACACGGAGCGGAGCTGAGATGCAACCTCGAATGACAGTTTCGATACTCTCAAGTTCTCCCATGTTCGACTGGCAACATAAAGAGACGGTGTAATGTTACTCACCAATGTTGTATGCTGCTAGTCCTGTGGGAGCAGTTACAGCAACAGACATTGAAGAGCCTGTCACCTCCGTACTTCTGCAGTGATGGCTTCAATCAGGAAACTCTTTCCTGTGCCAGCTGAACCGCTAACAAACATTAGTAGTGGCTTGTAGTGAGTGCAGTCACATTGTTTTGTTTCATGTAGTATACTATGTTGGACAGCTTCAACTACTTGAGAGTGAACTGTATGCTGCAGCTGATTTAGTCTTTCTCTTAAGTCAGCTGGGTTGACCATAGAGTGTGTGCCATGTTCCATGGCTGTCTCAATTTCTGACATTAACACTTCTGGGGCATTTAAGGGCAGAGGGTCA
Source organism: Neoceratodus forsteri (assembly GCA_016271365.2). NCBI lineage: Eukaryota > Metazoa > Chordata > Ceratodontiformes > Ceratodontidae > Neoceratodus > Neoceratodus forsteri. The sequence goes on along the minus strand of CM028130.1, from coordinate 1,698,263,415 downwards.
CCTAGAGCACCTTGTCCTTCTGGATCAAGGTTGTCTTGTGAACTAACTGGAGTGTCTTCCTGAAGTTGCTTCTCTGCCTTCTCAAGCTGTTCTTTCTCAGCTTTTAATCTTTGTATATATGTCTGTGAGTACTCAGTTTGGAAATTCTCGTAAGTGAGATTGAACTGGTCTTCAAATGTGTCAGAGTCAACTTTTAATTCAGACTCAGTCCTCCAGGGTGTAAATAGGAATAGGAGAGCAAAGTAGTAATGTTCTGTGCTCTCTGATGTGCCTAGATGCAGTTTGCAGTGATCTATAAGCCATGGCTTGTGTCTCTTCACGAGACAGCCATCTAGTCCATTGACCTTGTAAATGTGGCGTGTTGAGTCAGGTGCTGCACCTGTCTTGTAGTCATACCACTTAGCCACCTCAAACAGACACATATCATTCATGTCGTTGTGTCTACGTGGGTAGTATGTGTCTATCAGGTTATTCTTCAAGATATGTTTTGAAGAAGGTGTATTGACCATGAGCTCCTCAATTTCGGCATGAGGAATCAATACACGCTTCCGTTTCTCTTTGTAGTTTACACTGAGAAAGCGTGAACATCAGACTCCATACAGATGTGTACCCATTAACTCAGTCACTGGCTTCGTAAGTTCCACATTCTCTGTGTGAAAGAGTCTTCAAACCCAATGACCACAGCTGAGATGTCAGGCTTTTGCTTGAAGTGGCAATATCTTCCCAAAGATCTTGCAAGCTAGTCTGTTCATGTTTGGTTATGTACGAAGTGATGTACCGAACCAGGGCCAGTGAGTTATCAGCCACAAACTGAACATCTATGTTTGCTTGCCACATTAGGAGAAGAGTTGGGTTGTAGTCATTGATGTACACCTCTTTTTCATCTCTGGGTAACTCGTATACCCTCTTGGTTGATTTTGCCTTCAAGTGGTGTCGCATTGCTGAGAAAAGGTCATTCATGGCACCATTCTCGACAAACTAAGTCTAGAAATCCAAAGCGACATCGTGTGTACCAATTAGATTTGTTCTTTACTACTACTTCAGCAATATTTTGTGCCAAAATATGTCGCTGGAACTTTTGTACCAACTTCCATAGTGTAGGACTGTCATACTTGTCTGGAATGTGACAAGTGATATATTTTTGATGAATGATAGCACTTCTGCTGCTTCGTTTCACCAATCGTGGTGCATCCTTGATCCACAACAACATATGGATATGAGGGGCACCTCATGCTTGATATTCTGTCCTCCAAAGTAATGTTCCACAATACCTAGAGAGTTGTCTCTGACAAGATGAAAGTCAGAATGTCATGGAACCGCTTGTGAAAATGTCTTGTGACAGAACACAGGATCAAGTGAACACATTTCTCCGACAGTCATCGATGAGATGCCTTTGACATCAGAATTTGCCCACTTCAACAGTTCAATGAGTTCGTCCCAGGCATATTCAGCACAACTAAGTGTGACAAACCATGTGGCTGCACCATACTCTCGCAGCATTGTCATCACTTCTGAGTGTCTGCGATACCAATATTCTTTGGTGCCACGGAGACTTGAAAGTATGGAAGACAGATTCACTTGCACATTTTCATCTTTCTGCTTTAATTTCTCTAGAAATTGAGCAGCTGTTATTCCATCTAGTGGACTTGTTAGAGGAATGGTATGTGCTATAGACGCAGACAGAATGCTAAGTTCACTCTCCCAGAGGAGATGGAACAGGTACTGTATGTTACGTCTGAATTTGCCATCTTTGCTGAGGACACAGCTAGTGCGGTACTCAGCACCCTGTACACATATTTCTCTTTCATCTAGGCATCCACCTGACCCTTTTGGAAATAGGTCTGGGAAACAGCGTGCTTCTAGTGTTGCCTCCCAAATGCTGACAGGCTCACCTTCCACCTGCTTCATTTGATAGAGATCAGTGTTGTCTCCTAATGGATCTCTGCCATGTAGTGGGTGAATTGTGTACTGTTCATACACATTGTCACTTGTCTGTGTACTGACCTTCTCAATGATTGGCTTACTTTTTTCTAATAGATCATGTTGCACAGAGAGATTGGCCATCTGATCTATGTCAAAGTCTATATAAAAGGAATTGTTACTCTTTAAATAAGCAAGAGTAAGCTTTACCTTTTGCACATTGACAACATCTTGCCAGATGACCTTGGCCTTTGTAGGCACACCATTTACAAGAATTACCAAGCTATTTTCAGTTGAGATTTCTTGAACATTTTCATGTAGAGGAAGTGGTAGATACATCACAGAACCCTTTAGAGATCTAACAAGCTCTTTCTGTGGAATGTTCTGTGTCTTTGTGTTCAGACGTAGAATCGTTTGGAATGGTTTCATTGTCTGAATTAGAATACGTTCAAACATATTCAATGTTGAAATCTCATTTGGTGTAACATCTGTTTCCATGTTATTCAGCATTGACCTTGCTGGCAAAGTGTTACACTTCAGTTTTGAAAAACAGTGTTTGCATAGCGTAATGGTGTCTTGTAAGTGAAAGTCAGATTTCAGCAGCAAGAATGCTGCCAGGCGGAACCACATGTCATTGTATGGTGACAAGGTTTCTAGGTTGACTGTGACTGTTTGTTTCGTGTAGCACAAACGGTTGCATGACACACATACAGAATCAAACTTCTGAGACCTTGCAACCTCAAACTTAGCAATTTCCTTCCCGTACTGTTTCAGAATGTCATTTTCTAACACTGAAACAGATTTTTCTACAGAAGTGTTACACTGAAAATTAGTTGTTTCTGGTACAGAAGTAATGTGTTGCAGTTTTTTTAGGAAAGTGATGGCACCCTGCATGTCACCTGATTGCAATAAGTCATTTAAACAAGTGTACTGATGTTCAGCTCGCTGTACTTCATATACTCTATAGACAAAGTTTTGCATGCCTGTTTGATGCACTGCAAGCATCCGCATGTTGTGAAAAATACTATCACAAACACCACTATCGAGACATGTAAGTGAGTGACCCATGAGTCCAGTATGTGGCCGGATTTCACAATGGTCAATTTTTGTAAACAGTTTATGTCTCTCTTTGTGATCTGTTATTACAAATAGGTTAACAAAGTGTTCTACTTTTTGAAATGATGATTGCCTACGGTTGCAGGTATCATCACATGACCATGTCAGGCAGTGCTGTTTATTGAAGACTGTGGTTGGATCACAGTCATCATCAGTATCCAATTGATTGTCATCAGAGATACTGAGGACATTTGTTAGTTGGCCGGACTCATCAATAGTGAGCGTCTGTTCTTTTGTTAAGTAATGATAAGACTCTTCCCAGAAATATGCCTCTGGTGAATTCCACCACTGATTTGACTCCACAACCTCCTCGGAAGGCTGTGTTCCAGCCATCCACAACCTCCTCTGGAAGCAGTTCATGCACCTGACCCTCTCTGTGAAAAAATACTTCCAGCCATTACCTCTGAGCCACCCCTCTATCTTCAAATTGTGCCCTCTTGTTCTTGCACACCTCTTTTTGAAAGATGCTACCCTCTTGGACTTTGTTGATTCCTTGAGGTATGAGGAGCTTAATATGTATGCCTCGAGGAAAGGAGGGAGGGGGACATGATAGAAACTTTCAAGTACCTCAAGGGAATCAAAAAGTCCAAGAGGGTAGCATCTTTCAAAAAAAGGTGTGCAGAACAAGAGGCCTGTTTTGAAGATGGGGGTGGCTCAGAGGTAATTTAAGGGTATTTTTCACAGAGAGGGTTGTGGATGCATGGAATGGCCTTCGGGAGGTTGTGGAGTCAAAATCAGTGGTGGAATTCAAGCATGCATGGGACAGTCATAAGGCAATTCTAGGGTGTGGGGGTAAGAAGAAGTAGGCTGCTGGTTAACTAGGATCTGCAGCTTATCCAGTAGGTAGGGAAATGGGCAGATTGGGTGGACCAGCGGTCCTTATCTGCCATCAAATTCTATGTTTCTATGTTTCTATGAGTGCTGTGTGGCAGCCACTATCTGTGAAAAGCTTGACAGAAGTTGTCAACAGTCAAACAAGGATACTGTTGAAGCCTTTTTTAATAGCATATACAAGTTTCCTCAATTGTTCAAGCATGACACATCTTACGCATACAATGGTTGTAGTACAAACAGTGCTCTGTTGACAAAGTCCATACTTTCAGATAAATTCATCAGAAAGGTGACTCTTGCTCTTTTGTGGGTGTGCGTAGCACAGCAGCAATAAGTCTTTCGATCTTAGCTTTACTTGCTAGTGATCGTAAATACTTTCTCTTTCTGAGTTGTAAATCACAATTTGTGAGTTTCTGTGTTGTTTTAGCGTTTCTTGATGGTTACACTCAAAATAGTTGTGTTTATCTCAGAGATCGACACAACATTTGTGATGGTATACATTTCTTTTCTGTTAAAGAATTTCGTTTTGGTTGTGCAGTGACTTGATGTAGGGTCACTATTGCAGTAAGTCTGTGGTGTTCATTTTTGGTGTGTCTTTACTGTTTTGTTTGTTGCCCTTACAACAGTGTGGTACTATTATACAGTTCTCATTTGAGACACATCTCGTCTGTATTTGGTTGGCATATTTTGCTATTATGGTTGACAGTGACAGTAAGCAATCTTACAAGTATCAGGCACCTGTATGAGAGAGAAAAAAAAGTTTTAGAATAGGCTTCAGTAAATTTCTTATAACAGTGTGTATTGATAGAATTGTACGTTAAGTATGTTTACAATTTGGTAAAAACATAACTAAACAATAGTTTTTATGAATGTGCATTGCGCAGCTGCTACGTATTATCAGAAGTTTGTGCATTCTCAATATTTCTAGTCCATATTTAAAAGATTTTTTTTCCCATGTGTACTTATGATTAGGATAGGTGTAATTTTTTACATGTGGACAAAAATGTGTTTTCTACCATGTAGCGTGTCATGGCATAGTCAGTATGCTAATTCACCTATGGTAGACCAAAACTAGAGTGATAGTGTTCATTACCAAATCTGCAACAATTAGTATGTTTTACAATTAGAGGAGAACAGCCGCCACTATTACTGTTGTGTGACTGTGTCTAGCACAGTTGCTAAGTAATATTGCATGTTAATGAAATTTCAATATCGTTGCTGCATATTATCAACATTGTGTTTTTAGTACTCCTGTGTATCACTATTGGGCTGTTATTTTTAACAACATGCAAAAATGTTTTCTGCATGTACTGTGCAATGCTGCAGTTGATTAGCGACGAAATCACTGCATGGGGCACAGTCACAAATTACATTGCCAGTGTTTATGAGCAGATGACTTAAAATGAATATATCGGAAAAATTGGTGTGAGAATTCGAAACATTCCTGATTTACAAGCTTGCGCGAGTGCAGTTCACATGTACACTTGTAAGTTTGTGTATTGTCATACTTTTCAGTTGAAATTTAAAAGTTTGCTTTTAACACACACCTTATGAATAGTACAGATTGCATTTCACATCTTAACAAAATTGTGTTTCTGGTTATGTGCTGCATTTTGGGTCAGTTGATGTGAAGTGACTATATGATACAAATGTATAACAATCAGAGTGACACTTATGAGGAGAGGTCTTAAATAGCTATGTTTAGATTTGGTGTAAAATTACAACAAACAACTGTTTCACAAGTCTGCATTGCACAGTTGTTATGCACACTTGGAGCGTTGTAAATGTTAAATATCTGAAGTGTACTGAGTTCGAACAGCTATGCAGCACAATGTGTTTATAGTTGAAAATTGAGCTATTTTCCCATTAAATCTGAAATTGTGGCAATAAATGAACAGTTTTGGAAAATTGCTTTCGTGAACCTGAAACTTTCATAAAAAAATACTTTAGTGCGTTGAAAGTGTCAGAAAATGTTACTTGCGTGCATTCGATAACATGGTCAAAAATACTGTTGAACTCCGACACTTTCGCAAAATTTACTGTACGTGCTATCAGAAGTATGGCAAATGTACTTTCGTGCATTCGACAGTAAAATTAATCTAACCAGGAGTACCAAAAACATTCAGTATCGAATCAGAAGAAAACGGTGTGTGTGGTGACAGCTACGTCTACCAATGTAATTTAAGATTTGTCAGGCCATTTCTGAGAACCAATCGAGGCGGACAACACTGAAGAAAAAGTAAACAGCAGCCATTTGCGATATTGCTGAGAGAGCAGTTTGAAACTGTAAGTACAGTCTATCTTCAAATGATTATTTCTAGTATTAAAAAAACTTATAACAACAAGTAAATACTATTAATAAAAACGTTTTTTGATGTTGAATCTCATAATGTAATTTGTTATTGTTTAGCAGGCTATATTCTTAACAAAAAATAGTTTAAAGTGAGAAATCATTTTTATACTAGCTTGTACAGATACAGCTGCAAATGGAGGTTGATAGGAAGGTGCACGTGGAGTTCTATGAGAAAATGAAACCAATCAGACTTGTTTCTGGTGTTGTAATTGTTTAAAACTGCCTATGAAAGGATGCATTTTCAAAGTTGTCCAGTGATTGCAGATTTTAGCAGGAACATAAGTCTAGTAATACTAGATGCATCAGTTAGATTGGTTAATGAAAGCCAGAGCAACAGGGAATATTTTTATTTGATTTGTGTGTTTTGTCTAGAACCCACTGAAGCTAGCTTGAAATAAGGAGGAAAATATCAGTTTGATTTCCAGTGCTGTCTGGTCACTGCAGGTGAACACTGACTTTCTTTGTAGCTCTCTATACAGTTCTGAGTTTTAAAACTTAGAATGGAGAAAATAACAAAAAGATCTTGTGGATAGTTGAAACGAGTTACATAACATGAGCAGCTGAGTTTGCAGTTCATAAGTAATTTTGGGAGGGACCTGCAGCTCCCCAATTGTGCTATATAGATGGTTTTAGTTGTGGTGGCATGAGATGGGAACAACATGCCAACCATGGACAGACTTTGATACTCTGCTCTCCTCTGACGCACTGCTAATACTATCTTGGAGGCAATGATTTGGGCTCAAAAACGCTGGGTGAATTTAGTTGAAGAGGCAAAAATTGGACCTTGCTTCTATTATGTCTATATTTGCCTGCCTGTATTATCATGTTTTCAGATATTACAGGCGTAGAGAGTCTGGCAAACAGAACATCATATGTCTGATTGACAGAGCTATGAAAAAGTAAATGTACAGAATAACTGCTTTTCTCGCATGCATGGAATGTATACTATCGTCACACCGAAATAAAATACTGTAATGACTGGCTATTCCTACCAGATATTGTACATTTCTCGCATGCTGGCAATTTGCCATTTTCAGGGAGACCTTGAGATGAGAATCATAAAATCTCTAAGATTGTCAGACTGTTTGGAAATATTACACGAGTATACACAAAGGTTCTTTCAGAACCATATTAATGTGGTAAAAAAATAGATCAACTGCATGCATCACTCACATACATACCATTATATGGGTTTGCTATATTAGGATGGTCTTGAGCTTACCAATAGTAATTTACCCTGCTGTTAGTTCTGGTGTATGATGTTGTTATGTCTCAAGCATTTAAGCAATAAAGGTATGACCAGGGTTTAGATTAACTGTCTTAATCACCCCTAGTGGTGTAATGTAACAAGGTGCAGCTGGTGCCATATTGCCCCTGGGGAGTGATTAACTAATCTTAGTGTAACTAATGGGACTGCCTAGTGCCAATATAAAAATGTTTTCGAAAAGAGAAAAGTGTTAAAAGTATCATCCATTGAATGTTTTTCCTATGTAGAGGAGATTTTATTAAAATAGTTCTTACATCACCAGTTTAAGAATGCTGGTTCAAAATCAGAATGCATCATTACAGCTGTGCTAGAGGATGGAATGCTGACAGGAACAATCAGTGTACCATGGTGATCCAGGCTGGCATGACAGTATAACATGGATTAATATGGGCTGTTAGGATCCTAACAGCCAATAAGATTGCAACATTTCTGAGAACCTTTTATAATTATATAGTTTGAGTATGTTAAATGAGTGTAGCATTTACTGTGGTCTACAGTATTATAGCTGTTACAGTATGGTAGGTGTACAACAACAATAAAACACAGTGGTGCTGTTCATATATACGTTCTTTACTGGTATGTCAGGAAATAGAGTTATTTTGAATGTCAGCAGATATGGGTAGTAAGTTAGTATATAGCTACCATGAATATACAACAGAATTATCATACTATTTAACTTTCAATCGGTTTGTTAAACGTCTTCACATTTATTAAGTATATTTCTAGGGTGTCTGCACAGTTGTGCAATGTGTGGATTCATCTGTGTTTAACATCACTTTACTATGGTGTGTGAACAGTTCAGTGTAGTAGACACGGATATGTGATGGTGTATCAATCTCATGTTAGATGCAGTAGGCCCCACCCCTGAGACTACTGGATGTGTTATGCTCAGTGGGACACCATGTGCTGTAGCAGCAGTTGTTGTTACTATTGAGAATTGACTGAATCCTTTCTAGGCCCTGCATAATGCTATTGAGGTGCGTACTTCTGCTATGTTGAAGGACATGTGCTCTTTAATTTAATTAGTATTATATGGAAATTCATTACGAAATTAAGTATTGTTAGATGATACTAATGTGGATGTTTCTTTCTGTTTGTAGTTCAGACTAAACTATTCTAAACTGAGATAATGAGGCAGTGGACATGAGAGGTGTGCACTGCTTGAGGCAGTCCAGGCGAGGTAATCCAAGGTATTGATGAGGAGTACAAACCGGAAACTGGATTCGATGTGGGCGCATAAATAGCTATTTGTACATTGTTTAAAAGTTAAAAATAAGACTGTTTGTACAGCTAAAGCGGAGTGGAAGCTGTTGAGCCAACGTTTTTATGTTTTGAAACAACATGAGGGATACCGGACAATGATAAGGTGCGGGCCACTCTCACATATGAGCTTTGAGGAAGCTGCTGGCAAAATAGCTGTGGGGGCATGCCTCACAGTAAGTAAATCAGCACAACTTTTCATAATAGTTGTGCATGTATTCAAATTTGTAAAAATAATTGTATACTGCATGATTAAGCAATAAGACATGAGGAGGGATTATGTTAATGTTGTGTAAATCACTGTTTATTGGTGTAATGTGGCATGAGGCACAGCAGAGTACTATGCCCCACACAGTGATTAAGTGAGACATTATATAAACACTCAGAGTGCTGTAATAGTATTATCATACAATATTTTGTAAATAGTGTTGAACATTGTTTTTGTATGTGATTAGTCTCTACATATATGTTAATCAAAGATTGACATACAGATTAACATATATTTGCTACTAATCAGAAACCTGTATTTCTACATATTTTTAAAATACTTAATACTATATGTAAGGATATTATGAAAACATATAACCTAATTTCTTCCATTTATTTACTGTGCTGTTGTTCAGTCTGAAACCAGAGCTTACTAAGATACATGAAAATGAAAACACTTTGTACATATGCGCACTTACTACTATGGTATGTTGGAAGAGAACAATATGTAACTGTTTAGTTATTGTGTGATGTAATGGTATAAAACTTGTACAAGTCTGTAATACTGTGTAATAAACCATCCCTCTCCTCATGAGCGTGTCCTGGTGGTCCAGTGGACCCGAAATACCCGATCACGTGTAGTAAGTGTAATAAACCCACCACTCCTCGAGCGTACATACCTGGTGGTTCAGTGGAGAAATACCCAATACAGACAGAACGTACACATGTACATATCAATAGTGTCTGATGCCCCAATGTTACAGACTATGAGATAATGGTGTGCTGGGCCCCTGCACAGAAATATAAAATTTATTGTTAATATGTGACCATAATGCTTGTGGTCTGTATAATTAGAAGCTTAATGTTATATATGTATTGTTGATTTACTGTTGTTGTAAGTATTTCAAAACTGTACTGTGATTCACATCTAACACCACATATTTTTGTTTGCTTCATGGTAGAACATCGGAGGTCTCCCCCGACTTCACGAAGTAGTACCAGAACAGGAGTCAAACTGTGGAGGGTGGTCAGTCAGACACAGAAAGTGTCATTGTGATTGACTCCGGGTGAACTTTGTTAATACAAATTTGTTATGCTGTTTACAAATAAGAAATGAGGGTTTCTTATGACACAAAGGGTGGGATATTCAAACTGTACCATTCATAGGCAAAAAGCCATTGCTGTGTGCAAAATAGTTACACAGGTGTGTGTCGAGGCGACATTCAAAGGAGTTACGCTATTGGCGACACCTTTGAATATCACCCAGACACAACCACTGTGCATAGTGCAGTGGAACTTGCGCCACCGCAAGTTCACAAGTGGAGCATTCAACTTGCGGTGGCATAAGTACCATTGCACATCGCATAAAGTGTGACTATTCAAGCACGTGACATGCAAATGGGGTATAATTCATGCAAGCCACGGTGTGGGGGCATTTGCATGTGATTATGGTGTGATTTGCATGGCATTGGCATGTGGGTCTGCCGATCCTGAGAGTGCCTGGTGCCCTGACAGGCTGCAGCCATCGGGGAACAATGCCCCGCTGCACCTCGATCATAGACAAAACAGTGTAGAATACCCCGCAGCACCCCTCACTGGGCCGATCACGGGCATGGTTCAATTTCCCTCCCAACAGCTCGATCACGGGCAGCAATATGGCCCCAGGCATATCCTGGTGATCCAGTGGACGAAAAGGTCGATCGCCAGGTAGTAAGTTTATAACCCCTCCCGAACATAGCCATGGTGGTGCTGTACCACCACCCACCCTTTCGCTAAGCCCACCACCCCACCCCTGGCAGCCAGTGGGCGGCAGCATCCCACCCGCCTGCCACCCCACCACCTGCCGACTGGCTGCCCGGTGGGGACTGCCGCCATTGGTGGCAGTAGAAGCCAATGGGCATGCAGCCATACCATACATGACAGTCAGATTTTGAATAGATGATTGATTCACAAATCTGGACTGTCATCTTCACAAGGACTGATGCCCATTAATGCTGTCTCACCAATGGGTGTCAGCTGTGGGCAGTCAGTTGATGGGCGGCAGGTGGGTGGGATGATGCTGCCCTCTGCCTGTGAGGGGGAGAGGTAGTGGTGCTTCATGGGTGGGTGGGGTGAGGACACTAACCACGGCTATCTTCAGGGGGTTATTAAACTTACCACTTGCGATTAGGCATTTTGGTCCACTGGACCACCAGGGATACGTTCAGGAGGAGGGTGGGTTGTTACTTACTGCCTGCAATGGGCATTTTGGTCCACTGGACCACGAGGATACATTTGAAGTTGTGCAACTTATTGCCCATGATCGGGCATTTCGGTCCACTGGACCACCAGGGAATACGTTTGGGGGAGCCACATTGCTGCCGCAATTGGCCTGGTGTTGGGGGTACACTATGCCCACGGTCGGGCCAGTGGGAGGGGTGGGAGGGATTTACAGTCAGGTGCCTGCAATCAGGCTGCAGGGGGGCACAGGGACTGGGTTGGGGGCCAGCACAGGTGGCAGCTGCTGTGTTTTGCCCTGCAATCCAGCAGCTCACCTGTGGGTGGCCCTCGACTTAGGCCTTTTTTTTGCCTCCAAGTCATGCAGGCTTGGTTGGGGGTTGTGCCTACACAACTCTGCACAGCCCGGCTGAATATCGGGCTCTGGAGTTCATGCATGGTTCCTCCCCTCCACTTGAGCATGCATTCATTTGCATTGTGCTGTTGCTCAGCCTGTTTTCAGTGGCGCAACTGTCTTCTACTGAATATCGCAGAATGGCGGAATTTCGTACTTGCGCATGTGCAACCCTATTGCGTATGGTGCAACCATTTTGAATATCCAACCCAAAATACTTTAAAAAGGTGTTAGCCAAGTCTAGTGAATGTGCAGTGGCACCATGGCACAAGATCCTGTACTACCATAACAAACTGGTATTACTACACATGTGAGTGGGATACTATTCTTCATGAATGTGACAATGGATGTATGTCCATAGCGGTACATGTGGTGTTGTGGGGGGGGGGGAGGTCTTCTCCTCTGCTACTTTTGGTGGTGCAGTTTAATGTACAATGAGTAATAGATAACCAATTGTAACGTTGTAGGTGTCTCAGTGGTATTCAATGGTGTGCTGCTTAATTATTTGTTGCTAATTACGACATGTCCCTAGATCTTATTCACTTACTATTTCTATATCTCCTGACAATGTTTCATTTTTATTATTGCAATAGTTATTAATGGACAGCATAGAGTATCTACATGTTTGTTAATGTGTTTAATAGCCCTGTAGGGGTAATATATAACACATAAGCAGCTGCCATATTCAGCTAGAGGGTCATTAGTGAACAGTAACATTATCGTTATGTTTGTGTTCTTCTTATTATAATAACACACATTTTAAAACTGTTTAAGGAACAGATCATCATATAGTTAGGTATACATGTATGTAAATTGAAGGTACATGTAATGTTTTAGGATGTTCCTGTGTAACAAATATGCATTGTGACAATGTTATAACTATTGCCATTGATGGGCAGGCACTGCTTGTTCTGCACTGCATACTACCAATAATATATTTCTGAGTTTTCTTTGGAGAAACATGAATTGAAGAAAAACAGTGTTAGGGGAATCACCAGAAAAAAAATGAATTTCTTATATTAACTGTTCTGGATTGGATGGACATTTGTCTTGGAAAAAGATATATACATGGTGTCATTATTTCAACTTTGTGTGGCTTTTTGCAGATGAGAAGACTTGTTATATGCATGTAATACTGACTTAAGAACATACATCTAGCTGGAGAGACAGCTGTTTCTGTAAAGAGATATGTGTTCATATGATAGTTGTATGAATGATGTAGTATTAGAAATTGATGCTTTAAAGAAAAACACTTTTACCTTGATATTTCATCTATTGATGTGATCATTTTTTGATTTGTTTGCTTTAATAGAGCCCAGGAAGCTGCTGCTGTTGAACAAGTGGAGGTGAAGCAGGAAGCTGGCAGCCACCACGTAAGTGAAATCTGTTGTTGCTATTATCTGCATGTTGAGAAGTACCATATGGTTGTCAACATTCATGGTGATCAATGCTCCTGTTGATAACTACACCTTGCTGTCTTACTGTGTGACAGAGGTGCACTGTCTGTTGGCATACTCACTGCAAATGTTCAATTGTCTGGGGTGTGTACAACACCCCTTCGTTGCCGAGCCAGTACCACTTTCGTTTGTTGTGGGGGGCGAATCACTGTTGACATTATTTACTTTATTTGTGCTGTGACCTTACAAGGGTGGCAATGCGTTGACGACTGCACATACCCAACCCCCTAAAAAACACAACATGGTGGGAGGATATTCTAGTGACCTAAATGGTGTGCAATGCAGAAAGTGTCCAATTATGATTTTTTTGTTTTTTTCTCAATGTACAAGTTCAAAATGTGGCTTGTAGTCTTCATGACCCCTTTTCCCAGTTAAACTCAATAGCTGTGCAGTGTGTCTGTCTTCAGCCCTTACCAACCTCATACTTACCTCTACAATCCAGTGTGATGCTGTTCAGTGCACTGTCACATATGTGTATTTTTAAAAGGTGATCATGAACTGAGGGAATGTCGATAAAAGTAATAATACAGTGAATAATGGGACTATTTGCGTGTCACACTATGAATATCACACATTTCTATATAGCACTATGGAAGTTGTCTCACCACATGTAAAATGCAGTACTCTGACTACTTGCAGTGGTGCAAATTCCACTACATCATACACTGCCTATTACTGGGTTGGGTGCTATTAAAACGAGTTCTTGAGTAGTGAAACTGTGTTCAATATTGGGCCACAGACATCACATTGCTACATTATTCAATGCTGCATGGCCTTGCGACACACAGTGTCACACTTTGAATGAGCACCTATACTGTCAAACTGTGTTTTCATACTTTACTATATGATGCTGTGGTTGCTGCTGAAATCACTTTTGGTACAGTGTGAGGACATAACAGTGAGACTGTATGTGAGTAAAGGTGGTATATGTCTATTTAAAACATTTGTTGCGAGATGAGCATTACATGCTATCATTACAATCAGGTATTAGATATTTCCATACACTGTAGTAGGTTTGAAAATGTTGTGTATTTATATACAAAATGTTTAACACTGTAATTTATTTTTCACCTGCTAATGTACTGCACAGTTGTTTTTTTTGTCACAGCACTATAAAAAACATATTTTTCTGCCCTGCTATATCTAACAGCCAGAGGGACACGCTAATGCCTGTCATCATCTGCAGGGTGCGAGTCCTTTGTCATCAGTAAGAAAGTTTGTTACTATTACACTATCAATGTTAATGATAGCAAATCAATAATTGTTATTGATAATTGTTAATTTCATATTATACAATGGCAAAGACAAATCCTGGGCTCCCATTGGTGACTATGGGACTGTAAGCGTCATGTTATCGCAGCACAACATCACAGCTCTAGTCCCAGCACCAGGGTGACCAGATAACCTTTTGGAAAAACAAGAAGTCACTACATGTAGCTGCTTGACAGTGCAATCCCACATTTCTCATTCACACTCTCAACTGCCTTTAACCTACTGTGAGTGCTTCTGACTCGGCTGCTAGTGACCACTGGCCATGACAGTGAAAATTGTCCCTATGTTGCTCATTTTCCCAGCAGTTATAGTGAAATAACTCCCTGTCCCCCACTGAGACACAGTGTGTCCATTTTCCTAAAAAAAAAAAAGACGTCATTATAGACGACATTTAAATATATGTGTCCGCTGGTCCATCAGCACAGTAATTGTCTACAACTTGCCAAGCAAAACACCTAAAGAAATATTCACCAACATTATCCCTGACTATAAACAGATGTTTTAACTAAAAAAAAATATGTCATTTTAGACATCATTTCAATTTCCACGTCAGCAGGAGCACGAGGCCTTTCAGATTGCCACAGTCCTGTGATTACCGCTCACTTTGTCAAACTCCTGCACTGTTACCATAAACACTGTAAATTAAACAAATTATCGATAAAATGACAGTCACATTCAAATAGGCAGTGCACAAAACTGTATTGCATTCCTGGAAATCAGTAAGTGCTCAAACAACCCGTAACTGCTATTACGGTTCCTCAACTGCCCTGCTGTTGATTTTAAAGCCATTCAAAAAAAGAAAAAAATACTAATTAAAAAAATATTACCCAATTCCATATTGGGATGTTGGTGTGTGGACTGCTGTACTTTCCTGGGAGGGGTGGGTGCAGCAGGAGATAGCAGACACACAATAACATTACAGTGGGACTGTTTCTCTATTCATTGTGCCTGACCATTGAGAAATCAAATTGTAAAATACTTTTTAAGACTTTTTGTAAAAATGTTTTGTTTTATTGGTACCAACAAGCCATTGTATAATAGAATAATGTCCTTTGGGGTGTGTGTTGTGCTGGGATAATGTTACTTTTGGGGTGATTAGTTGCACTTGGCCTGTGGCCTCTTGTCTAATGATGCCAGGCGCGACGTTATCATGCCACAACACTTACCCTGGAGTGCATTATTGCTTTAATGTCAGATAGTACATTGAAGAACCTTATTACTGCTGTGCCACATTGTTTTGAAGAATTTTACCGTGTGGCAGTGCAAAAGCACAGTGATGTAGACATTATGGGCATCCAACGGTACAGCAATGAATTAAATGTCTTTATTTTGAGTAGATTTTACCATACTGCAGTTTAAGTTTTAGGTTAGTTGTCTGAATGTCTTGTAGTTATGCTACCTAGAAATCTGTCATTTATGTTCTTTATGTACTTGATCTGTGGTATGGTTTTGGAGTGCATGTCATATCAGTGACTTAATTATTTAAAGTAGTGACGTGTGTTGGGGCTGAAATATGGGTAAAAGCTGTTTGCTTTCAAACTATCATTAAAGTGATCATGATTGTGTACACATGCAAAGTATATTATGATAGTGTTAATGTCAAGGTAGTTTGTTTTGAGTGCAGAGATGACTACACATTATAGGCAGACATGGTGAAGTAAAAATTCTCACACTTGATGAGGGTGTATTTCAATTGTATGGTATAATAGTGTCGATAATGCAAAAGTATGTACATACTGAATATTTATGAGTACTGAAACAAAATATAAGAGTAGCATTCTAAGCCACAGCTAACTATACATTTTTTTATGTTGTCAGCTCATTAGATTATATAGATAATCAAGTATGACAGAGACAGAAATAAGATAGCAAAATAGTTTAGCATCATAGTTAAAAATATTATCATAACTGAAATGAATGCATTTATGATATTGCAGTAGCTAAGAAATATTTGAAGTTAAATATTTGAAAGTCATAACTGTTTAATTTGTGTTGTATATTCATCATTACTTTTTAAATCTTTATAGGGCGCCGGCGACTGCGAAAATGCACAGCCCACTGCCGCTGCTACAGACGGATCACGCGCGAGGTTGGCAGTCTGCATGAGCAAAACACTGTCATCCTTGAGAGGCTGGACAGAATCCAGTCTCTCTTGGATGCACAGCAGCAGACTGTCAACCTCGTGCTAAGCTCAATCTAGTAGTGGCTAACGACTGTGGCGTAGCTGATGCTTCACCTCCACCAACACCATCTGTTCCTGCAGCTTCCTGGGCGAAACTGACCACTCTTCATAGTAGTCCGGTATCTCCTGAGGCGCAAAGCTTCCACTTCCTTGGCGCCTCACATCGAATCCAGTTTCCAGCCTGGATTGTCTCAAGCAGTGCATACACCTCTCGCAAGTGTTGCACAAAACTTACAAAAAAGAAAATTTTTATGTATTTTTTATTTATGTAAAAATGTATTTTAATTAAGTATTTATTTTTGTGTATGATGTAATACACACTGTAATAAGTTTTTTGGCTGTATGAATATTATTTTTGTAAATATATATTTTTGTATTGTTTATAAAAATAAAAATATTTTTGTTTGTCATTTTTTATATATAAAATATTTTTATAGTAAAAAAAGTGAATTTATACTCTCTTGTGTTTAGTGTGTTATTGTGTAGTAGAGACGTTTCTTGAAAATAGTTTGAACAAGATTTATACAACTGTGATTTTCTCATTTGGTGAAAGATCATACCACACTATTGTGGTATTAGAGTTGGGATGCTCCATAGAAGTAAGTTAGATGTGTGACAATGCTACGTTACACTATTTGTGGCACACTGTTGTTGTTTCATACACCTACTGCTACAGAATGTGTGTATGTGTATCATGATGAAGATAAGTATGTACTTGCTAGTACAACAGTGAAATGTCTGTGTTGGCATACTTACAACAAACTTATGTTTTCAGTACCAGCCTTCCCCTGACTCCCTAGTCTCCCTTCCTGGTTTCACCCTTTTCCGGTCCGACCGTGTTGGGAGACGGGGCGGCGGCTGTGCTATTTATGTCAAGGAATCTCTCCCCGTATTAGCCCTGCCCGCTCCCATCCTTGACTCCAGGGCCCAGGCGCTTACGCTGAAACTAACCCCTGACCCTTTAAAGGGACCCCTTTATCTGACTACTGCATACGTGCCCCCCAGGGACCAAATGCAGGCCATTGCCTCTCTTACAGAATATCTTACCTCTCTACCTCCTACCGCTGATCAAATTCTGGTGGGTGACTTAAATGTCAACTGGCTCAGCCCCTCCTTCTCCTCTACCTGAGACTCCTTTTCTGCAATAGACCTAACGCAACTAGTTACCCACCCTACCAGGACTAACCCAAGAGAGGCTCCAGTACCCTGCTTGATGTGGTACTCACTAACCGCCCTAATCGGATCCCCAATGTACAAGTCCTCCCAGACTCTCCAGCGATCACTCCCCATTCTATTCCACTGGTCAACCTCAGTCCCCAAACCCATAGCACAGTCCACATGCGGTGGCGTCTAATACCTGGTGGACTGATAAAACTTAAGAACTTCTGTCCCAAATTGACTGGTCTCCTATACTGGCAACTCCTGACATCGACACAGCTCTCTCCTTCTTTACCCAAACTTTTAATAATGCCTGTGATATCTTTGCCCCAGTGTTGACCCGCCGTTCTAAAAGGAAGAATGCCCCCTGGGTTACCCCAGCTTTGATCCACCAGCTCAAACATAGGGACAACCTATGGCACAGTGCCATTGAGACTGGCCGGCCCAATGACAGGCGGTTATATGCTGCCGCCCGAAACAAGTGCACTCGGGCCATCAGAAAGGCCAAGTCTGAGCACTATCGGTCCTCACTCACTGCCTCATGGGGGAATCCCAGAACCTTCTGAGATAACATTAAACAGTTAAATGGGAGTGCACACTCCCCCCCACCTACCCAGATCAACAGTAATGGTGTGATCTCCTCAGACCCAGCCCTCATAGCCAACCACCTCAACACCTCATTCACTGACCTTAGCCCTATCCTCCCTACAAATTTTTTGACCCTCCTCCCCAGCACCTGCAGTAAATCTTTCTCACCCTTATTTTCTCCTCCGCGTGTTTCTGCCCAAGAACTTAGGCGCACCTTGTCACTGCTCTCAAGAGTAATAGTATGGGCAGTGACACCCTGGATCCAGTGTATCCCACGGCTGGTCTTAGACACAGTCCTTACCCGATCACATGCCTCATCAACCACTCTCTTTGCCTGGGGAAGGTTCCAACTGCCTGGAAAGTCGCCACTGTCACCCCTATCTTTAAAGGTGGTGATAGGACTGTGGCTGGAAACTATCGACCGATCTCCATTCTCTCTCCTCTCTCCAAGGCCTTGGAAAAAGTGGTGGCCTCTCAAATCTCTGACTACCTCTCCACCTACAATGTCCTTTGTCCTGAGCAGCATGGCTTCCGAGCGGCCACAGTACCAACACAGCCCTCCTAGAGTTCTCCAACTTTCTCCACTCCTCCTTAGACACTGGTTAACTGGCTGGTGCTGTCTTCATTGACCTCTCAAAGCTTTCGACACTGTCTCCACCCCTCCTTCTTGATGCCCTTAGTCTCTCTGGTTTTGCTGCTGGGCCTATCTCCTGGTGCACCAGTTATCTGTCTGACTGCTCACAGGCGTGTAAAAGTTATGGGACCTGCTCAGACATCTGTCCCATCTTTCTGGGGTTCCCAGGGCTCCATTCTGGGCCCTTACTATTCTCCCTTTACCTTAACACCCTTCCACACTCTTGCTCGGGGAACATTCTATTGTACGTTGATGATGCAGTCATCTTTGCCTCAAGTCGTAACCCTATTGTCCTCCAGGACTCGCTGCAGAAGTCCTTCACTGAAGCCGAGGGCTGGTTCAAGGAACATAGATTGGTGATAAATCTTAAAAAAACAAAAACTATGTTCTTCTCTCATCCCCAAAACAAGTCCTGCAACTTCAAACTCCTCATTCATTCTGGGTCCTCATTCCCACGCGAACAAGTTTGCTCCTATAAATACCTAGGGATCCATTTTGACCCCTCCCTCTCCTTCCATGGACACATCGCTGCCCTAGCCACTGCCACTAATATCCGATTGGGCATCTTACATCGGTATAAACACTGCCTCCCCTGGAGCTCTTCGACCTACAGTCACCTCCTCTATCCTGTCCCTAGTGGACTATGGACTGCCGGTGTATGGTGCTGCTGATCAGACCGCACTCCATAAAATTCAGCACTACTCTGAATAAGGCCTGCAGGTTAATTACTGGAGCACCTAGGATGACACACACCTGTTCACTGTATGCTAAAGCGCTGGTACTTGATCTCGATGAGTGCCTCAAATATCTTACCTGTACCCTTACAAAAAGACCCTCCTTGGGCTTTCCCCACCAGGATTGACCACCACCATCGCGCTCTGTCCAACTAGTTCATACTCGGACCTCTGGAAAACCTCTCTTGTTATCCCTAGAGCTAGGACCTCTCACGGCCAAGAGCCTTCAGCTTTAGGCCCCTCCTGGTTCAACACACTGCCCCCTCCATCTCCAAAGCTCCAACTATATCGTGCTTCAAAACTTCCTTACGTAACCACCTTATTAACACCCAATGCTGTAACTGCCGCTAGTCAAAGCCGTACTCAATACTTATGATAAAGCTATTACTAAGCTGCTAAGGACAACATAACTCTGGTATTGTTTGCATCCATCCTACCTGTACCAGCTTGTTTGTATCTATGTCTTAATTTACTGTTATACCTATGTGTTGTACTGCTATACTGTGTATTTTGGTTTGTCTTACTGTGACAAGGTACCTTTGTAAATGAGCCTATGGCTCAAAGGTTTTCAAACTGCTGTTTAAATAAATGAAATAAAAATAAACCTCTTCCACCACTGTTCACATGATTGGTGGTACCACCTCAGTTGGTAGTACAAGCACTCTATCAAATCTCAAGTTACTACAGTAACATATCCATTTGTTCAGTAGATGAACTAATGGTGTCCATGTCATGTCATATAGTCTTTTAGTTATGTACATCTTTTCTTTACATATGTGCTCACAAAGAAAAGGAGTAAGACACTTTTACATAAAAATATTACATGGAATAACAATGACAAATTACAATTAATAAAGTTATAAAAACAATATGATTCACAGTGAACTACTGTTACTGTTAATAACAGTAAATGCAACTACAAGAGTTGAAGTATTTCTGATATTGGAACTTTTTTTATGTATGTGCACTATTCTTACAACTATAAATCATGTACTATACTGAGTAATAGTTCTGAAAAAGACAGGATATTCATGGCAAAAAACTCCGTTTAATGCATCAGTTAGGGTTGTTCCACAGCGACAAAAGTGAGGAAATTCGCTGTTAGGGTTGAAAACCCTAACTCCGAATTCCCCCCCCCAGCACGACACACACACACACACACACACACACACACACACATGCAAGTATGGGGGAGGACCAAGTCAACACAACCAATGACAGACATCCAGCAGCAGGTGACAGAAATAACAAACAATTGTCTAAATGTACTACGAGACATCCCCACCCACCTGACCAGGTACTGCATGCTCAGTGGGGATCAACAGCAAAACTGAGGCCATGTACACCAAACATACATGTCCCTGATTGCAGCTGCACACAATGTACCACACTTAGTAGTTGCATGGACTTACCTACTGATGCCCCACACCAGACCACACCACATGTGGTGGGCCACCTGAGCAATAGAGTTCAGCAAAACCAAGGACTTGTACAGGTATAATATCTCTGATTATAACAAGGGTTTGAGAAATGCAGCTTTCTAATTGACTGTAAACATTGTAACAGCCTTATGTTTAGTTTTTATTAACATACATGTAGAGCCTAACCATATGATGAACATGGTTTAATGTTGTTTAAAAAACAGTTTTATTATGATAGCAATAAGCCACTCCTAGGTATTATGTTAATGGTCAGTTTATCACTGTCTAGTAACATGTGGCACTCAGCTACGCCTCATTCAACATTAAACCCCTACAGGGTGATTAACAGACCATTTAACACAACTGTTGGTCATGCCTTATTGCTTAATTGTCTTTATGAGTAGATACTCTCCCCTCTTCTGGGCACTGCAGCAGCTTTGCAACACAGTCCCATCCAGTTACACCATACGCTGTCTAGTTACTGGAGAATGGCTGTGAATATGAACTCATGAAGATGAACAGTGTAACTTGATCATTACAGTCATCGAAACCTTGGTGTGATTATAAGTGACAGAGTCAGTGATAGAGAATAACCCCTGCTGTCCTAGTACACTTACCCCATTGTGAGTTAAATCAATACTGAAAGACATTCTGTTAATATCTACACTATACCTACTTGATTCCTGTTGTACCACAATTAACATAGTTATCACTTTGATAGCATCAGTGACAGAAGTGTGGCAAACCCAAACAATAGGCATACAGCCTGAGTATGAAACAACTGTTAAAAAAATTACGCTGTGTCCATAAGTGGCATAGATCACTCATTGCAACAATAGTAAATGTATCACTATTTGAATAAGGTAGTCATCACAGATGCAATGAGATTGTCTTTCTCAGGTACAACATACTCAGTAAGTGCCTACAGGAAAATCTATCCTATATACATCTCCGATACAGGTGCGACTCATTGTTGGCTCAGTAGTGCTATGATATTTAGAAGTTGCTTGGCCTGATCCATGCAATTACATTGTTTCTACAAAGAATACTTACTGCATCTTTAGTATTGAAACACACTGAAGGTCTATGTATGTACATCAGCAGTACACCTTCATCAGTAAGAATGCATCTGATACTGGCAGTATGAATTTCACAGCGTTGAACAGGCAATGCTTTTCCATATGTTTACATCAGCCTCTCTATCTTGAGTAAACCGTTGCAGTAAATGTACTACTATGTAAATCACATATTGAATGTAACACTACTTTTATCTTGAGCATCCTAGTGTCTTGTACTTAATTTATGTACTTCTCTTAATTAATGTATACTCACTAGTGTTAAAACCTTTCTACAACTGTCATCATGCACCTTCAGCATTTATATTGACTAACGGCACAGTACCAGTTGTGGTGTGGTGTGGGGCATCGGTAGGTAAGGCCATGCAACTACTAAGTGTGGTACGTTGTGTGCAGCTGCAATCAGGGATGTGTACGTTCGGTGTACATGGCCTCAGTTTTGCTGTTGATCTCCACTGAGCATGCAGTACCTGGTCAGGTGAGTGTGGATGTCTCGTAGTACATTTAAACAATTGTTTGTTATTTCTGTCACCTGCTGCTGGATGTCTGTCATTGGTTGTGTTGACTTGGTCCTCCCCATACTTGCATGTGTGTGTGTGTGTGTGTGTGTGTGTGTGTGTGTGTGTGTGTCATGCTGGGGGTGGACTGAGTTAGGGTTTTCAACCCTAACAGTGAATTCCTCACTTTGTTGCTGTGGAACAACCCTAACTGATGCATTAAGCGGAGTTCTTTGCCATGAATATATATATATATATACAGTATATATACATATATATATATATATATATATATATATATATATATATATATATATATATTTAGGATATGCAATGGAAACAAGTGTAATAAATGATTTATCTGCACAAGAGCAGTTTGACCTCAGGTAATCTCACGAGTGGTGTAAGCCACAAGCAAGGTGTCCAAGGTCAAATTGCTTGAGTGCAGATAAAATTATTCAAGAGTTTTCTATTGCATATTCCATTTATGCATTTTTTGTTTTTTCTTTTGGAGGTGGAATTTGTCAGTCAAAACAGTGAATAAAAATGGAGTTTTCTGCCATTTTTTGCTGATTATAGCAACTCTAAAAGGAATCTAGAAATGAAACACCTATCATTTTGTAGATGTTTTTATGCTGAACAACTTTTGGGCTCAAAGTACCATACTATCATTTTTTGTTTTAAACGTATTTGCATTTGCTTGAAGAAAAAGTGCACAAAAATGGAATTTTCTGCAGTTTTTTCTCTAATTATGAAAAAACTAAAAAGTATCAATTATTGAAACACCACTCATTTTGAAGATATTTCTGTGCTGAATAAACTTTGTGCTCACAGTGCCATGCTATCATTTTTCATTTTTAAAGTTATTTACATTTGTTTGCTGACAAAATAAAAAAAAAAAAATTCTGCTTTTTTGCTAATTATCAAAAATCTAAAAGGTATCTGTGATTGAAACAACTCTTATTTTGTAGATATTTCTGTGCTGAACAACTATCATGCTCACAGTACCATGCTATCGTTTCTCATTTTAAATTTATTAGCATTTGAATATGGTTAATACTGCTACTGAGGCTGAACATTCTAAATGACATAAGCACTGTATAGATAAATGGCTGATGACATAAGCACTATATACATAAATGAAATTTATGAATCCAGTTCCTCAGACATCTTGTTTTATCATACTATTTATCTACACCCCTTTAGTGTATATATATATATATATATATATATATATATATATAATGAGTGGTAAAATCATAGAATTCCACAAACAGCATTGGACAGAATAAACCACATGACCATGCATTATTTTCCAATGACCTTACCTCCCAGCAGCGCACCCTGAACTACTTCCCATTCTGACCAGAACCTCATCACAAAGTGACTGCAGTATCACTCCACAACTGTAAACAATAGCATCATTCACACAGAGACCACTGAAAGAAAAGCAGCACACCACTGCCTCACTCTGACAGAAATCAAAACATCTGACAAAAAAATTTCAAGAAATGGCAGAATTACCACATACAGTACCTCAAAGGACCTTGAATCAATCCTCAGCAAAGATGACTGGTACAATGATGATCTCTTCAAAGAACTTGAACAGGACTTACCTGGGCAGCCACTTCAGAATCCAGCATGGCAAACACTGAGCAGACATGCCAGCCTTGACCCTGAAGAAATAGATAGCATAGAAGAAGACAATCCTGAAAAAAATAAAAAAAAAGCAAACTGTCTGGGCAACAAAAGTATTTACAGACTGGGTAGCAGAAAAGCAAATAGACCTCAATTTAAAAACAGTAACACCAGATAAATTATACACAACCTTGAGAGAATTTTATGCCATAGTTAGAAACTCTTCAGGTGAACAGTATGGCGTGTCAAGTTTTATTGGTTTAAGAGCAGGACTCAACAGGCATTTAAATTCACTGCCTCTATCACAACAAATTAATCTTGTCACAGACACAGATTTTCAATCTACAAACAATGTTTTTGTGTCCGTCATAAAAAATACAGGAAAGATGGCAGAGACTGCACTCAACACCATGAATGCCTCACAGAATCAGACTTCAAAAAGTTGAAGCACTCTCCAGCACTATCACCAAACACTGCTGAAGGACTAGTCAGAAAGGTCTGGTTCAACCTACAAATATTCATGGCTTGTAGGGAAGGAAGGCAAAGAGAACTAAAAGAGACTCTTTTCATATAAAACTGATGAAAATGGGTTACAGTATATAACCCTAAAATACAACCCAGACAGCAAAAATCATAAAGGTGCCAGAGGTTAAATCAAACCACTTTTAAGAGGCTTTGTTTTGCACAGCCAAATGATCTTCTGTGCCCTGTTCTCTCTTCAAAAGTACCTCAGTAAATGCCCACCTGAAACCACAACTTTTTCCTACACACCAAAAGAGCCTCACATGACTTATTAGACAAGCAAAAACCTGGTACAGTAAAGATCCTATGGGAATTAATTTCTTATCTTCTTTCATGCCTCTGTCTATGGAAGCAGGACTCTCGTTGATATACAAATCATTGCTTAAAATCAACTGTTGTTCAGCTGCTCTCCTCAGTGGGTCTCGAATCATGACAGATCATGGCTGTAACAGGCCACAAATCTGAAGGGAGCCTAAAATCATTCTGGGCATGCACGCTACATGATATAAAAAACTGGTCAAATATACTGACTGTCACAGGCTCATCAGACTGCCAACCAGTACCCAAATCCACAGCTTTGCCCCAAACCGCCGACATTCCCAAGTGAACAGCAGCCAAACCATCGCAGAGCCCTGTGTACACTACCATGGAGCAGCAGGCTGCCTTTTCCAAGATGCTGGAAGCTAAAACACTTCCTCCTACAGACATTACTGGACACGTCTCACAGAGCAACAGAAGACACACAAACTCACCACATCTAGACAAATACAGAGTCCAAAGACTATGAAGCAGATTTCCCCACAGAGTCCAAAGACTACTAAGTGGATTTCCTCAGAGAGTCTGAAGACTATGAAGTGGATTTCACACAAATGCACCAGGAAGCTGAGTAGAAATCACCGTGGAGCCCCAAACTGCAGCCATCCTCAAACAGTCCATCAGAGAGTCACAACAAGCACTACAAAAGACGTCCAGAAAAGCAACACAAAGCAGTCAAACAAAAAATGAAGAGCCTCAAGCACTCTCCCATCACTTACCTGCAGGACCGCATCCACTTGCACCATACATGCAAAACGTCACAATGCATGGCAACCTGCAGTTCAACATCTATTTCAAATAATAAAGAACTAACAATCAGTTCAAATAAAAACTGTAAATCTTTCAGCTGAAATTTCAGCACTTCTTGTCACTCGAAGGCACTGTTCAGCACATGTTGTCTTTCCAAGATGAACCACTCTTAAAGTGACAGTATTCAGTTACAGTTAATGTTCAACTCTTAAAGCCACAGTACCTTACCTACTTGAAATGGTAATGCTATACATAACCACTAGTTCTCAGCAAAGTTAAATAATATACACTTCCACTGTTGTTCTGTTCAATGTTTATTCATTAAAAGAAATTAATATCAAACAGCCTATTCTGTATTTCTTTCACCTTATACCATTTCCACATAGCACTATTTTATCACAACAGGGGCATTTAAGATAGATAACCCACTTTTGGGTGTCTTGATCGGCGCTCTGATATCATGCGCCTTGGTGGTTGAATGCACTTCCGCCTTCGGCCTCATACATCAATACATCACAACGCACACCAAGGTGCAATATCAGAGCGTGACCGCACACCCAAGAGTAGGTTATCTAGTTTATATATATATATATATATATATATATATATATATATATATATATATATATATATATATTATAATGGCACAGTAGTGCCACCATAGTTAGGGTTGAGCACCCATTTTTAGTTTAGTTTAGTTTATTAGTCTAGGAATTAATACCTTTGAGCCAGGGCTCTTTTACAAAGGTTCCACATCACAAAGAACATTTAACAAAGCACGATACACATTACAGGTAAAACCAGACAGGAAAGTTACATCATAAATTTGCTATTAACAGTTTAAGGCAGTAACGTTTTTAAGTTTAATTTAATGTTAAAGTGTGAAAATTTGCACCTTAATAGCTTTGCCATGGTATGACAGATTTGTCTGAATGTTGGCAGACATGGAACAGTAGTATAGATCTTGGGATCTGCCAAGTTTCGTACTGGTCGGAATATATGGTTGCAGAGTTATTAAGCGACATTCTGTAGCACATTTAGCTTTTTGCACATTCTTTGCTCATGCCTACAGGTTGCATAGTTTGCACAACTGGTCCAGAAACTTCAGAAGCATGCAGCTGAGGTCCCCGATGTGTCTTTTGAAGATTTCATGAAAAAATGTTGAACAGTTCAAAGTTATTCAAAAACAAGTTTCTCATTATAGTCAATTGAAAAAGTTAAAAAGTTTGACAGTGTGGCAAATGCAGATTTTAGTGTCACAAATAACCCCAGTAGTATCGCAAATCCACCATTTGTTTTCAGTTACTGATCACAGAAATGCTTGGCATTTAAAATTGGGACCCTCTAGGAACACAATTCATTTTGTGTTTACCCAGTCGGACCCTGAGGATGCTAGGCATGTCTTTATTTTGGGTTAAACACCCCAGAAATATGTTTTTGAAATTTTTGGGAAAAGTAGTGTCACACAGTAGTGTTGAACCTATGACATTTAGTGATTTATTTTGGAAAGTGCCATATTTTGCGACACTACTATTCAACACTATAGGGAAAATAACAGGAATTCTTTGCCACCCTGCTGCAAAACACTGGTTTGGTCTTTTGGGCTGAAATTTGAAGGGAAGAAAGCCAACATCCCACAGATGTGCCTTTTGGTGGACTGGTGGCAAAATATTGCACAGATGGAAAGCTATGCTGCTCTGAAGTTGATGCTTTTTCTTATAGACTAACATTGCAGTGTCCTTTGCACCTTTTGTGGCCCGTATTTCGGAAACGTTTCGAGATACGGACTTTTTACCACTAAAATGCATAGCCCCCCACTAGCGGGCTAAGTGCAAAGCTAGCCAGGAAAGTCATAATTTATAGAACATTTTAATTCTTTTTCTACGTCGTACGGTCCCTGAGATATAAACAATTTAGTAATCCAGGTGCTCATTTTCTGCTCCGAGGCGCATTATTTTGCATACATTTTTTGTACTCACTGTGTTTCTCAATGCAGCTTTTGGGGAAAAATAGGGTGTGCTCTTTTGTTACTGTTACTGTTACACTTACTGTTTCACTTGTGTTTCTATGAGTGTTTGCATTACTGTTCCCATCTATGCCACTTTGTGCATTGCGGTTTGCATTTCTGTATGCGCTTATGTTTTGCTTTGCATTCGGCTTTACTTTGGCATCACTGTTGGTGTTACTGTTAGTGGTTCTGCATCCTGAGTGGTGAGGCACAGTAAAACTAAAGCCATGGATATCAATGGTACACCTCCTGATTGCAGCTGTAGACAAGTCAGCGCAGTTAGGAGTTGCATGGCCTTGGTCAGGCAAAGGCCCACCCCAAGTCCAGTTACTGCATCTTGAGTGAAGAACCACAGCAAAACTACAGCCATGGACATCAATGGTAGACCTCTCTGATTGCATGTGCACACAAGTTAGCACAGTTAGGAGTTGCACAGCATCAGCCATGCAATGCCCCCCCAAGAGCAGGTACTGCATCCTGAGTGTAGAGCCACAGCAAAACTAAAGCCGTTGACATCAACAGAAACACCTCCCTGATTGCAGGAGCACACAACTTTGCACAGTTAGGAGTTGCACGGTGTCAACCAGGCATTGCACCCCCATGAGCAGGTACTGCATCCTGAGTGGAGAGCCACAGCAAAGTACAGTCTTGGACATCAACAGTAGACCTTCTTGATTGCAGGTGTATACAAGTTAGGACACTGAGGGTTGTAAGGACTCAGCCAGGCAATGCACCTCCCCAGACCAGGTACTGCATTGTGAGTGGAGACCCACAGCAAAACTAAAGCCATGGACATCAACGGTAGCCTCCCTGATTGCAGGTGCACACAAGTTAGCACAGTTAGGAGTTGCACAGCCTTGGGAAGGGAATGCCCCCCTAGACCAGTTACTGCATCCTGAGTGGAGAGCCACAGCAAAATAAAAGTCATGGACATCAACAGTAAACCTTCCTGATTGCAGCTGTACACAAGTTAGTACAGTTAGGAGTTGCACGGACTCAGCCAGGCAATGTCCCCCAAGACCAGGTACTGCATCCTGAGTGGAGAGGTACAACTAAACTAAGCCTATGTATATCAATGGTACACCTCCTGATTGCAGTTGCACATGAGTTAGGGCACAGAGGAGTTGCATTGACTCAGTCAGACAATGCCCCCTCACCCTATACCAAGTATTGCAGCCTGAGTGGAAGCCACAGTAAAATGCAAGCCATGGAGATCAATGGTACACCTCACTGATTGCAGATGCACACAAGTTAGGACATTGAGGAGTTGACACGGACTCAGCCAGGCAATGTCCCCCAGACCAGGTACTGCATCCTGAGTGGAGAGGTACAACTAAACTAAGCCTATGTATATCAATGGTACACCTCCTGATTGCAGTTGCACATGAGTTAGGCACAGAGGAGTTGCATTGACTCAGTCAGACAATGCCCCCTCACCCCATACCAAGTATTGCAGCCTGAGTGGAGAGCCACAGTAAAATGCAAGCCATGGAGATCAATGGTACACCTCACTGATTGCAGATGCACACAAGTTAGGACATTGAGGAGTTGCACGGACTCAGCCAGGCAATGCCCCCAGACCAGGTACTGCATCCTGAGTGGAGAGGTACAGCTAAACTAAGCCCATGTATATCAATGGTACACCTCCCTGATTGCAGCTGTACATGAGTTAGGAAACTGAGGAGTTGCATTGACTCAGTCAGAAAATGCCCCCATCACCCCATACCAAGTATTGCATCCTGAGTGGAGAGCCGCAGTAAAATGAAAGCCATGGAGAACAACGGTACACCTTGCTTATTACAGGTGCACACAATTTAGCATAGTTAGGAGTTGCATGGTGTCAGGCAGGCAATGCCCCCCTAGACCAGGTACTGCATCCTGAGTGGAGAGCCATAGCAAAACTAAGGCAATGGACATCAATGGTACCCCTCTCTGATTGCAGGTGCACACAAGTTAGCACAGTTAGATGTTGCATGGCCTCAGCCAGGCAATCCCCCCCAACAGACCAGGTACTGCATGCTGAGTGGAGAGCCACAGCAAAACTAAGGTGATGGACATCAACGGAATACTTCCCTGATTGCAGGTGCAAACAAGTTAGCACAGTTACGGGTTGCACAGCCTCAGCCAGGCAATCCTCCCCCACAGATCAGGTACTGCATCCTGGTGGAGGCAACAGCAAAACTAAAGCCATGGACATCAATGGCACAACTCCCTGATTGCAGATGCACACAAGTTAGGACACTGAGGAGTTGCACGGACTCAACCAGGCAATGCCCCCAGACCAGGTACTGCATCCTGAGTGGAGATCCATGGCAAAACTAAAGCCATGAACATCAATGGTACACCTCTCTAGTTGCAGGTGTACACAAGTTAGCACAGTTAGGAGTTGTACAGACTTAGCCAACGAATGCCCTACCCCACCAGATCAGGCACTGCATCCTGAGTGCAAAGCCACATCAAAACTAAACCTATGGACATCAACCATGTACCTCTCTGATTCCAGGTGGACACAAGTTAGGAGAATGAGTATTTGCAGAGGATCACCCATGGTATGCACATCAACTACCCAGAACAGCTATTCATATAATTTGAATAGGATTGTCTTATCTTCTGACTCGACAATCATGACACTGTCAGTGTGAGTCATGGGCCTCCACAGCCTCAGCCTCTGCTGGTATTACCTCCACCTGTGGTGGGAGTGCCTCTGGTGTTCTGTGAATTAATAATAATATATATATTTCAAAGTGGTGTATACATCACCCCAGTAATTCAGTACAGATTTGTTTCGAGATTGTCAATATTCTCTACTACTGTCTTGAGTTTTCTGTTACTGTCTGTATATCTGTGTACTACTGTATGCCTCAAGGAAAATAGTATTCTGAGGTCTCCTCAGGTACATAACATGAAATAGCATTCATTGAACGCAACAAAAGTCAATAAAACAAGGCAGTGGCTGTACTCTTTCATATCTACTATTTTAAGACCATGTACAGTAATATATCTATCACTAATCTTTGTAGGATGTTTTTGTTCTATGTTCACTCACAATTGCTTATTGTTCCTGTGTACATTTTGAAGGTAGATGTACTACAGCTATGGTGTCTTCTGTACATTTCTCTGTTGTACAATGCTAATAGTATGCAATAACTGGTAGTGACATCAAATGTTACTGCACATCATTCTTCAAAGTGTCATATATATTGTGCTGACTAGGAAATTGATTCTATACTCACGATGTTGTAGGTGCTCAACAGCAGCAGGCTTGCCAGCAGCCTTCCACATCTCATACGCAAAGTAGTACCAGCCAGCTTCATTATCCGGTATCTCCTCATAGTTTTTCAATTGGTAAAACTTCTGGCACAACAGTTTCCACTTCTGCTTGCACATGAGTGATGTTTTGTTTTTGATCTTAAAATGCATGCTCAAGTGCATGTTAATGCACCTCCACATCACATCCAGCTTCCTGTTTGTGCTGCACATCAAAATCCTTGGGTTGCCCTTTTTCTGAGCTGCTTCCATCAAGCAGCACACCTCCCTCAGACTCCAGAGCCTCATTCTAGTTTTCTTTTTTTCCTGCTATAATGAATAGAGAGAGAAAGAATAGTATGTTGCTATGGTATATTCTTACATCTGTATGGTTGTCTTCTGTTCAGCTTTTTAACTACCCATATACAGACACCATGCTTATTAAGATTGTACAGTTCTGATTACAAGTTATGACATATGACAACAGTGATAGTTACATTACATCACAGAAAGAACACACTACTACCCCCCCATGTCATGTTTGAACTGCAGTGCATAGGCATACTCAAACCACATGCCTAAGCATTAATATTAAATCTTGCTGACTGGAGCTGTTCACATGTCACAATTATCATCATGTCCATGCATCATACTTGCTGCGGTAGTGTGAACGAGAGATTACATGTGTTTGTGTTATGTGTCTTATGTATGCAGCTTATCTATTTTTTTACCAAGATTGTGTGGCTCTTAAAATAACTGTTTTTTTAAAGGTGCACATTTTAACAGTCTGATATTTTTAGAGGACTGTGAGGATTCTATCTTGAAGGTCTCTCAGGAAAAGGCAATTGCCAGCATGAGAGAAGTGCACACATCTGGTAGGTATAGCCAATGAATACAATACTTAATTTCAGGGTGACGTATGGTGTGCATCCCAGACATGTGCAGATATCCAGATATTTGTATGTTCTCCTTTCTTTGTGCCCTGTCAAGCAGGTACATGTGCTGTTCTGCTTACCAGACTGTGCGCTCTGTAATATCTGAAAAATATTTTACAGCTAGGTAACATACCCATAATAGAAGCAAGATCCAGTTTTGCTTCTGTCACTAAATCTACCCATCGTTGGTGTCCGAATCATTGTCTCTGAGATGAATCAGCAGTATGTCTGGACGAGCTTGAGTGCTCAGTAGTCTGTGCATTGTTGGAATGAGATGCTCCCACCTCATGCCTCCCCTGCCAAACCACTTAACAGAGCAATTTGGAAGCTTTAGGTCTTTCCCAAAATCACTCCTCTGAGCATACTCTGAAACTGGTCATACTATGCTGCTGCGAATGACCCATACAGTCCATCTGCTGTTTTCTGCCATTCTGAGGTTTTAAACTGAGAAGTGGACAGATAGCTATCAAAAAATCAGTGTTTGTCCTGCAGTGTCTAATCACTACTGAATATGAAACTGATGTTTGCCTCTCTGCTTCAACATTCCTTTGCTAAGCTGTCCCAAAACACAGGGATAAACAAACTAATTAGTTAATGCTTTCTCATGGTTAACCAATGCAGTGGATGCATGCATATGAGTACACTGAACGGGTGCTGCTCCTGGCAACCAGAAATGTTGCAAGATTTCTAGGTGGGAAAATACTACATTTTCATAGGCTAGTTTAAATAATCACAAGTAAACAGACAGTTATGATTGGTTGCCTCTTGTGTTATAATACACATGATGCCTGCTTTCTGCCTCCATTTGCAGCTCTAGCTGTGCTAGTAAGTACTCATTGACACTCTGACTTTAAAAAGTAATAACTTATTTTGACAGCATAACAGGTTATTTATATTGCCATAGGCAAATAGAGCAGTAAAAACATGTTGTTTAATGCTATTTTTGTGGTAGTATCAGTTTTTATTATGCTAGAAAAATTGTATAGAAAATGTGATGTACTTACACAGTGTAAGGCAGGTTCTGTTGCTTTTCCCTAAGATGGCTGCTATGTCCTTCTTCTCCAGTCTTCAGCACTTGTGATTGGTTGCCTGGCATGGCCTGATCAATGTTATGTTCCATTAGTGCGAGTGTCCATTACTCAAATACAAAACAGTGGCCACTGGCTTATATAAAGAGGGTGTTTTTAATGTGATTGTTTGACACTTTTGTGCTCCTACCTATTATTCAATACTTTTGTGCTAATGACATCATTTGTGACACACACTCATGAGTGTATTCAGCACTAATATTTGACACTGTCATACATGTAACACTATTTTGTGACACTACTATTCGACAGTGTCATGCTGATGACATCAAAATTTGTGACACTCTCGCGATTGACAACACCAATATTTGTGACACTGTTGTACATTTGACACAACTTTGTGAAATGTTGCAAAAAACTTTTGAAAAAATAGTATGTATAGTTACAATTTTATAATAATTTAGTTTCTGCCATATTTATAGATATTTTCTCATGTTATAAGTCAGCTTCTGTTCTGCAACATCTAAAAAGTGTATTATGCTGCTTTCACTAGTGCTTCTGCTGTGAGAAGGATTATCTGTCAACATTTTGTTAGAGTGCCTATTTATTACCGTAAAATGACACATGAACAGTGTGTGTGACTATGTAATGTTTTTACAAAATGTTTGCTCACCACTAAATATTTGTTTTCTCTATTTTTTACACAGGTGTCTGATACTTACAGAACATTGTTCACACTACAGTGAATTTCTAGAGAAGAAAGATGCCTTCTAAGCAGAGACACAGTTCTATGAAGAATGAAACAGATATCATTGTAGTACACTATTGTTTAAGAGGTTTGAAAACCACAATGGTACATCAAGACGTAAACTGAATCAGCATTCTACTCAAGAAGTGACTCTAGCTGTTGCACACTACAGAAACAGTACATTTTGCTCAACTGCAAGACAAAATGCACAGCTCAGCTTAACAGTTCTGAAATCTTTCAGACAGAAGTAATGTTGCAAAGGCAAGCATAAAGACGTACTAAGCAACAGCATAAAACATGGCTGCTGATGCTCATCTGAGAAGCAAATAATTTCTAATCCACTAGGTTCTAAAGCCAAGATTAATAGATTAATAGACTTATTGCTGCTGTGATGAGACATAAGCAGCAAAAACAAAGACTCATCTGTCTTTGTCGAAATTGCATCTCAGTCTGTACAGATGACAACAGAGCACTGTTGTTCTTCAACGCTTATAGTGAAAAAGGCATATGTACAGACAGTTCAGGAAAGTTGTGTACAGCATTAAGATGAGGCTACAATGCTATCCTGTCTTGAACCAAACACAACTACTGTGACGTTTTCACAGGTAGCTGGCTACACACACAGCACTCAGAGGCATATTTCTGGGAGGAATCATATTACAGAGAAACGACGGCGAGTTCTCCATTGATGAGTTCAGTAAACTGTGTAATGTGCTGAGTAGATGATGATGACATCACAATGCAGTCAGATGATAGTCTGAGAGCAACTGTTCAGCCTTGTGAAGTACTGTCTGTCATGGACATGTGATGTGACTTTACCAATTGGAGGCAATCATTTGACAAAGTCGAGCACTTCATCAACCTGTTTGTCATTACTGATCGTAAAGACAGACATAAACTCTTTGAGACAATAGACCTTTGTGAGATCCAGCCACATACTGGACTTACTGGTCATTCACTTGCATGCCTAGATAATGGTGTGTTTCCAACAGTGTATTTCACCACATGTGGATGCCGGGACTGCATCAATCAGGGATGCAGAACTTTGTAGTACAGGGTCTATGAGGTACGACCAGTTGCTACGCAGAATACTGACTGAATGAGTTACTGCAGTCTGGTGACATGCATGGTGCCATGACATTTCTGAAACAGCTGCAACATGACAGCAGTGTCACGAGATACTGTAATTGATCAGTCATCAGTTGCTAATGGAAATTCTGTCTCTGTCTGAGAAACAGATATTCTCAAGCAGTCTGCAAATCCATTACCAAATCTGAGTTTGCAAGACAGAGAAATTGACTCTGTATGTGTGTCCATGTGTGATTGTCTTTGTACGAAACAAACAGTCACAGTGAACCTGGAAACCTTGTCACCGTACAATGACATATGTTCGACTGTCAGCGATCTGCTGTTAAAGTGTGACTCCAGTTAGACCAATCATTGTGATGTGCAAGCACTGTTTCTCAAGGTGAAGGCTAACACTCTGTCACCAAGGTCACAATTGAAACAATATGGAGGCACTTGTTGTACCTGCTGAGACTGCCACATTGAGCACATTTTGAACGGATTCATATTCAGACTATGAACCGTTTCAAACTACTCTACGTCTGAATACAAAAACACAGACATTCCACAAAAGAACTCATTAGCTCTCTTAAGGGTTCCGTTATGTATCTTCCACTTCCATTGCAGGAAATGTAGAGGCACTCTCCAGTCAGAACCAGTTTGGTGATTCTTGTCAGCTGTGTTCTGAAAACAAAGTCAAAGGTCATTAGGCAGGAATTTGTCAATGCAGAGAAGGTGAAGTTTACTCTTACTTACTTGAAGAGCAACAATCCCTTTTATGTAGACCTTGACATTGATTGTATAAGTACCTGTGTGCTGAACACAATGTGTTGGACAACACAAAACCAATGATTAAGAAGGTCAATGTCAAGACAAATGATAATGTGTATGAACAGTACACAATACACCCACTGTCTAGAGAGATCCAGTAGGGGGATAACATTGATCTGTAGCAAATGAAACAGGTGGAAGGTGAGCCTGTCAGCATTTGGGAGGCAACATTGAAGCATGTTGCTTTCCAGATTTTCCCAAAAGAGTCATGGAGGCATATATTAGAAGCATGTTGCTTTCAGATTTATCCTCAAAGAGTCAGTGGATGTTTATATGATAGAGAGTGCATGTACAAGGTGCTGAATACCTCACTAGTTGTGTGTCTAGTAAGGATGGCAAATTCAGATGCAACACAAGTACCTGTTCCATTTCCTCTGTGAGAGTGAGCTTAGCATACTGTCTGCATCTATTGCACATACTATACGGCTCACGACTCCACTTTGATGGAATCACTGCCATAGAGTTTTGCAAAATAAGGCAAAAGAATGAAAATGTGCAAGTCAATTTGTCTTTCATACTGTCAAGTGTATGTGGCACTAAAGAATACTGGTATCACAGACACTCTGAGGTGATGACTATACTGCGAGAATATGGCACAGCCACATTGTTTGTCACACTCAGATGTGCTGAGTATACCACCTGAAAGGAGGGCACTGAACTCCTGAAGTGGGCAAATTGTGATGGAGAGGCATTTCAGCAATGACTCTGGAGAAAAGTGCTCACTTGACCCAGTGTCTGTGACTAGACATTTCACATGTGATTCCATGATATTCGACTTTATTTTGTCAAAGGACAATCCGCCTCTTATTGTAGAGCATTACTTCTGGAGGATGGAATATCAGGCATGAGGCGCTCCTCATATTCATGTTACTTGTGGAAATAGGACGCCCCACATATAGGGGGAATAAGGAACCAGCAGAAGTGCTAGCATTCATTAAGTGATACATCACTTGCCACATACCAGACAAGTATGACAGTCCTACATTGCGGAAGTTGATGCAGAAGTTACAACACCATATTTGAGGAAATACTGCCATAGGGTAGGAAGAACAAATCCAATTGGTACCTAGATGTTGCTTCAGATTTCCAGATGTGTCTGTCAGATGGTCACATGAATGAACTGTTTTCAGCTATGTGACACCACTTGAAGGCAGAATCAACCAAGACAGTGTATATGAGTTACCCAGGATGAGAATGAGGTGTACATCAATGACTCACAACCCCACTCTTCTAATGTGGCAAGCAAACATAGATGTTCAGTTGTGGCTGACAACTCATTGGCTCTGGTTCAGTATATCACTTACATTACCAAACATGAACAGACTAGCGTGCAAGATCTTTGGGAAGATATTGCCAGTTCAAAAAAGTCACTGACTTCTCAGTTGTGGTCACTGATGAAGACCTTATCACACAGAATGTGGTGCTTATGAGGTCAGCATTGCTTGATCGATACACATTTGTATGGCAAATCTGACTGCTGGTGATTTCTCAGTGTCAAAATTACAAAGAGAAGCAAATGTGTACTTATTCCCCACACTGAGATTGAGAACTGGCTCTCAATAGACACTCTTCAAGATGTATCTTGAAGAATAACCTCACTGACACATACTACCCCCATAGAGACAAAGACATGGATGGTATGTCTCTATTTGAGGTGGCTAAATGGTACGACTTAAAGCGGATGTCTCACCTGATTGCACATATGACATTTACAAGATCAGAGGAATAAGGCTGTCTCATAAACAGACATAAGCCTTGGCTCATTGACCACTGCAAATTACATCTAGCACATCTGAGAGCAGAGATCATTACTACTTTGCCCTGCTATTCTTATTTAAACCCTGGAGGAATGAGTTTGAATTAAAAGGACTGTGATATATTTGAGGGAACAATTCAATCACAATTATGAGACATTCAAACTGAATACTCTGACACATATAACAGAGACTAGATGCTGAGAAGGAGCAGCTTGAAAAGGCACAGAAAACAACTTGAAGAAGAAACTCCAGTTAGTTAACAAGACAACCTTGATCCTGAAGGAGAAGGTATACTTGAAGTACCTCTGCCTCCGAATGCCCCAGAAGTACTCAAGTCGGAAGTGGAGAGTGCTATGGAACATGGCACCCACTGCACTGTCAATCCTGCAGAACTGAGAGAGAGTCTCAATCAGCAGCAATGTGTGGTGAACTCTGTGGTCACTGATGCTGTCTGGCATGGTATACTACATGAACAGAAGCAATGTGACTGTCTTGACCACAAGCCACTACTGATGTTTGTTAGTGGCTCAGCAGGTACAGGAAAGAGCTTCCTTATAAAGGCCATCACAGCTGAAACATGGAAACTGACAGGCTCATCAATGTCTGTTGCTGCTGGTGCTCTCACTGGACTGGTTGCATACAACATTGATGGAGTTACGTTTCACTGTCTCATCATGTTGCCAATGGAACATGACAAGGCAAGAGAGTATCAAGCTGTCATTTGAGGTTGCATCTCAGCTTCCTTCTGTGTTTACTAAAATGAAGTTACTCATCATTGATGAGATTAGAATGGTCTCTAATTTGATGCTAGCCTGTATACCAGCGTCTACAGGAGATTTTGGGGACTGACTATAGAGATGCATTTGGTGGTTTAAGCAATGTAGTATTTGGAGACCTTTACAACTTGCACCAGTTAATGCGGAACATGTCTTTGCAGCTCTGACTGTCAAACTGGCTAAGAATACACTAGGCTGCATTGGAGGTTTTCACCTGTGGGAGTTATTTCACCTATGTCGAGTTGTGTGAGGACATGCGACAGAGTGGTGATCTGGCTTACAAGGCACTGTTGGATCAAGCTCATACAGGTTCTTTGTCACCAGAATATCTTTCAGTGTTACATGTTTGAAGAATCATAATGGATACTACATCCATACATACAGCATGTGATGTTTTCAGTGATGAGTACCCCTAGGGCACACAGATTGTGTGTCTTATGCCACGACTTAAGAAATGTGCTGAGTTCAACAGTGTTATGTTGCAGAGATAGACTCAAGAAATTCTCATACTGCATGCTGTTGATACAGTTGATGGTGTCATTCTAAGTCAGAAGCTGGTAGCAAAGATGACTGAATGACTCTCTGAACTGAAGTCGGATGTTTCACTCACAGCTGGCCTGGAAGCTGTTCTTACAGTTTGTAAGAATGCACGTGTCATGCTACAGCATAATCTTGATGTTGAGCATGGCATGGTAAATGGTGCCATGGATCACATCATCAGCTTCATATACAATATTTCAGAAGACATTTATCGAGACACTTGTTGTCCACTTTGACAACATGGTTCAGCCTGTGCAGATTGATCGTACATGTGTTAAGTTTCTGGTATTTAAGGATATCTATGCCAACAGGAAACAGTTCCCAATATGTGTTGCATATGCTGTTTCCATTTACAAATCAGGGGCTTGAGTTGGATTCAGAAATGGTGGACACAGGCACAGACATTTCAAAGATGGCATGAGCTATGTCGCACTGTCACACGTATGCAGTTTTCTGGGTTGCACATCATAATACTCGCACCACAAAAGATACATGCTGACAAGTGATGTATTGTCAAGTACAACAGATTACATACTCTGTATCAGCCACAGATGTCTCTAATCCTACTACATACATATGTGGTTGTCTTACATCCCACAGCCACAGCTTCAGCTGGCAACAAGAGAAAATGAGCTGCCACTAGTGAATTAACTGTGCACGGTAATAAGAAGGTCAGAATGTCAAATGCAGATGCAGAACCAGCTGTTGCTCAGAAGTCACTTGGTATGGCTGTTGTCTCAGTGTTTGATAACAGTACTAAAGTAAACTGCTATGCTAATTCAGCTATGCAAGCTTTTTTCCACATGCCACACTTTGTGCAGACAATATCAGCTTTACAAGACACTTCCTTATCAAAGACATTGAAGGAAGTTGTCAACGTGACTTCTTATCAGTCAAACAATGAACAGTCACTGACACCTCTACGGCAGATCTCAGGTAGATATGATGGGTGCAGTACATTTGCTGCTAACATGCAGCAGGATGCCACCAAGTTTATGATGGCCATCATTTTTTTATATTTTTTTGATTTTAGTCTTTGGTAACCAGGTAAGGCCCACTAGGCAACAAGTGCCTGTTTTCAGGGGTGACCTGGGAGCACTGGGCAGTTAAGTGACTTACTCAGAGTCACACAGTATGGAAGTGGAGGTTGTGAGAATCAGACTCAGGTCTGGTCTGCTGGATGAATCAAGCTTGTTCACACCTTGTTCCTCTAACCTCTAGGCTATACTGCGCCCATATCATAAACAGTTTTGATGAGAGAGGTTCCAATACATCAGTACTTCACTGTCTCATATGTTATCAGATATGTATGTATGTCATGTGGTCATTCTGAGCGAGAAACCACTGAGGTCATGCTTTGGGTTTCTCTGCTTGTGCTTCATTCTCAAAGTGTCACATTCTGGCAGCTGTTTACCAATGCTGAAAGTGGTCACTTATGTGTTAGTTATGGAGGTAAATGTACTCAGTCCATACGTCTCAGGACTTCATCTCAATTTCTTATGTTTGTATTACATAGATTTGACTCTAACAGGCTCAGAGTTGACACACCTATCACAGATTTCACAGCTGGTAGAATTGTATTTAACTAAGCAGTGTTTGACACTCAGGCTGTGATCTACCACTATGGCCAATCTGTGCATTCTGGACATTACACTTGTTTGTTGAGGTACAGGACTGGCTGGGTTGAATGCAATGACTCCACAAACACTTTTAAACAGAGACTACCATGACACTCAAAAAATGAATACATGCTGATATTGAAGAACTACTGCAATCTTCATACACCAGAGGAATAGTCACACAACATGTGACATAACTTGATGTCCATTTGTTGCAGAGTGAGTTCTGGTAGATAAACATTATTTTTTTATGCAAATCTGTATTCAAGATTACACTGTTAACACATCACATAGTTTACATGCATATGTTTACTCAATCTGACTTATAAGATTGTTGCATTGATCAGTGACACAGTGAAAATAGTTACAGTCATCTTCAATTGGCGCCAACTGTCTTCACAGTCACTAGAGAAACCACACTTACATGTCTAAGAAAGACTTTGAAATGTCAAAAGAAATATACCTATGTGGTCGTCCTCATCTGTCATTGTCTTTTCTTCTGAGTATGTAGTATGCAGCCATAACAAGTACTACTTGGCAGATTTGCCAACTGTGTGCCTCTACTAAGGCACAATACTTGTCCATGTGCATGAAAAAAACTGTGTAACTCATGTCTTTGTAAAGACGTCTGCATCATGATAT
The DNA here is from genome assembly GCA_016271365.2 of Neoceratodus forsteri. NCBI lineage: Eukaryota > Metazoa > Chordata > Ceratodontiformes > Ceratodontidae > Neoceratodus > Neoceratodus forsteri. Next base: position 1,698,222,411 of record CM028130.1, on the reverse strand, counting down.
GATTTGGATCATTTATAAGTAAAAGATATCCTGCTTTTGTTTGTGCCACTTTTGTGTTAGCACAATTGAACACTCTTTTTTTACATAATCTGCTGACCTCTACTTAAAAGTAACATACTCAGAAATATGTAACACTCTGTGACATGTTGAGTATCAGCAGGTGTGGCTTGTGTTTTTTTTTTGTCCATTTGCATCTTCAGTTAATACATCCATATTGTTCTGCAACAGTGTAATACTATGCCTGTTTTCTTTTTGTGCATTTGTGTTGTACATATGTATATATGATTAATACATATTTGATTGAAGTCAGTACTGTTAGTTTTAAGCAGTTGTATTAATTGCTATTTAACCGAATGGATTAAACAATGTTAAGTATTTTGCTAACAGTATTTGATTCACAAGTATTTAAACATATTCTTAATATATTTATTAATATAACATAGATATTTAGTAGAACTTTTCTAGTTTGTAGTAATTCCATATAAGTATCATTAACAATAATATAGAGTGTTGTGGTAGATATTTGTTTCTTACCAAGAGGTGGCATTTTCTGAATTATAGATTATTTGTGTAATATTCATACCATTGTCCGCAACCATTACTTGTTATTAACTAAAACTTTTTTAGTGACGTAGATACTTCATTAATTCACTATGAATGTTGATTATAGCTTTGATGATTTTCACTGATATATTTAGTACCTATTACCATATGCCATCTAATGTTGGTTTGTGTAAGAAGTTAATTAAATGTATGTATAGAATTGTGCACTATTGTAAATCAGACACTTTCACTGATAACAACTGATTTTTATGTTCCTGATAATATTTCTCAATCACCTCCATTGAGGGGTTGGGTGAGAATTTTCTAAATACACCCATAGATCTATATATCTTTACATGTATATGTATGTGTGTGTATAAATATATATATATATATATATATATATATATATATATATATATATATATGTGTATATATATATATACTGTAGATATATATATATATATATATATATATATATATATATATATATATATATATATATATATATATTGCCGGATAAATAGCATAAGACAAGTAAATATCCTGATAAAGCTATCTATATCTTGGTCAGACTATGGTGCAAAAGGAAGCACCTCACCAACATATACAATACAGTATGGAGATAATGATTTATAAAAAGACAGGACATTCATGGCAAAAAAACTCTGTTTAATGCATCAGTTAGGGTGTTCCACAGCAACAAAGTGAGGAAATTTGGTGTTAGGGTTGAAAACCTAACTCCATTCCCACCCACCCCTCAGCACCACACACACACACACACACACACACACACACACACACATATATGCAAGTATGGGGGAGGATCAAGGCAACATGACCAATCACAGACAACCAGCTGTAGGTGACAGAAATAACATACAACTATCTAAATGTACTACAAGACACATCCATCCTCATGGGCCAACAACTGTAGCATTTCAACAGGTATGGGTGTACACAGTGTTGTGGACATCTTCACAGGGTCACATGTCAAAACAATAGTACTCTATACAGAATTCATATGATATGCATTGTTTGGTTATGCTGTGATAATATCATGAGGTATCAATATAGAAGAAGGCATGTATACAATTATGTACAATATAATGTGGACATAGGCAGAAAAATTGACAGTATGGGACCCTTTCAGTAATATGCACTGTCCAATGTACCCTTGCTCAAATCAAGATGGGCATGGTCACATTGACACACATATTGTATGAATAATGAGTTCTGGTTACAAATCTATTAATACATGCAGTGCTCAATAGTTTTATGACAGTTCTGCTATTTACAATTCAATATAGTATGCAGAACAAATATTTGGTTATTTACTGCCACATGCAGAAGCACTAACAGAACTAACAGTGGTATGAATGCTTCATGATCATTACAGCCTATGATAATAGTCATATTATCATAAATATGAAATGTTTGTATAATAATGTCAAACATGGGCCATGATGATATTTAACAGTTTTTGACCTACAGTGACAGGTAGCTGCTGAACCGTTTAGGATTACATTACAGTGCAGCGGCACAGTGTCTATCATTGCATTCTGATACATTATTTGCTACTGTTAAGGTAACATTAGGAGCCATTTACACACATGAAAGGTCGGTGTAAATGGTGTCTAATGTTATCCATTGATAGGTACAGAAGAGGTAGCATGGTGTGTTTGCCCACCCCTGTTACCACATAAGTAGGACATTGTATACAAACAGAAACATATGTTTGCACTTACAAACTCACAGCAGGGCAAAGAGAGTGAAGTGATACTGTGGAATAGTTTGGGTAACACAGTCCCATATACCACTGTGCAGCTTCAAATAATAATGGAGAAGGGCTTTGTAGATAATATGATACTGATAAAATGTTTTCTTATGCTGTGCTAAGATCAGTGGGTACTTAGACACATGAAACTGTGTTACAGTGATCTGCTTTACTACACAGTCATAAACACAAGCATGTGAACATGGGGCCTTTGAACACCATACTAGCAGCAATATATCAAATAGTGGAGAAACGCACTTACCTGTTTAAAATGAGAAACTTTCCAGAACTCAGCTATTGTGTAGTGTGACCATGTGAGTTATCAGGTCTGACAGTTCCATACAGATCTGAAATTCTATAATGTAAGATAATGGTATAGTAGTACTGTGCACATAATAGTGTACTGACACGTAATTGTCTCATTCCGGGGTAACATCAGGAGACATTAACAGTCAAGAAAGATCCTTAAAACCACTGCCAGATATTGTCATGTTATTAGAGTGATAATTACTGACACACTGTTATTCAGAAGAGATAAGAAATCTATTAGATATAAAAAAAATGTTTAATGTGATACAGCAGCAACTGATGAGCAGTATGCATGCATAGCACCAAGTCACTTGGATGACAGCAGAACTTCTATAGTTGTTGGCCCATGATGATGGATGTGTCTTGTAGTACTTTTAGACAGTTGTATGTTATTTCTGTCACCTGCTGCTGGTTGTTTGTGATTGGTCGTGTTGCCTTGGTCCTCCCAGGAACCCAGAGGAGCTGAGGGGGCTTTTCAACAGCCGCTGCCGCCTCGACAATCCTGCTGCCAGCCTTCTAGCTTCAGGGAACCCAGGGAGGTGGGGCTTTCCAACAACTGTTGCCCTCGACCCTTCCTGTTGCCAGCCTTGTTGCTTTGGGGAACCTCAAGGGAGCTGGGGGCTTTTCAACAACTGTTGCCTCTCGACCCTTCCTGCTGGCAGCCTTGCAGCTTGGGAACCCAGGAAGCTGGAGGTGGCTTTTCAACAACCGCTGCCCTCTCGACCCTTCCTGCTGCCAGCCTTGATGCTCGGGGAACCCAGGGAGCTGGGTGTTTCAACAACCGCTGCCTCGACCCTTCCTGTTGCCAGCCTTGTAGCTTTGGGAACCCAGAGGAGTGTGGGGCTTTCCAACAACTGTTGCCCTCTCTCCTTCCTGTTCCAGCCTTATAGCTTCGGAGAACCCAGGAGGCTGGGAGGGGCTTTCAACAACTCGCTGCCCTCTCAGCCCCTTCCTGTTGCCAGCCTTGTAGCTACAGGAACCCAGGAGAGCTGGGGCCTTTTCAACAACCGCTGCTCTCTCGACCCTTCCTGTTGCCAGCCTTAGGCTTCGGGGCACCAAGGGAGCTGGGGGTGATTTTCAACAACTGTTGATCTCTCGACCCTTCCTGCTGCCAGCCTTGTAGCTACGGGAACCCAGGGAGCTGGGAGGGCTTTTAGCAACTCTGGCCCACTGACCTTCCTGCTGGCCTGGTAGCTCTGGGAACCCAGGGAGCTGGGGAGGCTTTTCAACAACTCATGTTCTTCTCGACTCTTCCATGCCGGCCTTGTAGCTTCAGGGAACCCAGGAGAGCTGGGGGCTTTCACAACTGCATACCTCCCGACCCTTCCTGCTGCCGGCTTTAGATCTGGGAACCCGGCAGCTGGGGAGGGCTTTTCAACAACTGCTGCCTCTTGACCTTCCTGCTGCCAGCCTTGTCACCTTGGGGAACCCAGGAGTTGGGAGGGCTTTCAACAACCGCTGTCCTCTCGACAATCCCTGCTGTCAGCCTTGTAGCTTTGGGGAATCCAGGGAGTTGGGGGTTTTCAAAACCTGCCCTCTCGATACTCCTGCTGGCAGCCTTTAGCCTGGGAACCCAGGAGAGCTGGGGAGGGCATTTCAAGAACCACTGCCCTCTAGACCTTCCTGCTGCCAGCCTTGTAGCTCGGGAATCCAGGTGAGCGGGGGCTGCCAGAAACCATTGCCCTCTTGACTCTTCCTGCTGGTAGCCTTGTAGCTTTGGGAACACAGGTAGCTGGGGACGACATTTCAACAACCTGCTGCCCTCTCGACCCTTCCTGCTGCCAGCCTTGTCGCCTCGTGAAACCCAGGGAGCTGGGAGGGCTTTCAACCCTGTCTCTCTAATCCTTCTGCTGCCAGTCTTGTAGCTTTGGAGAACCAGGGAGCTGGGGGCTTTTCAAAACCTGCTGCCCTCTCGACCTTCCTGCTGGCAGCCTTAGTAGCTTGGGGAATCAAGGGAAATGGGGCTAACAACCATTTCCTCTCCACCCTTCCTGCTGGCAGCCTTGTAGCTGGGAACCCAGTTGAGCCGGGAGGGCTTTTCAACAACTGCTCTCTTGACTCTTCTTGCTGGCAGCCTTGTAGCTTTGGGGAACTCAAGGGTGCTGGGAGGGTATTTCAAGAACTGCTGACCTCGACCTTCCTGCTGCCAGCCTTGTCGCCTGGTGGAACCCAGGGAGCTGGGAGGGCTTTTCAACAACCGCTGCACTCTTGACCCTTCCTGCTGCCAGCCTTGTAGCTTTGGGCAACCCATGGGAGCTGGGGGCTTTCAACAACCGCTGCACTTTGACCCTTCCTGCTGGCAGCCTTGTAGCTTCGGGGAATCCAGAGGAGTTGGGGATTTTCAAACTGCTGTCTCTCTTGACCTCTTCCTGCTGGAAGCCTTGTAGTTTCCTGAACCCAGGTGAGCTGGGGCTTTCACAATCGTTGCCCTCTCGACCCTTCCTGCTGGCAGCCTTGTAGCTTTGGGGTACCCAGGAAGCTGAGGGCTCAACAACTGCTGCCCACTGACCCTTCCTGCTGCCAGCCTTGTAGCTTGGGAACCCAGGGAGCTGGGAGGGCTTTTCAACAACTGTTGCCTTCTGACCCTTCCTGCTGCCAGCTTTCTAGCTTCGGGGAACAAAGGGAGATGGGGTTTTTCAAATGTTGCTTCTCACTACCCTTCCTCCTGGCAGCCTTGTAGCTTTGGGGAACCGAGGGAGCTGGGGGCTTTTCAAGAACCTTGGCCTCTCGACCCTTCCTGCTGCCAGCCTTGAAGATCTGGGAACCCAGTGAGCTGAGCGGCTTTCAACAACTGCTATGCCCTCGACTCTTCCTGCTGCCAGACTTGTAGCTTCAGGGAACTCAGGGAGGTGAGGGCTTCCAACTGCCGTCTCTCGACCCTTCCTGTTGCCTGCCTTGTAGCTTCGGAATCCAGGGGCTGGAGGGGCTTTTCAACACCAGGTTCTCAACCCTTCCTGTTGCCTGCCTTGTAGCTAAGGGGAACCCAGGGAACTGGTGGGGCTTTTCAACAACGTCTCTCAACCCTGCTGTTGCCAGCCTTGTAGCTTCAGGGAACTCAGAGGAGCTGGGGGTTTCAACAAATCGTTGCCCTCTCGACCTTCTCCTGTTGCCAGATTTGTGGCTCGGGCAGCAAGGGAGCTGGGGCTTTTCAACAACTGCTGCTGCCTCAACCCTTCCTGCTGCCGGCCTTGTAGCTTCAGGGAACCCAGGGAGCTGGGAGGGCGTCAACAACTGCTACCTCCGACCCTTCCTGCTGCCGCCCTGTAGCTGGGGAACCCAGGGAGCTGGGGCTTTTACAACTGTTGCCCTCTCAACCCTTCCTGCTGCCGGCCTTGTAGCTTGGGAACCCAGGGGAGCTGGGGAGGGCTTTCCAACAACTGTTGCCCTCTCACCCTTCCTGCTGCCGCCTTTTAGCTGGGAACCCAGGCTAGCAGGGAGGGCTTTTCAACAACCGCTGTCCTCTCGACCCTTCCTGCTGCCGGCCTTGTAGCTGGGGAACCCAGGGGAGCTGGGAGGGCTTTCAACAACCGTTGCCTCTCTAATCTTCCTGTTGCTAGCCTCGTATTTTGGGGAACCCAGGGAGCTAGAGGGCTTTTCAACAACGGTTGCCCTCTTGACCCTTCCTGCTGCTAGCCTTGTAGCTTCGTGAACCCTGGGAGCTGGGAGGGGACTTTCAACAACCGCTGTCTGCCACTCCTTCCAGCTGCCAGCCTTGTAGCTTTGGGGAACCCAGGGAGCTGAAGAGGGCAGTTCAACAATCGCTCCACTTGACCCTTCCTGCTGCCAGCCTTGTCACCTTGGGGAACCCAGGGAGCTGGGGAGGGCTTTCAACAACCGTTGCCCTTCTGACCCTTCCTGCTGTCAGCCTTGTAGCTTTGGGGAACCCAAGGAGTTAGGGGTTTTTCAACAACCGCTGTCTTCTCGACCATCTCCTGCTGGCAGCCTTGTAACTTGGGAATCCAGGGGAAATGGGGGTTTCAACAACTGCTGTCTCTCGACACTTCCTGCTGGCAGCCTTGTAGCTTCGGGGAACCCAGGAGAGCCAGGAGGGTTTACCAACTGCTGCTCCTCTTGACTCTTCTGCTGGCAGCCTTGTAGCTTTGGGGAACTCAAGGGAGCTGGGAGGGCATTTCACAAACGGGTTGCCCCTCTCGACCCTTCCTGCTGCCAGCCTTGTTCGCCTCTGGGAACCCAGGGAGCTGGGAGGGCTTTTCAACAACCGCTGCACTCTTGACCCCTTCCTGTTGCCTGCCTTGTAGCTCTGGGGAACCCATGGGAGCTGGGGGGGCTTTCAACAATCGCTGCCCTCTCGACCCTTCCTGCTGGCATCCTTGTAGCTTCGGGGAATCCAGGGGACTTGGGGGGGATTTTCAACAACTGCGTTCCCCTCTCTAATCCTTCCTGCAGGCAGCCTGTGCAGTTTCGGGAAACCCAGGTGAGCTGGAGGGCTTTTCAACAAAGTTGCCTCTCTGGCCCTTCCTGCTGCCAGCCTGTAGCTTCAGGGAACCCAGGGAAGCTAGAGGGGGATTTCAACAACTGTTGCACTGACTCTTCCAGCTGGCAGCCTGGTAGCTTCAGGGAAGACAGGGGACCTGAGGAGCTTTTCAAGAACTGCTGCCATCTTCACCTTCCTATGGCAGCTTTATAGCTGGGAACCCAGGGAGTTGGGGGCTTTTCAATAATTTTGCCATCTCGACTCTTCCCAGCTGGCAGCCTTGTAGCCTCGAGGAACCTAGGGAGGCTTTTTCAACAACCTGTGTCTCTGACCCTTCCTGCTGGCAGCCTTGTAGCCTTGGGAACCCAGGGAGCTGGGGTCACAACCATTGCCCTCGACCTTCCTGCTGCCAGCTTTGAAGCTCGGGAAACCCAGGGTAGCTGGGGCTTTTCAACCGCTGCTCCTCCTGACCCTTCCTGCCACCAGTCTTGTAGCTTCGGGAACCCAGGGAGCTTGGGGGTTTAACAACTGCTGCCTCTCGACCCCTTCCTGCTGCCAGCCTTGTACCTTCGGAACTCAGGGAGCTGGGGGCTGACAACCGCTGCCCTCTCACCCTTCCTGCTGCCAGCCTTGTAGCTTCAGGGAACCCAGGGGAGCTGGAGGGGCTCTTCAACAACCGCTGCCCGCCGACCCCTTCCTGCTGCCAGCTTTCTACCTCGGGAACCAGGGGAGATGGGAGGGCTTTCCACAACCCAGTTGCCAGCCGACCCTTCCTGCTGGCAGCCTTGTAGCTCGGGAAGCCAGGGTAGCTGGGGGCTTTTCAACCTGCCCTCGACCCTTCCTGCTGCAATCTTTAAAGCCTCGGGAACCCAGAGGAGCTGAGGGGGTTTTCAACAGCCATTGCCGCTTGACAATCCTGCTGCCAGCCTTCTAGCTTCAGGGAACCCAGGGGAGGTGGGGCTTTCCAACAACTGTTGCCTCTCACCCTTCCTGTTGCCAGCCTTGTTGCTTTGGGAACCCAAGGGGAGCTGGGGGCTTTTCAACAACTGTTTCTCTCAACCTTCCTGCTGGCAGCCTTGTAGCTCGGGAACCCAGGGAGCTGGGGTGGTCTTTCAACAACGCTGCCTCGACCTTCCTGCTGCCAGCCTTGTAGCCTGGGAACCCAGGGAGGTGGGGCTTCCAACAACTGTTGCCCTCTCGACCCTTCCTGTTCCAGCCTTATAGCTCGGAGAACCCAGGAGGCTGGGAGGGGCTTTTCAACAACCATTGCCCTCTCAGCCCTTCCTGTTGCCAGCCTTGTAGCTTCAGGGAACCCAGGAGAGCTTGGGGGCCTTTTCAACAACCCAGTCCCTCTCACCCTTCCTGTTGCCAGCCTTGTGGCTTCAGGGCACCAAGGGGAGCTGGGGAGGGCTTTCAACAACCTGCTGCCTCTCGGACCCTTCCCACTGCTCGGCCTTGTAGCTTCAGGGAACCCAGGGGAGTTGGGGAGGGTTTTCAACAACCGCTGTCTCTCGACAATTCCTGCTGTCAGCCTTGTAGCTTTGGGGAATCCAGGGAGTTGGGGGTTTCAACAACCGCTGTCTCTTTCGACCCTTCCTGCTGGCAGCCTTGTAGCTCGGGAATCTCAGGGAGTTGGGTGAGCTTTCAACAACCTGCTGTCCCTCTCAACCATTCCTGCTGGCAGCCTTGTAGCCTGGGGAACCCAGAGGAGCTGGGAGGGCATTTCAACAACCATTGCCCACTGACCTTTCCTACTACCAGCCTTGTAGAAGCTGGGGAACCCTGGGGGAGCTGGGAGGGTATTTCTCAACCACCTGCCCTCTTGACTCTTCCTGCTGGCAGCCTTGTAGCTTTCTTGGGAACCCAGGGAGCTGAGGAGGGCTTTCAGCTATTGCCCTTCGACCCTTCCTGCTGCCAGCCTTGTCGCCTCGGGAACCCAGGGAGCTGGGAGGGTTTTCAACAACCGCTGCCCACTGATACTTCCTGCTGCCTGCTTCAGGCTTTTGGGAACCCAGGGAGCTCGGATGGGCTTTTCAAAACCGTTGCCTTCTCGACGATTCCTGCTGGCAGCCTTGAGCTTCAGGGAACCCAGGGGAGCTGGGAGGGCGTTTCAACAACTGCTACTCCTCCCATCTTCCTGCTGCCGCCTTGTAGCTGGGGAACCCAGGGAGCTGGGGTTTTACAACTGCTGCCCTCTCAACCCTTCCTGCTGCCGGCCTTGTAGCTTGGGAACCCAGGGGAGCTGGGGAGGGCTTTCAACAACTGTTGCCCTCTCGACCCTTCCTGCTGCCGGCCTTTAGCTGGGAACCCAGGCTAGCAGGGAGGGTTTTCAACAACTGCTGTCCTCTCGACCCTTCCTGCTGCCGGCCTTGTAGCTTGGGAACCCAGGGGAGCTGGGAGGGCTTTCAACAACCGTTGCCCTCTCTAATCTTCCTGTTGCTAGCCTCGTATTTTTGGGGAACCCAGGGGAGTTTAGAGGGCTTTTCAACAACGGTTGCCCTCTTGACCTTCCTGCTGCTAGCCTTGTAGCTTCAGTGAACCCTGGGGAGCTGGGAGGGGACTTTTCAACAACCGCTGTCTGCCACTCTTCCAGCTGCCAGCCTTGTAGCTTTGGGGAACCCAGGGAGCTGAAGAGGCAGTTCAACAATCGCTTCCCACTTGACCCTTCCTGCTGCCAGCCTTGTCACCTTGGGGAACCCAGGGAGCTGGGGAGGCCAACAACCGTTGCCCTTCTGACCCTTCCTGCTGTCAGCCTTGTAGCTTTGGGGAACCCAAGGAGTTACGGGTTTTTCAACAACCTCTGTTCTCTCGACGCATTCCTGCTGGCAGCCTTGTAACTGGGAATCCAGGGGAAATGGGGGTTTTCACAACCGCTGCTCCTCTCGACACTTCCTGCTGGTGCCTTGTAGCTTGGGGAACCCAGGAGAGCCAGGGAGGGTTTACCAACTGCTGTCTCCTTTGACTCTTCTGCTGGCAGCCTTGTAGCTTTGGGGAACTCCAAGGGAGCTGGGAGGGCATTTCACAAACGGGTTGCCCTCTCGACCCTTCCTGCTGCCAGCCTTGTCGCCTCTGGGAACCCAGGGAGCTGGGAGGGCTTTTCAACAACCGCTGCACTCTTGACCCTTCCTGTTGCCTGCCTTGTAGCTCTGGGGAACCCATGGGAGCTGGGGGTTTTTCAACAATCGCTGCTCTCTCGACCCTTCCTGCTGGCATCCTTGTAGCCTGGGAATCCAGGGACTTGGGGATTTTCAACCAACTCATGCCTCTCGACCCTTCCTGCAGGCAGCCTTGCAGTTTCGGGAAACCCAGGTGAGCTGGAGGGCTTTTCAACAAGAAGTTGCCTCCTGGCCCTTCCTGCTGCCAGCCTGTAGCTTCAGGGAACCCAGGGAAGCTAGAGGGGGATTTCAACAACTGTTGCACTCTCGACTCTTCCAGCTGGCAGCCTGGTAGCTTCAGGGAAGACAGGGGACCTGAGGAGCTTTTCAAGAACTGCTGCCATCTTCACCCTTCCTGCGGGCAGCTTTATAGCTCGGGAACCCAGGGAGTTGGGGGCTTTCAATTTTGCCATCTCGACCTTCCTGCTGGCAGCCTTGTAGCTCGAGGAACCTAGGAGGCTTTTTCAACAACTGCTGTCTCTCGACCCTTCCTGCTGGCAGCCTTGTAGCTTCTGGGAACCCAGGGAGCTGGGGCTTTTCAACAACCATTGCCTCTCGACCTTCCTGCTGCCAGCTTTGAAGCTCGGGAAACCCAGGGTAGCTGGGGCTTTTCAACAACTGCTCCTCTCTGACCCTTCCTGCCACCAGTCTTGTAGCTCTGGGAACCCAGGGAGCTTGGGGGTTTCAACTGCTGCCTTCTCGACCCCTTCCTGTCAAGCCAGCCTTGTACCTTCGAACTCAGGGAGCTGGGGGCTTTTCGACAACCGCTGCCCTCTCTACCCTTCCTGCTGCCAGCCTTGTAGCTCAGGGAACCCAGGGGAGCTGGAGGGGCTCTTCAACAAACTGCTGCCCGGCTGACCCTTCCTGCTGCCAGCTTTCTGCACTGGGAACCCGGGGAGATGGGAGGCTTTTCCACAACCGCTAAGCCAGCCTGACCCTTCCTGCTGGCCTGTAGTAGCCAGGGTAGCTGGGGGCTTTTCAACAACTGCTGCCCTCTCGACCCTTCCTGCCTAGCCTTTAAAGCCTGGGAACCCAGAGGAGCTGAGGGGGCTTTTCAACAGCCATTGCCTGCTTCGACAATCCTGCTGCCAGCCTCTAGCTTCAGGGAACCCAGGGAGGTGGGGGCTTCAACAACTGTTGCCCCTCTCGACCCCTTCCTGTTGCCAGCCTTGTTGCTTTGGGGAACCCAGAGGAGCTGGGGGCTTTTCAACAACTGTTTCTCTCACCCTTCCTGCTGGCAGCCTTGCAGCTTGGGAACCCAGGGGAGCTGGGGTGGTCTTTTCAACAACCGCTGCTGCCTCGACTCCTTCCTGCTGCCAGCCTTGTAGCTTCGGGAACCCAGGGAGGTGGGGGGCTTTCCAACAACTGTTGCCCTCGACCCTTCCTGTTCCAGCCTTTATAGCTCGGAGAACCCAGGAGGCTGGGAGGGCTTTTCAACAACCATTGCCCTCTCAGCCCTTCCTGTTGCCAGCCTTGTAGCTTCAGGGAACCCAGGAGAGCTTGGGGGCCTTTTCAACAACCGCTCCTCTCTCGACCCTTCCTGTTGCCAGCCTTGTGGCTTCAGGGCACCAAGGGAGCTGGGAGGGCTTTTCAACAACCTGCTGCCCTCTCGACCCTTCCTACTGCCGGCCTTGTAGCTTCAGGGAACCCAGGGAGCTGGGAGGGCTTTTCAACAACCGCTGCTCTCGACAATTCCTGCTGTCAGCCTTGTAGCTTTGGGGAATCCAGGGAGTTGGGGGTTTTCAACAACTGCTGTCCTTTCGACTCTTCCTGCTGGCAGCCTTGTAGCTCTGGGAACTAGGAGTTGGGTGAGCTTTTCAACAACCTGCTGCTCCCTCTCAACCATTCCTGCTGGCAGCCTTGTAGCTTGGGGAACCCAGAGGAGCTGGGAGGGCATTTCAACAACCATTGCCCACCTGACCTTCCTACTACCAGCCTTGTAGCTCGGGGAACCCAGGGGAGCTGGGAGGGCATTTCTCAACCACTGCCCCTTGACTCTTCCTGCTGGCAGCCTTGTAGCTTGGGGAACCCAGGGAGCTGAGGAGGGTAACAGCTATTGCCCTCTCGACCCTTCCTGCTGCCAGCCTTGTCGCCTGGGAACCCAGGGAGCTGGGAGGGCTTATCAACAACCAAGGCTCCACTCGATACTTCCTGCTGCCTGCTTCAGAGCTTTTGGGAACCCAGGGAGCCTCGGATGGGCTTTTCAAAACCGCTGCTCTTCTCGACGATTCCTGCTGGCAGCCTTGTAGCTCGGAACCAGGGGAAATGGGGGGTTTTCATAACCTGCCCTTCTCAATCTCTTCCTGCTGGCAGCCTTGTAGCTTGGGGAACCCAGGAGAGCCAGGGAGGGCTTTTAACAACCGCTGTCCTCTTGACTCTTCTTGCTGGCAGCCTTGTAGCTTTGGGGAACTCAAGGGAGCTGGGAGGGCATTTCAACAACGGTTGCCCTCTCGACCCTTCCTGCTGCCAGCCTTGTCACTGGGAACCCAGGGAGCTGGGGAGGGTTTTTCAACAACCGCTGCACTCTTGACCCTTCCTGCTGCCTGCCTTGTAGCTCATGAAACCCATGGGAGCTGGGGCTTTTCACCAATCGCTGTCTCTTGACCTTCCTGCTGGCATCCTGTAGCTCTGGGAATCCAGGGGACTTGGGGGTTTTCAACAACCGCTGTTCTCTCGACTCTTCCTGCTGGCAGCCTTGCAGTTTCGGAAACCCAGGTGAGCTGGAGGGCTTTTCAACAATAGTTGCCCTCGACCCTTCCTGCTGCCAGCCTGTAGCTTCAGGGAACCCAGAAGCTGAGGGGGCTTTTCAACAACTGCTGCCCTCTCGACCCTTCCGCTGCCAGCCTTGTAGCTTTGGGGAACCCAGGGAGCTGAAGAGGGCAGTTCAACAACGCTTCTTTGACCCTTCCTGCTGCCAACCTTGTCACCTTGGGGAACCCAGGGAGCTGGGAGGGCTTTTCAACAACGCTGTCCTCTCGACCCTTCCTGCTGTCAGCCTTGTAGCTTTGGGGAACCCAAGGAGTTGGGGCTTTTCAACAACCGCTGGCCTCGAATTTTCCTGCTGGCAGCCTTGTAGCTTTGGGGAATCCAGGGAGTTGGGTGGGTTTTCAACAACCGCTGCTCCTCTCAACCATTCCTGCTGGCAGCCTTGTAGCTTCAGGGAACCCAGAGGAGCTGGGGAGGCATTTCAACAACCATTGCCCACTGACCTTCCTGCTGCCAGCCTTGTAGCTTCGGGAACCCAGGGAGCTGGGAGGGCATTTCAACAACCACTGCCCTCTTGACTCTTCCTGCTGGCAGCCTTATAGCTTTGGGGAACCCAGGGAGCTGGGAGGGGATTTCAAGAACCATTGCCCTCTCGACCCTTCTGCTGCCAGCCTTGTCGCCCGGGAACCCAGGGAGCTGGGAGGGCTTTTCAACAACGCTGCCCACCTGACACTTCCTGCTGCCTGCCTTGTAGCTTTGGGAACCTAGGGAGCTGGGCTTTTCAAAACCGCTGCCTTCTCGACGATTTCTGCTGGCAGCCTTGTAGCTTTGGGGAATCCAGGTGAAATGGGGGTTTCAATAACTGCTGTCCTCTCGACACTTCCTGCTGGCAGCCTTGTAGCTTCAGGGAACCCAGGAGAGCCAGGGAGGGCTTTTTCAATCATTGCCCTCTTGACTCTTCTTGCTGGCAGCCATGTAGCTTTGGGGAACTCAAGGGAGCTGGGAGGGCATTTAACAACGGTTGCCCTCTCGACCTTCCTGCTGCCAGCCTTGTCGCTCGGGAACCCAGGGAGCTGGGAGGGCTTTTCAACAACGTTGCACTCTTGACCCTTCCTGCTGCCTGCCTTGTAGCTCTGGGGAACCCATGGGAGCTGGGGGCTTTTCAACAATCGCTGTCTCTCTCGCCCCTTCCTGCTGGCATCCTTGTAGCCTGGGAATCCAGGGGACTTGGGGATTTTCAACAACGCGTTCTCTCGACCCTTCCTGCTGGCAGCCTTGCAGTTTCGGGAAACCCAGGTGAGCTGGAGGGCTTTTCAACAAAGTTGCCTCTCTCGACCTTCCTGCTGCCAGCCTTGTAGCTTCAGGGAACCCAGGGAAGCTAGAGGGGCTTTTCAACAACTGTTGCACTCCGACCTTCCTGCTGGCAGCCTGGTAGCTTCAGGGAAGACAGGGAGCTGAGGGCTTTTCAAGAACGTGCCATCTTCACCCTTCCCAGGGCAGCTTTGTGGCTCGGGAACCCAGGGAGTTGGGGGCTTTTCAATAATTGTTGCCATCTCGACCCATCCTGCTGGCAGCCTTGTAGCTCGGGAACCTAGGGAGGCTTTCAACAACCTGTCCCTCGACTTCCTGCTGGCAGCCTTGTAGCTGGGAACCCAGGGAGCTCGGGGGCTTTCAATAACCATTGCCCTCTCGACCTTCCTGCTGCCAGCTTTGAAGCTCGGGAAACCCAGGGTAGCTGGGGGGTTTTCAACAACCTGCTGCTCCTCTGACCCTTCCTGCCGCCAGTCTTGTAGCTCGGGAACCCAGGGGTGCTTTGAGGGTTTCAATAACCGTGCCTTCTAGACCCTTCCTGCTGCCAGCCTTGTACCTTCGGGAACCCAGGGAGCTGGGGCTGACAACCGCTGCCCTCTCGACCCTTCCTGCTGCCAGCCTTGTAGCTCAGGGAACCCAGGGAGCTGGAGGGCTTTAACAACGCGTTGCGCCGACCCTTCCTGCTGCCAGCTTTATACCTGGGAACCCAGGGAGATGGGAGGGCTTTTCCACAACTGCTGCCAGCTCGACCCTTCCTGATGGCAGCCTGTAGCTCGGAGCCAGGGAGCTGGGGCTTTTCAACAACCGCTGTCCTCTCGACCCTTCCTGCTGCTAGCCTTAAAGCCTCGGGAACCCAGAGAGGAGCTGAGGGGCTTTTCAACAGCCGCTGCTGCCTCGACAACTCTGCTGCCAGCCTTCTAGCTTCAGGGAACCCAGGGAGGTGGGGCTTTCCAACAACTGTTGCCCTCGACCTTCCTGTTGCCAGCCTTGTTGCTTTGGGGAACTCAAGGGAGCTGGGGCTTTTTCAACAACTGTTGCCCTCTCGACCTTCCTGCTGGCAGCCTTGCAGCTCGGGGAACCCAGGAAGCTGGAGGTGGCTTTTTCAACCGCTGCCTCTCGACCCTTCCTGCTGCCAGCCTTGATGCTTGGGAACCCAGGGAGCTGGGTGGTCTTTTCAACAACCTGCTGCCTCGACCCTTCCTGCTGCCAGCCTTGTAGCTCTGGGAACCCAGGAGGGGGGCTTCCAACAACTGTTGCCCTCTCGACCTTCCTGTTCCAGCCTTATAGCTTCGGAGAACCCAGGAGGCTGGGAGGGGCTTTCAACAACTCGCTGCCCTCTCAGCCCTTCCTGTTGCCAGCCTTGTAGCTACAGGAACCCAGGAGAGCTGGGGCTTTTCAACAACCTGCTGCCCTCTCGACCCTTCCTGTTGCCAGCCTTGTGGCTTCGGGCACCAAGGGGAGCTGGGGTGATTTTCAACAACTGTTGATCTCTAACCTTCCTGCTGCCAGCCTTGTAGCTACGGGAACCCAGGGAGCTGGGAGGGCTTTTAGCAACCATGGCCACTGACCTTTCCTGCTGCCGGCCTTGTAGCTTCGGGAACCAGGGAGCTGGGGAGGCTTTTCAACAACTGCTGCTCCTCTCGACCCTTCCCATGCCGGCCTTGTAGCTTCAGGGAACCCAGGAGAGCTGGGGGCTTTCAACAACTGCACTACTCCCGACCCTTCCTGCTGCCGGCCTTAGATCTCGGGAACCCCGGCAGCTGGGAGGGCTTTCAACAACCTGCTGCCTCTTGACCCTTCCTGCTGCCAGCCTTGTCACCTTGGGGAACCCAGGGAGCTGGGAGGGCTTTCAACAACCGCTGTTCTCTCGACACTCCTGCTGTCAGCCTTGTAGCTTTGGGGAATCCAGGGGTTGGGGGCTTTTCAACAACTGCTGTTCTCTCGACAATTCCTGCTGGCAGCCTTTAGCTGGGAACCCAGGAGAGCTGGGAGGGCATTTCAAGAACCACTGCCCTCTAGACCTTCCTGCTGCCAGCCTTGTAGCTCTGGGAATCCAGGTGAGCGGGGGCGGCTTTTCGAAACCATTGCCCTCTTGACTCTTCCTGCCGGTAGCCTTGTAGCTTTGGGGAACACAGGTAGCTGGGGACGACATTTCAACAACCGCTGCTCCCTCGACCTTCCTGCTGCCAGCCTTGTCGCCTCGTGGAACCCAGGGGCTGGGAGGTTTTCAACACCTGCTGTCTCTCGACCCTTCCTGCTGCCAGTCTTGTAGCTTTGGAGAACCAGGAGCTGGGGCTTTTCAAAACCGCTGCCCTCTCGACCTTCCTGCTGGCAGCCTTGTAGCTTGGGGAATCAAGGGGAAATGGGGCTTTTCAATAACCATTTCCTCTCCACCCTTCCTGCTGGCAGCCTTGTAGCTTGGGAACCCAGTTGAGCCGGGAGGGCTTTTCACAACTGCTGCCTCTTGACTCTTCTGCTGGCAGCCTTGTAGCTTTGGGGAACTCAAGGGTGCTGGGAGGGCATTTCAAGAACCGCTGACCTCGACCTTCCTGCTGCCAGCCTTGTCGCCTGGTGGAACCCAGGGAGCTGGGAGGGCTTTTCAACAACTGCTGCACTTGACCCTTCCTGCTGCCAGCCTTGTAGCTTTGGGCAACCCATGGGAGCTGGGGGCTTTTCAACAACTGCTGCACTTTGACCCTTCCTGCTGGCAGCCTTGTAGCTTCGGGAATCCAGAGGAGTTGGGGGATTTTCAACAACTGCTGTCTCTCTTGACCCTTCCTGCTGGAAGCCTTGGTGTTTCCTGAACCCAGGTGAGCTGGGGCTTTTTCAACAATCGTTGCCCTCTCGACCCTTCCTGCTGGCAGCCTTGTAGCTTGGGGGTACCCAGGAAGCTGAGGGGTCAACAACTGCTGCCCACTGACCCTTCCTGCTGCCAGCCTTGTAGCTTGGGAACCCAGGGAGCTGGGAGGGCTTTTCAACAACTGTTGCCTTCTCACCTTCCTGCTGCCAGCTTTCTAGCTTCGGGAACAAAGGGAGATGGGGGTTTTTCACAATGCTGCCCTCACGACCCTTCCTGCTGGCAGCCTTGTAGCTTTGGGAACCGAGTGCACCCCCACCCCCATAACAGTTACGTCCTGACAGGGGCTGTAGTCTCTGTCAGTAGGGGATACTTAGCGAATGCACCCGGTTGTACTTTTCTGACTTCCTTCAGCAACTCCTCCCCCCACCGTTTAGCCCATGGCGGGACACTCAAAGTGGTCTCCATTTTAGAAGGGCCTTCCGATACCATGATCACTTGGGCTGCACTCACCCCGTAATTACAATCCCCCTCTTCACATTCTACCTACCAGAGTTCTTTTATCAAGTCGCAGTAGTCCGGTGGGTTACCTCTCCTATCCTGTAGCCTTAATTGGATGATCTGCAGTTTAGAATGCTTGGCATGTTGCAGTATGTGCCCCAATCTCACCGGTTCAAATCACTGGTGGCTACCCACCTTTCCAGTAAGCTTTCTGCAAAGTTCCTTTCTAAGCGAGTAACATACACAACAAACTTTCCCCTTCCATGGTTTGGTACTTTGGAATTCCCACATCAAAGTCTCCCTGACTCCAGTGCTCCCAAAATTGCCTTCAAGTACAGATAGGTACTTCTGAGCAGATGCATCAGGGTTCGTGGACCTCAAAAATGTAATGGCTTCAGGCGGGCCCTCAAACTTTCTATGATTCTTTTCCACTTCTCAGCCTCCGCACACTGCCACTCTGGTATCAAGGGGGCAACATAGTCGATCCAGGTCTCCCAGTCATCCTCCCTTTGGGGGGTGGGGAGGGTGCCCGAGAAGATTCTCAGCCTTCGGTGGAGTCATGACTAATGGCAGGTACAGATATAAGGGCCAGCATTGGCATAGGCACAGATGGCGGGGCAGTAACAAGTGCTGGAGTGGGAGGGACTATTGGGGAAGGAACACCCCCAGGTGGCAAGAATAGTTTCTTAAAGTCCTCTACGGTTTTCCCTTCCTCCAGCAACAACTTAGCAAATTTCTCCTCAAAAGTCTCAGATAATGGTGGGAGCTCATCCTCCCCAGGGTATACTGTCTTTATTGCCATGGTCCAGGCAGTTAGGACCCTTCTGAGGCAATAGTCTGTGGCACTTAGAGCTGTTCATGAGGTCACTACACTCTACCAAGGCTATGAAAGTTTGGGCAATCAAATCAGCCTGTCAGACCCACCACCACAGGTTTTTTTAAACATTCAACTTTGGAAGTGCTCCTCTACAGTGTCCTTACTGGTACCCAGGGAATATCCAGTATAAGCATAGCATTTTGGGGTCGATCTCCTGCCCAGTACACCACCCCACCAACTGGTGTACAGCCATGTCTACTGGGGTAGCCATTAATCTTTAACAATTATTCATAATTTTGGCCACTAGAAGGCACAAAATCAGCAGTGTGCCTCAGATGCCAACCCCTAGGTGGCCCTATCCCAGGAGAGCTACTACCTCTGCCTGCTTGGCTAGTTGCAGGTTAAGGGGCCTAGGTTCTGATACAGGTGCCTCCACCTGGAGGTCAGGGTTGGTCGTGATCAAGCTGACCTGGGCACAGCCCTCCGGGACACTGTAACCCCCTTTTCTCCTTCTAGTGGCCTGAACAGTACACAATAATCACTTTCACAATGACCCCTATTCATCAGGCAATTACCCACACTGTTTGCACCTACCACCAGGGCTAGTTCCTCTAGCTTGACCCCGGGGACCCCCTGTAAAACAAAGTTAAGCACAGCAAATAACAACAGTACAATACTCTTGGCATAAACTGGAACCACAGTCAGGTTAAATGCAAAATGCAAATAGGACTGACTACTCTGTTTAGATGCTTTGTCAAGCTAGTAATGTCTTTCTACTGTGATGATGTAAATATCGTCTTCCTAATACTGTAAATAATGTCAGAAAATTATCTGCATCCAAATGCTGTAAATAATGTCAGTGACAAATGTCTGTAACCCATACTTAATGTAATTGTTGTTATACTCTGTCTGTATCAGTTTCTGTATTACATGTGACGAGGCACCTTTGTAAATGAGCCTCTGGCTCAACGGTTGTAAATCTGATATATCAAATAAATAAATAAATAAACAAAGTTCAATCTGAGTTTATTCAGGGGACTTGAACAAGGGAGGGCGTAATCAGGTTGATTTGCTTAAAAGCTATATTAGTCAGACAGTTATGCATGCAGTTCAGAGTCCCTACACAGTCACTTTTCGGGGTACTCAGGTAGGAAAATGGTGGGCTATCCAGCAACATTGCAGCTGGTTGGGGCCCTGTGATGGAAGAAAGCAACATGCACAACACACACTGTTTGTAATCCAGAGCCGGAGGCTCAGTTCGTAGAAAAGGCAATAAGACAATCAGATGACAACACTATTAGATTTAGCTGTTATTGTAGGAGCTACCCTGATGTTTATTCATGATACCCAATACTGGACAGACTGCAGGCAGGATGAAATCGAGACTGCAGGCTGTTGACCTGAGTGCCTGGAGAAGCAGGCCCCACATGAATCACCGAGGCATCATTCCTGTTCAAGGCATTGAGCAGGGCTGATCCCCAGGCCGTCTCTCATCGATGACTTTCTCTGCGTAGCAGTATTCTGGCTGGGCCAGTGTAGCAGGGCCCAGGCTAATGGAAATGGATACAGATTCAGTCCGTGGAGCTGGATCCAGCCTCCAACAGGCAAAACACAGTTCAGACACACAATGGGGAACCAAATCACACAACTATAAGCACACAGCACATTCACATATAAGGAAATTCCCTGTACCAGGCAAATGGCTCTCGGTCACAATTACAGAGTCTCGCACAATCCGGGAGTTCAGAGGTAGCTGGAAGTCCTGACAGGCGATTGCATTCAGCAAATCTTGGTCTTCTTCAGGTTAAAGCCTGAGTGCGCAATTCAGTAGCTTAATTAACTCTCTAGTCCGAAAAAGCACAAGTTCCCTCTCAGGAACAGCAGGCAGGCATACAGGCCAAACTCAGGCCTTCCACACACTTCTCCCAAGAAATCCACTATGAATTTGCTGCTCAAACTATCTCGAGCTATTACTTCTTCACTTCCCAGCTCAGATCTAACTGAAACTGCAAGCAGTGTGGGACTTTCCCAAGATTCAAGCGGTTCGTTGGCTGATCTGTCTGTCAGTCACAACAAGGGCTCCCTCCAGGTTATTTTAGGTGCCAAAAGCCCAAAACTACAATTCCTACAAGTTTTGGCCCCACCAAGCCCTGTAGGCAGGCTCCATTTTAGAATCCCAAATGTACTGATTGGCCCATTCTGCAGTCCAGGACAAGATGAAGAAACAAACAGAACTGTCTATGCTGCAAAGAAGGCAGGTTAGAACAAACTGCACATTTACTACTCTAACAAATGATCAGCAAACAAGTATATTGTCTAACAGAGCTCCCTCTCAGATTAATTATGACTGCAATCCAGGCAGCTCTTAAAGAGACAGTACACAGAGGCTATACAGCCACTCTCTGGCAATACATTTAAACTGCTAAAACACAGAACACCAGCCTGGAAGTGAGCATTTAGGCAAACTCAAGGAAGACTTTTCAGGAACCCCTATTTGTGAGGGGTTACACAAAAAAAGCATTTTTATTTAGGTCTACTTGAGGATGTGCTAGATGAAAAAAAACTGAGACAAATAACTGATTATAGTGGCAGGGCAGAGCCCTGCAGACATTTGCTAGGTGAGGAAAAAGACTGTAGAAGCACGTGACTGGTTTCCAGGCACTGTGGCCTTCTGCAGTGCTGTGGTCAGTGCTGGCGTTGTTCTGTACCATCCCTCCCTCAGCGGCCACACTAATCCTGCCTCTCAGTGGGCCCACTACTTTATGGACACTCATCAGTTCTTCAAGAGCCCACTGTGCCTAAGATGGCCATCGTGAGTTGACTGCCCATGCGCGAGTATCAGCGGTAATCTTGCATGTCCCCTCTTGCAGTGGCCACCTTGGGCATGGCGGGCTCTTTCTCATGAATGTGCAATTGGAGCTCCAAGTACTGTGTGACTCAGCATCACCAAACGCTCTGAAGCAGCCATCTTGGCTCTGACCAGAACTTGTCTTTTTGATGCAGAGACTTTACAGCTTCTCAAGGCACAATACAATTATAAAAGACATGCTCAAACATAAAATAAGAATAGCATCATCATAATAGAATAATGCAAGACTTTTTTCAATTGAGGGGTTCTGATACTGTTATAGGGAACTTGAGAGGTCCCTGATGTCATTAGAACCCTGAGATGGAAACAAAGTTTAGTTATACATGTTTGCCATTGTCTCCTTTTTATAAAGTATGTGTTTGAAACATAAAATAAAAAAAATACTGCTTTTTCTTCCAAATAAATATTTGGTTTACTATGAACATACGAATTTGCCTGCAGAAAAGAAGACCATCCAGTCTGTCTTGTCTGCTTGTTGGGAACCCATGTAATTATGTTCACATGGTACTCTGCACCCAGCTTTGCACTCTTACCATCCCTTGATTCTATTCACCCCTTTGAAACCTCCAACAATTTTGATTTGACAACATGATATGGGGATTATTCCATCTCTGTCACTATGCTGTTCTCTCTGAAGTAGTGCCTTCTGACCTCCTTTTTAAACCTTTCACCCGCCAGTTTGCAGTTGTGCCCCCTTATTTTCTTATTCTTAAGAGATTCCCAAGTTCAGTCTAGTTTATACCCTGAAGGTGCTTGAAGTTTTCTTTCACATCAGCTCACTCCCTTCTTTTCTTGAGCAACTAAATGTTCAAATTGTTCAGCCTATTCTCACACAAGACATTGTGTTGACCTTGGACCAACTTTGCAGCCCTTGTCTGTACAGCCTCCAGTGGGTTTATGTGTTTTTTTAGGTAAGGTCTCCAGTACTGCACACAATACTCCAGGTGCAGATGCACCACAGACCTGTATCAAGACAGGATCACTGCCTTCCTTCTGCTGGTGAATCCCCAAGCTAAGCAACCCGGCATCCTGTTTGCCCTAGCTGCTGTTTTTTTGCATTGCATGCAGAGTTCAGGTTGCTATCCCCAAGCCTTTTTCTTCTCCAATACTGTGATCTTCACACCCTCTAGTCTGTATTCGGCCCTCAGGTTCTTGCACCCAAAGTGCTCAACGTTGCACTTTTGAGCATTGAATTCCAGTTGCCAGATGCCGCACCATCTCTCTAACTTCACTAGGTCCTCTCTTAGATCCATGACTCCCTCCTCCATGTGCATCCTCTCACACGGCTTGGTGTTGCCCACAAGGAGGAAGATTTTGTCCTTTCTGCTGTCCCCTAATGTTGTTTATGAACAAATGAACAGTGCGTTCCCCAAGCACAACCCCTCACGGGACCCAACTGATGATCTCCTCATCCCTGAAAGTTCCCCTTCCACCACCATGTTTTATTCCCCCACAACCAATTTGCTATCCACCTGGTATATTTGTTATCTGTCCTATGTCCCCAACTTTTTGATCAATATCCTGTAAGGACTGATTCAAAGGCTCTACCAAAGTCCAAATACAACCACAGCCTGACCCTTGTCTGCTGCCTTCATAACCCAGTTAAAGAAATTGATCAGATTGGTTGGGCATGACATTCCTGACACACAGATTCATGCTTCCTGTTGTCCTGGAGACTACTTGTCTCAAGGAACTCCTAACTGTTCTTTAAGTATAGTTTGCGTCAGCTTGCCTGCTATCGAGGTCAGGTTGAGTGGCCATTCATTTTCTGTCAATTTTTTGTTATTTTTAAAATAAAAAAAACAAGCCTCACCAAGCTGCTAAAAGCTCACCAGGTGAGGGGTGGGTTTCTGTTTTTTTGTTTGTTTGTTTGTTTTTTTAATGATGGAAAAGCAGAAGATTTTGTGTTAGGGAAGGCTATTGGTTCTATGTATTTGGAAAAATAAAATAAAATGGCAGCAGGCATGAGTTTTCATTCTAATTTAAAAGCTATTTTATAACAGAAGGGTACAACAACATTCTCGACCTTTGAACTGCGGTATAATAGCTTTCTAGTTAGGACAGAAATTCATGCATAACAAGCAGTAGTAGTATGTTTTATTCATAAATTATATATGAAAAATAGAAGCTGACGGCGAGATGAGGGCCGCTTTGGCCCATCAGTCTATCCATTTTATTATTTTTTCCTACTATCATTTTTGCTGTAGACTCATAGACACATAGAATCTGCCAGCAGATAAGGACCATACGACCACCTAGTCTGCCATTTCCCTTACTTGCTGCTGCAGCCCCGATCCTATCTGATCTGTGGATCTCTTGATCTGCACATCTCCAGGGTACCCTTAAGTCTATCCCTTACAATCTTGAACCCCATACTGTTTTCACCCACTTCTGCTGCAAGGCTGTTCCAGGCTCCACCCTTTCAGTGAAAAGTACTTCCTAACATTACCCTTGAGCCTTCCACCCTTCAGCCTCATGTCGTGCCCCTTGTTCTTGTGCAGACTCACTTGATCTATAGTGCTGTCTCTCTCCCTTTCCTTACTCCTCTAGATTCCTGTGTGCCTATCCCAGGCATTTTTGAACCTCACTTCCCCCCCGCTACCTCATCTGGATGGCTGTTTTCCATTTCTGTGAAGAAATGTTTCAACACATCTCCCCTCAGAACTTAACCCCCCAGCCTCATAGCATGTCCCTTGTTCTAGAATATCTTTTTTTCTGAAAAATACTCCCTCAGTGTGCCTATTAACTCCAGTGAGGTATTTAGAGGTCTCTATCATAGCCCCTCTCTCCCTCCTCTTAGGGTGTACATATTGAGCTCATTTAGCCCCCTTCTAGGGCTTATAAGACAGATACTTCCCATTTTGGGGCCCTCCTCGAACCGCTTCCCTCTGTCTATGTCCTGAGCAGACTCATTTTCAATGGGGTCCTAAGTACAAAACAGTTACAAGGAGTAACAGTATGCAATAAAATTATGTAAAATATCAGAATACAAAACAAGAGGCAAACTGCAATTATACAATGGCTAGAAATAATCCAGCATTGATGAGCTGAGACATCTTTTACCTGTGATTCAATCCACCACATAATACAAGTAAGAAAAGTCTGGCCAACAGGTTTTATGTACTTTGAATTATGCCACCCCACAGTCCAGCATAACCTTCAAAGCAGCACCACTTACTGGCCAGAAGAGAAAACAGAACAATTTTTATTAAAAGTACTGTATATGAAATGGTCTGGTTGGGTAAGATATCAATTAGATAAATACCGGACTTTGTTCCCTGGGTGAATGAAATTGTAGGAGGGGAGAGGTATGATTGGCAGTAGTAGGGAATGAACAGATACTGCTGAATAGCTAGATGAATGAAAGTATTCCAAGAACTGAAAAGCTACCATAAAATAATGAACTATGATTCCAACTCAATGTAAGAATGATGAAAAGGAAAACTGTGGATATGTGTACCCAAGTGGAGAAGATAAGTTGTTGAACTTTGATCTTGCATGGTCTGTAATGTATTGAAAATACCTACTGTACAGAAACACCTAATAACATTTTTTTTTATAAAAAAAAAAGTACTGTATACGTACACCTAAAAACAAAACACTATTAAAAATATTTGTAAAACTTTGTTTTTATTTTAAGGCATAACAAATTGATTGATTGCATAATAGTAATAATACCCTTCAGGGCATGGTATGTCATAGGATTGTGTCTCTTCTAAGATGCATGAGGCAGCCGGCATTTGGCTGGGTGCCTTTCAACGCACCCGAGGCGTGACAGTGTCCCATGACAGCCCACACCCTGTGATGTTTACTTAAGTATATGATGTGCTTGGGGTATGTACTAAAATCCTGTAATGTACACCCTGTCATGGTTTGTTGCTTACCAATTCCCGGTACCTGTCTGCCTATAACAAGGTGTCAGATGCTGATAGTTCTAACATTGCACAAGAAGACCTATCTACTAGGAGAGACTGAGAGATCTCTACACGTACGTCCTGAAGAAAAGGAGGGCAAGAGGTAACATGACAGAGACCTATAAGTATCTCAGAGGGCTAAACAAGGTGCAGGAGGGGAGCTTCTTTCAAATGAGAAAAAGCACCAGTACCAGTGGCTTGAGAAGAAGCTGGGGGATGTTAAGAGATGTGAGAAAGATTTCTTTACTGAGTGCTGGCAGACACCTGGAACAGGCTGCCAGCAGAAGTGGTAGGGGAGAAAACAGTGGGGCATTTCAAGCATGCATGGGATAGACATGCAGGTGTATTAGAAGACAGACAGGAAGGAGGGAGGTCGCCTAGAGACTACTCAGGGTCTGTGGAGACGGATTAGGCAGCCAACCTCTGAGCACACTGGGTGGGCCAATGGGTCCTTTCTGATGACAAATTCTATGTTTCCAAAATCTGACATTCTATGTTGGCACATTGCATGTCCACACAGGTTTCTCTAATTTTCTGAAAAACACATTTCCTGAAACAGAAATCTTAAAAATGATCAAATGTTTATATACACTGTTGGTGTGTCTCGATTGTAAGAGTTTCATCTCAAGTCCTTTGTGTGACAGAATTGCTCATCTTTACAGTACCCTCACCCAAAAAACTTAATGTACTCTTGTAAATATCTTAATACAGACACCAAGTCCTCTCTTACAGTTGTACGAGTGATCTCATGTGCATTTTTAGGGTATGAGAACCACGACCTGAAGGTGGGTAGTTCTGATACCCTAAGGATGTGAGACCACCCTTACAACCATAAAAGGGGTCTCGGCAGGTGTATTAATACAGTATTGATTGAGATTGATTAATAATGCATTAAAATAAAAAAATAAAAATACTGAACTTGCCTGTTTTCAGGGCAGCTGTGCATGAGACAAACAGTGTCTCACACCCAGAGGAAAAGAGTGCTGATTAGTCTGTAGTACTCCCTTGAGCTATAATAACGATAAGAGACAGATTAACTGTACACACAAACATATGATATATATCTCACCCATTAGAAGAAATATTAATTATGGAAGTGAGTACATTTTTTCCTTTTTCTTTACAGACTAACCCAGCAGAATGTCAGCTCATCCATCGTGCCACCTAATTCTTTAATGTACGAAATGATGGAAAGTGAGAAGGTAGTCATTTTATTATTATTATTTTTTGTTTGCATGCATTTATTAATGAAGACCTAGAGTTTCAGTGTCTTGTCCTAATTTTAATTTGTAACATCATATACAAATATTTACTTTACATTAAAGAACACAGGAAATGATTCCTAATTGGCAGATGTTTGCAATGTTCCTATAGTCAGAAATTATATTCATACTACAGAATGATCTATCACAGCAGATAGCTTCACGTCACTACTTAACAGCTTAAGCAGCCTGAGCCTGCACTCCAAAAT
The DNA here is from genome assembly GCA_016271365.2 of Neoceratodus forsteri. Classification (NCBI taxonomy): domain Eukaryota; kingdom Metazoa; phylum Chordata; order Ceratodontiformes; family Ceratodontidae; genus Neoceratodus; species Neoceratodus forsteri. The sequence goes on along the minus strand of CM028130.1, from coordinate 1,698,195,806 downwards.
AATAATACTAGGAAACTTCAACATCAACTGGCTCTCCCCTACAGCATCAGCCCACAAGGACGCACTGTCAGCCATTCACTTTGCTCAACTTGTGGAGACCCCCACCAGACTAAACTACCAATCCGGAAGTGGCACCCTACTGGACTGGGTGCTTTCCAACTGACCAGAGCATTTGTCTGCTATTGCTGTTCTTCCGGACAGACTTAGTGACCACTCCCTCATCATATGCTGCTGGTCCAACAAGTATTGCAAACCCCCACGCCAGGACTGTTATCAACTGAGTACTGATTCATGGTCACCTTGAGCAGCTAAAAACTGAACTTCAGAATCAGGACTGGACAGTAATATGTACCATGAACAATGTCGATACAGTGCTTGACCACTTCATCAGTCGGTTCAATGCAGTCTCTGATAGGCACTCACCTTTAAAAACCAGGAAAGTAAAGGGGACCTACAACCCTTAGATCACTCCAGATCTTATCAAACTCCTAAAAGTTAGGGATCACCTGTGGTACAAGGAGTGGGCATCAGGAACCAAATCCAACATTCAAAATTACAAAAGGGCTAGAAATGAGTGCACCAGTGCAATCCAGTTGGCCAAAAGCAATGTACTATAAGGATGCTTTCTCAAGTAACTAGAACAACAGCAGGTCATTCTGGAAAAATATTCATGATATTACAGGGAAGGACCCTAAGACTATCCCCAACATGCTGAATCTTGATGGAACCCCAACCATGGAGCCAAAAATCATCACTGGCACATTCAATAGGGCATTCTCTGACCTCAGAAGCTTTCTGCCTCCAGACTATTTCAACAGTGCCTGAACAGGAGGAAACCAGGTGAACCTAGCCCCACTATATGACCGCCCACCATTCTATTTCAATGCTGTCTCTGAAGGTGAAGGAAGGTGATATCTCCAAAAAGTACTTGGGAAATCAAGGCACAGTGGGGATTCCCTAGATTTTAAATTCATAAACCTTGCACTTGATGAAGTTCTTTCACCCCTCACTAAGATGATCAACCTATCTCTCAGCCTCTCTCAATTCCCAAAATGCTGGAAATCTGCCATGGTCACCCCAGTGCATAAGAGTGGTGACCGTGCACTTCTTGGAAATTACCACCCAATTTCAATCCTCCCTCCACTCTCTAAAGCCATGGAGTGCATTGTGGCTGAACAACTTGTGGAATATTTGGAGCAATATCAACTGCAATGTACCCAACAGCATGGGTTTCAACATGGACATAGTACTGTCACAGCTTTACTAGAATTTATGGGATTCATCCATAACTCACTGGAACAAGGGTTCTTGGTTGGGGCAATGTTTATAGACTTAACTAAGGCCTTTGATACTGTTAATCACACACTCCTTATTGAACAACTTGCCAGCATCGGACTTTCCCCAGACACCTCCACTTGGTTCTGTAGTTATCTAAACAGCCGGTCACAAGTGTAAATCGGAGATGCTCGCTCTGAAAGCAGGCCAATACACTCTTGGGTCCCACAAGGTTCCATCCAGGGCCCACTATTATTTAGTATCTTTGTAAATAAGCTCCCAGACTCTTGCAATGGCCACATACTTCTTTACGCAGATAATGCCATTATTTTCACTAGTCACTTCATAACCAAAGTAACTTGAGAACCAGCTACAGCAAGGTTTCACATCCACTGAGAAATGGTTTACTGACCAGAAGCTTATCTTGAACTACAAAAAAACTAAGACTATGATGTTCACCAGTAACCACAGCAAGCACAGTAACTTTCCGCTCACCATCACCAATGTTGAGGGATCACCCCTAGAGCTAGTCCAGCAATTTTAGTACCTAGGTATAACTATTGACTCTACCTTGTCCTACACCCAGCACATTGACAACATCTCGAAGGCAATAAACAGAAGAATAGGTATGCTGTACAGACACAAATGCAACTGGACCCCAGATGCTTTGCACCTTGCCATTCATAGCTCTGTTATCTCACTTGCTGACTACGGCATCATCATATACGGATTAGCTATGGACACAGCCCTCTGGCACATCAAAACAGCCTTAAATAAAGTGTGCCATCTTCTCACCGGTGCTGACCGAATGACCCACATGTGTCATCTTTACTCCCAGGCCAGCTGGCTACAATTTGACAACAGGCTTAGATTTCAAACCTGTCTGATTGCTAAAAAAAAATCAGCCTTGGTATGATGCCACCTGGAGTCCAAGCCCTTCTGACTCCTCCGTTAAACCAGCAAGCTACAAGAAACTCCTCCAGCCAGATGTTCAGATCCCCAAGGTGCCATATTGCACTAGGACAGCTTGCTTTCCTATACAGAGCCCCACACTGGAGCAATTTGCTGCAATCTGATATATTAAATACAACCACACTGGGTTCCTTCAAACATTTGCTACAGCAGCTCCTAGTTGCTAAGGCTACCTGTGACTGCTACCACTAAGACTGCCTCCCTGCTCCATATGTGCGCCTTATGACTCACACTCTACCGCGTTACCCTACTGTACCATTACCCTTTCAGTACTTACTCTCTGCTACCCTTCCCCCGCTTATCCCCACCTATCCCTTTCCTCCCACGTCCTTCCCTCTCACCCACCTCCTTCCCCTTCTCTCATCCACCTCCCCCTTCCACTTTTGACCTGCTATACCTTCCTACCCTTACTAAGCTAGCTATTGCCTGGCTCAGGCATACCTTGTATACTGCCTCCATTGTTTAAATGAACTGTACTGTCTGTTTGGAGTGTATTCATTTAAAACCCCTTATCTCCGCCCTTTACCTATCCCAATGTATCTTGGTCCACCTCAGTTTTAATCTGTATTTTTTCAGTGAACCTATGGCTTTTGCTGTATACTACCTAGATGTAGTCAGGCCTGGTAACACTTGCAATATACCTGTTACTGTAACTGTTATCATGATGATGTTTTTCTTTTGACGTGGAACCTTGATAAAGAGCTGTTGCTCAAAGGTATTAATCCAAGATTTCAATAAATAAAATGAAATAAATAAATAAAGACCTGACTGCACCTAACTGAAAAGTGATATCAGAAACCATAGTTGCACTGTTTTGCATTCATGGGCAACATTCTGTACAGTTCTCTACATGGAGCCAGTAATTTGGGAGTGCTGACTACTGTATGTCATAGTCTGAACACAGAATTCTGGGCATTGCTGTGATAGGTCAGCACCTCATTCATAGCATTCTGTACACAAACTCTTGACAAAGTAATAACTCTGGATTACTGGTTCCATGAAGAGGACAGTATAGAGTGTTGTCCATAACAAGAAAAAAGCACAAAACACTGCTGTTGACATAAGTATTTATTCCGGCATAGTTATATATGGATCATCTGGAGGTACAAGTTTCCTTTCTACAAATAAGGACATTACAGCCAGCTACCACTCAGCACAAATGTCTTGTCTTCTTTAAGCTAAACAGAAGCAGAGCAGTTATGGTAGCACATCATAACGGTGACTGAAATTGAGCGACTCAGTTTTGAGTGACTCAGTTTCAGTGCCTGTGATGTGAGCTACCCTGAAAGGGCAGCAAGGCACGGTTATAGCACCAAGGGATGGGTAAAAACAGCGAGATATTAGGAGGGTAAAGGACCGGAAGAGGAGGATTCAGGGAGGAGAAGGTATATTGGGTGTAGTGTGGCAGTGCGGTGCTGAGCCACTGTTCTGGTATGGTGCAAGGATAGTGGGCTGTAGTGAAGGAGGTCCAGGGTTCGGGGCTGGATAGGGTGTTTTTTTTTTTTTTAATGTGTGTGGCACTTAATTTTTTGTTATTCTGTCTGAGTTTTTCCCCTTCCCCGACATGCATCCTCCTGGAGTTGAGAATCATAATGTAGGGGGTTGCATGGGGCACTGTAGTTGGGTTCTCCAAGGAGTGTACATTGTCATTTTGATTTTCAGTGATGTACACTCGCTGTAACAGCAATCACTGTTTTGCAACCTGTTATGACATGGAACCGCAGTTTTTGGCGCATAATTGGTTTATTCTTAAATAGTAGCTGTCCACTTCAGAACATAGCTTTGTCCTCTTCATAACCATCAGTAATTCATCTAGCACAGTGTACTGAAGAATACATTTTAAGTTCAGTTTTCCATACCAGGGCTTACAACAGCTTTTGGCTGAGTTATCAACAAAGAGCCCAATTTATAATTGGTAGCCCACAGTCCAATGCACCACAAGTCACCTAAGCTGTGTGAGTTAACAAAATGAGGCAGTTCAGCTGTGCTCCAGTGAAGCACCCTATTTTGGCATAGCATGAGGGGACCATAATTAGCTGCCCCATGAGGGCCCATTGGAATAGAAACATAGACACAGGAGGCAGCTCATTGGCACAGCAGTGGTGCTGCCACTTGTGACACTGGCAACTCGAGTTCAAGTGAGTCTAGCTCATGGTGAGCCAGTCGGGGTGAGGAGGAGGAGAATTGAACATCCCAGTGGATGCTCTCCTCCTTCAGGAAGGGAAGGAGGACAGCATGCCCTGCTGTAACACTGCCTCCCAGGTGACCGTGGGTGGTAGTGTCAGCACACCAGCTATGGGGCAGTGGGCATGCTCCTGATGGAAGATGTTGGCATGCTCTCTGTGCTGCGTCACGCTATCAGTTCCATGCAGCATCTACAGGATGGGGAACTGAAAAGAAAGACCCACTGGCTGCAGTGGGATAAAGCAGACAGTTCCTCACAGACTCCACACAGCTTACTGGGCTCAAGAAGAGCTCAACCAGGGAATCAACAGGGACATGTCACACTGCATGGTGCAGAGCCTGGGGTGTAGTAACATGGTTAACAGCCCCAAAGTTACAACAATGAAGAAGACAGCTTCTGCACTCCAGATGCAGCACACTAGACAGGTTAAAGGCACATCAAGTTTCTTTTAAGTTGCAGCTGAAATAGCAAGTGACACGCATACATATTGTCTCAGTGTGCTGTGAAGAACTGACCACCAGCATCCGAGTGCCCAACACGTCATTCACACCAATCTTCATCATGTATATGTACCACTTGCTGTTGCAGCAATAAATTCGGTTTGCTACCCCAAAATAAAAAACTTGTTAGACAGAAAAGGGTCGCTCCACATGGGTGTCGGTAGTTGTAAGTCCACAACTGGATTGAGAGCAAAGACTGAAAGACTCAAGCTAAAAATGCTTCAGACGAATATTTGCAAAGTTCCATTACTTTATTGTGAGAAAACAACATGCAGAGTGGCTGGTGTAGTGCAGGCAGGCTACCACTATTACTAACATTTCACACTCATTATAAACAATAAAGTAATGGAACTTTGCGAAACGACCTGAGTTGTCTACAAGCATTTTTGGCATAGAGTGCTAAGTCCTTATGTTCTCAGAAAAGAAACTTGTACTTTTAACCTGTCTAGTATGCTGCCTCTAGAGTGACAAAAGCATCAAAAGAATCAAAAAGAAAGGCAAAGGGAGGGATAGTGAGACTGAAGGGGGAGGATGGGGGCTGTGTGGAGGATAACAACAGTAAAGCTGACATATTGAACAGGTATTTCTGCTCAGTCTTTACTGAGGAAGAGGAGGGTAATGGGTCTGAAGGGAGTACAAGGGGTGAGAATGGTGCAGAAATGGACACAAGTCCCTTTACATGAGAAAGGGTCCTGAAGGAACTGGAAGTAATAAGAGTTGATAAAGCAATGGGGCCAGATGGGGTGCACCCCAGGGTCCTTAAAGAACTAAGAGAGGTGGTGGCTGAACCTCTGGCTATCTTGTTTAGCCAATCACTGGAAACAGGGGAGGTACCTAAAGACTGAAGGATAGCAGATGTAGTCCCCTTATACAAAAGTGGGAACAAAGAGGAAGCGGGGAACTAGAGACCAGTCAGCCTCACCTCGGTAGTGGGGAAGATCATGGAAGCACTACTGAAGGAGAGATTGGTGGAACATCTGGTTGTCAATGGACTACAGGACCCAAGGCAGCATGGTTTCACCAGAGGGAGGTCATGTCAGACCAACCTCATTGAATTTTTTGACTGGGTGACTAGGGAGGTGGATCAGGGGAGGGCAGTGGACATGGCCTATCTGGACTTCAGCAAGGTCTTTGACACTGTGCCACATAGAAGACTATTGCAAATACTGGGGAATATGGGTGTGGGCAGGACAGTAGTGTGGTGGGTAGGTAACTGGCTGGGCAGGAGGACACAGAGGGTGGTGATAGATGGCTGTCACTCCACAGAGGGAAGAGTGACCAGTGGGGTACCACAGGGATCATTGCTGGGACCGGTCCTATTCAGTATCTTCATCAGTGACATTGTGCAGGACCTAGAAGGCAGAATTTCACTGTTCGCTGATGACACAAAGCTCTGTAACAGAGTAGACATACCAGAGGGTGTAGACAGAATGAGAAGGGACCTGCAGAAACTTGAAGAATGGTCAGGGGTTTGGCAGTTGAAATTCAATGCAAGGAAGTGCAAGATAATGCATATGGGGCACAAAAACCCTGGCACAATATATCAGTTGGGGGGGTGAGGATATAGCATGCACCAAGCAAAAAAGGGATCTTGGGATTATCATCTCTGATAACCTCAAGGCAGGGAAACAGTGTGACAAGGCAGCAGGTAAAGCAAATAGGATGCTGGGATGCATAGGCAGTGGCATCACCAGCAGGAAAAGGAGGTCAGTAATTCCACCATACAAGACACTAGTGAGGCCCCACCTGGAGTACACTGTACAGTTCTGGAGACCTTACCTACGTAAGGACATAGGGTAGAGAAGGTTCAGAGGAGGGCAAAAGATGGTGCATTGATTGCATCACAAGTCCTATGAGGACAGGTTGAAGGAACTGAACGTGTACTCCCTGGAGGAAGGGAGGAGAGAGGGATATAATAGAGACATACAAGTATCTTACAGGGAGGAACAGGGTGCAGGAATACACTATTTTTAAGCGAAAAGATGTTCCAGGACTAGAGGGCATGGGATGAAGTTGGAGGAGGATGATTCAGAGGAAACGTGAGGAAGAATTTCTTCAAGAACGGGTGGTGGACAAGTGGAACACCCTGCCAGAGGAAGTGGTGGGGGCTAAAACAATCACAGGATTTAAGAATGCATGGATAGACATAAAGGAATTATGGAGGTGAGGGGTAAGGGGCAACAGACTTCTTGGAAAACATAAACTGAACTTACAAGCTCAAATGGGCAGACTGGGTGGGCCATAGGCCCTTATCTGCCGACACTGTCTGTGTATCTATGTATGTTCTTTGGGCTTGACCAAGTGTGGCTACCAAAGGATACTCCCGAGAGCCCCACAGCAGGGGGAAAGCTGTTGGGGAACGAGCCAGACCAGAGGTAAGTCCCTGAGATAGCAGGGGGATAGGGTTGGTGGGGCCATTGCCTTAAGGGGACTAGCAGGTGTGAGCGAGGAGGTAAAAACAGAAACATAGACTGTGACAGCAAAGAAAGGCCTATCCGCCCATCATGTTTGCCTCCCCTCTTTATCTTACATGTATCCTAGTGGCCAACCCTGTTCCTTACCCTTTGCCCATCACTCCTCTTCTATGGAGTTGTGCCTCTCCACCCTAATTATAAACTCCCACTGTTTTGGCAATTGCCACTTCCTCTAGCAGTCTGTTACACTTACTCACCACTCAATCCATAAAAAACTGCATGCGGACAGTCTTCCTGAATTTTCCCCGGACAGGTTTCAGTGAATTCCCTCACATGTTTGTGCTCAAGCTTAGGATAAATATATATTTGCATGCCACTCTGTTATAAGTAGGTCTGTGTATATCTATGTCATATTCCCTTTCTCCCTTCTAGTTTCTAGGGTGTACATGTTGAGGTCCCGCAGTCTCTCCTTACATGTCTTTACCCCCATCCCAGGATCATTTTGGTTGCTGTTCTCTGTACAGATGCTACCCTCTCACGTTCTTTACAAATGAATACTTAGCCAAAATGAACATGATCATTCACTAAAGTAGGTCCTGTCCACAGTGCCCTATGCCCTCCCATAAGGTGCATATGGCAGCCCCTTTGCTATGGGGGCTCCTAGCCACACATTTGGATGCATCCATGCCATGCACAGTCTTGCCTTGATGCATGCACAGACATGTCACCTAATCCAACTTTGCTAGAGACCTACAAAGTTGGTGGGAGGAAGGCAGGGGAGTTGGGCCGCACTCTGCAGCATCCCTGAAGTCAGGTAACCCTGGCTTTGGGCTCACAGCATACATTGGGGAACCCCCCAACATATAGGGCCCCATACCACCCTGCTGGGACCCCAATCATCCCTATAAACTCACACATGTTGTCAGCCCCCCCACATCCCCTAGGTGGATGTTAGGCTGAAAGAGACAAAGAGAATTTAAAAAATAGCAGCATGGAAGGGAGCTGACTGGTATATCCCATAACCCCCTTTTCATGCACAACTGTGGCACAGACCACTGCTACCAGTTTCATGGTGTGTTTTTAACTAGAACAAAAAATCTGTTTAATGTCTATGACATATCTCAGTATGGAATATTAATTTAAGGTGTTCATAAAGAAACACTGTCTTCTTTCTTTTTCCATCCTGTTTTTATCCTCCCAGTGGGTGGCAGTTTGTGTCAGCCATCTGACACTGGGCCTCCACAGTCATTTGGGGTACCTGCTCCTCTACCCATGCAGAACCACTGGAGCCAATATGGGGGAGGGGGGGCTTCATCCAGTCGCGGCCCCTGTTGTTTTCCACTTTTTCTCCCCTTGTCCCCCAGAGCCCCCAGACAAGGTTGGTGTGCACGTGGAGGTGCGCACGCATGCCTTGGCCCGGGCCGGCTCTGTCCTGCCCACCCCTGGCCTAGCGCCCAGCTCCATGCCCTGCCTGCACCACCACCATGCCTCCACATGGTGGCGGGCAAAGGCTGGGAGAATCAACCACCCCTCTCTGGGAGAGGAGAGCTGCCAACGGCTGCTCGATCCTCACCCTGCCCTCCTCCCCCCTTGGCTGACCCCTGGCGTCCCATGCTTATTCCCGAACACGGATCACTGGTGTGGCCATAAGTAAGGCATCCAGAGCCTCAGCCCTCTGCGCCACTGGGCCAGCTTGTGTGACTCTCTTCTTAATACCATGTCACAGTATTAGAAGAAATGGAATAAGATATGACAAATTATCTCTGTGCAGTCACTGTACAGTATAACCATTATTATTTTTATTGACATGGGGTAGCAGTTGCAATCTTGACTCTGCTTTTGGCACTAGTGTGACATTAGCAGGTTCAGTCCTCCCAGCTCTAAACATGGGAAAAGCAGCTCCCCACTTAAAATTGGGATGTTTCATTTCAGCGGTGCTATTCTGGCATATGAACTGCAAATCAACGTAAATGTTTATATTTGTAATCATGCATTATTTTTAAACTCAATTTTCATTTTTTTCATGCTCTTCAGGAGTATCATTCCTGTACCCCTAACCAAATATCAAAGATTATTTTAACACTCTGCACTAGTGGCTTCTCCAGTTCTGCATGTCTCCTTAAACTTTGATATCCCCAGTTATTTTCTAAAGGAACAAAGCTAATATTGCATGGGATGATAAATTCTACCCATGATGCACTTCTGTTGTCAATGGTAGCCTTCTACAGTCTCCAATACGTCAACTTTTCCATTTGACAAAGTTTAATTTACCATCTGTGCCCGGTAAAGGATTGTTTAGCTTAGTGGTACTCAGTCCACAGCTCCCTCCTATAATTTTAATGTATTTGCATCTCTTTACATGCGGTGGAATGATCACCTGCTTAGCACTCTGAGCCACAGTGAATTAGCGCTGTCAGTGAATGTCACTTGTTGACAGCACATCAAACCTTCCCCCTCCCCCCCAGTGGATTCAGCAGTTCTTGTTCAGCATGCAACAGTGCTTGTTTTGAGCATGCTTCCTCTTATGCTCCAAGCAATGTACTGGCATCGCTGATGTCACACGTGCTGACATTTCATGACACGGGCATGCATGCTACCATAAATGCTAGAGCCACACTGCACCAGGCTACCATGGCAACGTGCAACAAACTCCAAATGGTGTCTGTGATTGCTGGCTGCTAGCACTGGACACTGCAGTAGATGGTGCAATAACAGCTAGTGCTTTGAACCAAAGCGCTCATGTTAACATATGAAATCAGTTTTTCTAAACACTGTTTGCCTCCTACTTTGTTTTTTCAACTTCCTTTTCCCTAAATAGTTTTTTTTCCTGTTAAACAAAAAATATAAATAGAGCAGTTGTTTCCAAGCATCCTCCTCATCCAACATCCGGAGCTGTTGGCATTAACATAAGCATAAGGTAGATTCTTCCTTTTTACGTTCGCTTGCGTGCATGCGCAAGGAATGTCTTGGGAGAATGGGACACTTTGGAGGTGTGCCCCTCCTCTGCAATCCCCTGCTCCATTGAGCAGGCATGGCAGTCCTGCACCAATCGGATGCGGTGCTGTGTATGACAGCGGTGGTCTTCTTTAAAGAAAACCACTGCCTGTCATACAACACCATCATCCGCCCAAATATTTTGCTGCGCTGGGAGCCGACCCCAGCATGGCAAACGTCCCGCCATCTGGCCGACGAGGGTGCCCAATCCCCGTCGTGGCTCCACGGCCCCGCAGTTATCCTTCTGCCACTCTGGGAGCCCACCCCAGCATGGCAAACGTCCCACGTCGTTTTTTTTTTGTAAAACCTGTAAATTAAAAATGGTCCCACGGCGCTTCTCCCAGCCCCCTCCCACAACCCGCACTCCACCCACTGCGCAACCTGCCTCCCACACCCCTTCACCCCATACTTACCTCCAGAGCTTGGCATGATGATCATCGGTTGACCGGAACACGTCTGCACTCTTCAAAGCCGACCGCAAACTGAGGATATGCCAGTAAGCTGTATAATGGGCTAGATAGGGGTTTTCAACTTTATTGCATGTCTAGGTATTTTATGGATTTTGCACCAAATATTAACATGGAGTTTTGGACTTCTTCATGAATGATGTCACTGTCATGGCGTTAGCCTGGGCCTCAAGGGGTGATTTCACAGTCAACTGCGCAAAATCATTCTGGCCTGAATAATGCCATGATAGTGACATCATTCATGAGAAGGGGTCCCAAAAACCCCATGTTGAAAATTTGGTGCAAAAATTCCAAAAAATGACTGTTTTACGAGCGTGCGTTGCGCAGTTCCTAAGCATGCTAGTAAGTTCACGAATTTTCAATATTTTCACTCCAGATTTTCAACATTGCCATTTTACCACAGCTCCTTATGAGCAGTACAGCTGTCATTTTTCACATCCTGCCCAAAACGTGATTCCGCCCATGTAGTGCACAATTTATTTATTTATTTAGTTTTTGTTGACCGGGTAGGTGCACTTGACAAATCCTGCCTATTTTCAGGCATGACCCAGGGAACAGATGAATGCCAACTGACCTTGAACCAGATTAAGCTGTTGGTGGTATTTTTAGTGAATGAGGGAAATTTGTCCAGGACACCGGGGAAATTCCCCTACTCTTTTCGATAAGTGCCATGGGATCTTTAAAATCCACCTGAACTACCACCAATCCAGGCAGATGAGACCTCGGTTTAACGTCTCATCCGAAATACAGCACCTCAGAAGTGCAGCACCCCTCTCATGCTACACTGCAGTGTCAGTACTGGGATATTAACCCAAGTGCCAGATGTGGGAACTGAACCCACAGCCCTCTGATCTCCTGGCCTCAGAGGCGAGTGTGCTACCTACTGACCCACTGACACTGACACTGGCAATGGCGCAGTCGGTGTGCAGAATCAATGTATGGGACACATTAAGAAAATCACAGTGACACTGTTGATGAGCAGAGGTCTTAAAATGGCTATGTTGAAATTTGGTGAAAAATTCTAAAATGACTGTTTTACAAGCGTGCATTGCGCAGTTCCTACGTACGCTCGTAAGTTCGCGAATTTTCAATATTTGTACTCCAATGACTTCCAAATACCTAAACAGCACATAGAAGCAAGCAACATTCGGCATTGACAAATGCTTGTACTTCTTTGTCACTGATTTTTAAGCCATGTCCAAGTGCAAATACCACTGCAAATACCTGCAAGCGAACGTTCGCATTGACAAATGCTTGTTCTAACTGACAAATCCTTTTTCAGGTTACCATGAATGAATGAAAGAAATATTTTCAAGTATTCTTTGTTTTACTGATGGTATTAGTTTGATTTTGCAGGGCACAAAACAAGATGCCCATAATTTAATGACTTGACTTAATAATACTCTAATTATTTTCTTATACTTTGAAGTTCATTTGCCAAAATTTAATATGACGTGCATGTTGTAGCACCTTGCCCAATGCTGACTGCCCAATGTAGTTCCTGAACTGGTAAGGACTGATTATCATTGATTCAGCTACTTCCTAATAACATATTTTATTGCTGCAATGACCAAAGAAAAATAGATGTTTGTAATTGAGATGTTGCATTTTGCAGAAAGAGTCCCAGCATAAACTCTCACTTAATTGGTCTAACTGTATTTCTAACATCTCTCCTTAATTCTCCACCAGCTTATCCCAGTGTTTTCCTAGTTTATTACATCTCTCCAGTATCAGTGTGAAATCAGCATGCTACCCGCCAGTCTCTCAGTATTTCCCAGTATATCTATTATATTGTCTTGCAATGGCATTTTGAATTGACTACCAACTTGGTGTCAACGGAGGCCATAATTCTAACCTAGAGTCTCACAGTATGATTAATTGAATGCAGTCAGCCTTCAGTGTTGAACTGCCGGAGAAAAAGGAATTTATGCAAATGATAGAACTCTTATTGGCTTGTGCTAATTTCAAACTGCTGCCCTTAATAACTGCTACACTCAGAGTGCTCAGATTCTTTACTCTGCCTGCCAGTTAAGAGCCTCTGAGAGCACTCCTCAACTTTCTTCAAATTTCTTATTTTATCGATAAGTAATTTTTTTTACTTTATATCTATTGCTGCCCTTATAGTGTTAGTTTAGTATAGTATTTAGGTTATTTACTTGTTTTATCAGTTCCTCGTCAGTTCCGTTGAACCCCAGGAACCACTGTTTTATTTTTTACCTCAGAATCTTGTTTATTTCATTATTTTTGCGGTTCCTCACAGAATCCATATTTCATTTTATTTAGTTTACGGTTCCCTTTCAGTCAGGGAACCAATAAAAGCTGGTTCCTTTTTATTTTTGGGAACCAATTGCTTTAGTTTTAACTTGAATTTATCGGTTTAGAGAACTGATTGCCTTGATAACTGTTTAGCAGTTTAACTTTTATCAATGTCAGAAATTCCTATAGCTAAACATAAGAAAAAGATGGGACCCGCTGGTTTTAAGTATAAATATAAAGCTGTCCTGGTGCCACAGAGTGCTAAGGTGCTGGTGCCTAACCTCAACCCACGCTGGTGACCCGGGTTTGGGAACGAGCCCAGGGTGTCGGAGGTTGGCACGGGGGGGAGGGCGGAGCTGGATGGAGCTGTTGACAGGCAGGCTGTCCTCTCTGGAGAGGAAGTGCAGCATCCCTTGGCTGCTGGAGGAAGCTCGGGCCAGAGGGTATCTAGGCAGTAGGCCAGGGGGTGGAGGAAGGAGGCCATTACAGGGGCTGTTCGGTGCATGCGCACCTCCACATGCATGCGTGCTGATTCCTGTGGTCTCCGGGAGAAAACCAGAGAAAATGCCAGTCGGCAGAATGAAGACTGACCCCTTGCAGGTGCGACTCCTGGGCCGGGCAGGTAACAGCTGGTGATTCCGGGGGATGGGCTGGTTGGGGTCAGTCGGATGGGGGCCATCCAGCAGGGGAGAAAAAATGTGCCGCGATAAAAATAAGTATAAATATAAGTTGTGATCAGGTAATAGCCAAGGCAGACAGGCATGACCTGTGTATTTTTGCCTAGGGACTACCATATATTTTCAAATTGCTATCTTAAAACATTTTGCCCTAAAACATTTAAGAAAAGGGCCCAGAAATTGGTAGAAATGGCTACAACCTCTGCTCCTTCTGAGAACGTCCGTCCACCTCCTCTTCAAAAAGGATAAACATAGGCCCAAGGACCCAGTGGATCCTAAATTCACAGATAAAACTGATACTGGTAAATCTAAAAGGCCAGTGGAACCAGCTAGTGAATCAGTTCCAACTAAAAAAAAAAAACAACAAAAAACATGTTGCTGCACCTCTGGCTGAGAAGGCTGAAGGCTCTCAGCAGACAAGACTGCTATGCCCTCTGCTGTGGGCATTGCTAAAGCTCTGCTGGTGCTACAGGCAGTCCCTGTCCCTGCACCAGTTCCACCAGTTCCTGCCTCGATTCCAGGGTCCAGAACCAGCATATATGTATGATAACTCTGAAGAAGGAGGAGGAGGAGGAAGAAGAGGGAACCTGTTGAATCTGAGGTATCCCCTGAACAGGACTTTGGTTCCCCACCCAGGAGTCCAGAAGACTATATCTCACACTACTCATTTGTAAAGCAAACGGTACAGACTTTGAATGTTCCAGTCCAGGAGACTGAGGAAGATGGAGAGGAAGCTGACTTTTTGGAAATGATGGGGCTAGCACCAACAAATCGTCTGATGCTCCCCATGCACAAATCCTTGAGAAAAGCAGTGTTACACATTCTAAAAAAACCCACTATTGTGCCAGGGGTTGATAAAAAGGTTTATAAAAAATATCAATTAGACAGATCCACTGCTGCATTTTTATTTCACCTCCCAGACCATGAGGGAGTGGTTCAGGCAGCAGCTTGTGACAAAGCTAGGATGCCTCTGGGCTCTCATTCCCCAGATAAAGATTCCAGTAAATTGGATGGGATGGGTAAGAAGGGGTATCTGGATGCCTCACTCCTAGTGAGACAGGCCAACTACATGGCCTATTCAGCACATTACCAAAAGGCCTTATGGAACACTGTTCTGGCTTGGTCTGATAAAGTAACTGGTGAAGTAGCAGTGGATCTGACAGAAACTGCTAGGACAGCACTGGATGACACCAAATATCAGTTCTACATGGCTGTGGATGTTAATGATACCACAGCCAGGCTTATGGCCCTCCCCATCTCCATGAGATGGTTTGCGTGATTCAGGGTCACATATTTGATGCAGGACACACAGACCAAGGCAATGGATTTCCCTTGTGAGGGTGACTCTATTTTTGGGGACAAAACTGAAGCCTACGTTAAAAAGGTGGAAAAATACAAGGCCACCTATAGGAGCAATTCTGCTAAGGAAAGACCTTCTACCTCCTACAGGTCCCAGTACAGAAGAGGTAGAGGTACGGAATCCTACTCCAGACCCTTTTTTCAACACAAGCAATGCTAGATTACCAACAGTCCAGGAGGTACTTTAGAGGTAGTGGTAGGAGGACCATGAGAAGGTCAGCTCAGTTACCTCAAGTGCAGTCCCAGCCAAAACAGAAACCCTGACGGGCTGGTACAGGTCACCCTCCCCCCCGCCAGTAGGTGGCAGACTGACTCACTACCTCCAAGCTTGATATACCATCACCATAGCCAAGTGGGTCCTGGAGGTAGTGAGCAAAGGACTGTCTTTAAGCTACAAGTCACTGCACAGGCAAAGAGCCAGAAACTTTGTCCCAGTCACCTCTGCAGACAAGATACTTTTAGAAGCAGAGGTGGCAAACCTATTGGCAATCAGAGCAGTGGAACCTGTCCCCTTGTTTCAGAGGGAAAAGGGCTTCTATTCAAGATATTTCCTCACTCAAAATAAAAATGTGGACTGGTGACCCAATCTGGATCTGTGACTCCTAAACAAACACATACTGAAACCAAAGTTCAAGATGGTGACTCCGGCCATGATTATCCCCACACTGCAAAAAGCAAACTGGTTAGCATCCTTAGACCTAAAGGATTCATACTTTCACATTCTTATCAGACTAAGCCACAGAACGTACCTGAGGTTCAGGCTACCCTCAGGCCACTACCAGTTTGCAGCAATGCCATCTGGATTAACCTCGGCCCCAAGGGAATTCACAAAGTGCCTGGCGGTAGTGGTGGCACACTTAAGAAGGCAGGGAGTGACAGTGTTCCCATACCTGGATGACTGGCTAGTCATAGGTCAGTCCCTGCAGCATTCCAGAGAAGCTCTGGGCCTTACCAGGAGCACATTAGACTCTCTGGGATTCTTCATAATGAACAGGAGTCTCAGCAAGAACCAATTCAGATTCTGGGCTTCATTGGAGCAGAGCTGGACACCAGCCTGGGCAGAGCATTTCTCCCTCATGATAGGGTGAAAATATCTTGCAGGTAGCAGGATCATTCCAGCTAAACATGCCCAGGCAAGCAAGAGAGTTTTTACATCTGGACCATATAGCAGTGCCCACAGCAGTTGTTCCAGGATCCAGGTTTCAGATGAGGGGTATACAGTTCCACTTAAGAGCTCACTGGTCCCAGAAAAAGGACACACTAGCCAAATTGGTGCCAGTCACAGACACCCTTCTGCAGCCCCTGCAGTGGTGACTGGACAGAGACAACCTCAGGGAAGGAATTCCCTTTCTAAAGCAGCATTCATTCCTCAGTGGTGCTCACAAAAGATGCTTCCCTGCTAGGGCGGGGGGCACACACACACTGGACTT
Organism: Neoceratodus forsteri; assembly: GCA_016271365.2. Taxonomy (NCBI): domain Eukaryota; kingdom Metazoa; phylum Chordata; order Ceratodontiformes; family Ceratodontidae; genus Neoceratodus; species Neoceratodus forsteri. The sequence continues at coordinate 1,698,179,277 of CM028130.1, read as the reverse complement.
AACAGCCAGTGGAACATGGTCCTTTCAGGAACCACTTCTGCACATAAACCTGTTAGAGCTCAGGGCAATATATCTGGCTTTACAAGCTTATGCTCCTCACTTAAGAACATGGTGGTACAGGTCAGAATAAACAACATGACCACTATGCACTACATCAACAAACAAATGGGAACCAGACCCACCCTACTGTGCTTAGAGGTAATGAAGCTGTGGAGTCTGGACTATTACCTACTGTTGTCCCTACCTTCTGTCCACCTTCCAGGGAAGGACAACATCCTGGCAGATTCCCTCAGCAGGATCGGCTAGGATCATCACAAATGGGCACTGAACCCTCAAGTACTACTGACAGTTTTCAGAAGGTGGGACACACCAAAGATAGATCTGTTTGCCTCCACAGAAAATCCTCAGAGGCCACAGTTCTGTTGCAGGCCTCCCAGCTAGGGCATAGTCCCTAAGGATGTACTGGCACCGGATTGGTTGGGGAGATTCCTGTATGCTTTCTCTCCTTTCCCTGTGTTGCTCAGGACCTTGGTAAAGCTCAGATCACAACCAGCAACAATGATTCTGGTGGCACCAGACTGGGCGAGACCGCCATGGTACTCACTCCTGTTAACACTGTCAGTCTCTCCCCCAGTTCATCTGCTCCAGAGGCACAACCTCCTGACATCTTCCCTGGTCAGGATCCTGTATCTGAGTCTCAGGTCCCTGCAACTGAAGGCCTGGCTGTTGAGGATCTAGAGTTTGCTAGTCTAAATCTCTCAGAGGAGGTTCTGACAGTGCTCACGGATACAGGAAACCATCTACTAAGAAAACCTACTCCTCCAAGTGGAAAAGGTTCTCTATTGGTGCTCAGGAAAGACATTGTTCCCTCTAGGGCTGGACTTCCTGTCCTGCTGGACTATTGACCCACCTGCACACATGGGACCTTAGACCTTCAACATTGAGGGTATGCCTAGCTGCAGTTTCAGCATATGTGTCCGCTGGTAAAGACAGATCCGTGGCCTCTCATCCTGTCTTTTGCAAATTCTTCAAAGGTCTTAGCCACCTTCATCCTCCATATAGGGAGCCAGTCTCAGCCTGGAATCTGACCGTTTGTATTGCCAAACTCATGGAACCAGCCTTTGAGCCAATGGCAACTGTAGACTTGAAGTATGTCACATGGAAAACTGTCTTCCTAGTTGCCATCACTTCAGCCAGGAGAATAAGTGAATTGCAAACCCTGTGCACAGATCTTGACTACATTTTATTCCACAAGGACAAGGTGGTACTATGGACAAATAGAAATTTCTCCCTAAAGTGGTCTCAGATTTCCATTTGAATTAAACTATTACTTCAGCCTGTTTTCTTCACTAAACAATTCTAGTTCACCTGAATGGAAACTGCATAGCCTGGATGTCAAGAGGGCATTAAGCCACTACATTGACAGAACCAAGGCCCACAGGCCAGAGCATACCCAGCTGTTCCTCATCTATGAGGAAGTGGATAAGGGAAAACCTGCATCAAAATGAACCATTGCATGCTGGATAGTGACCTGCATACAGTTCTGTTACAGTACATTTAATAAACAAGCTCCCCCTGGGCCTCAGAGCACATTCTACTAGGGGCAAGTTGCATCAGTAGCAGCGGCAAGGGATATCCCACTTTTGGAAATTTGCAAAGCAGCTACATGGAAAACAGTACGCACATTTACCAAACATTACAGCCTGGACATATAGTCCAGAGGTGATGCTACATCTGATACAACAGTGCTGCAGAACCTGTTTTCAAAATAAGTTCAGGCCCCACCTCAAAGGTACTGCATGGTAGTCTGCATTAGTTTAGTCATTCTGTATGATTCCTGGGGTTTGAAGAAAAATTACTTACCTTAGTAATATTGTTTCCACCGGGGTCACACAGTATGATTAAAGCTCCACACTGCCTCCCTACCTCAACCTAAAAAGGAAAAGAAAGGGGCATACTTTGGTTCTGCATCACTGCCTTGAAAACTTGTCATTTGGTCATGATTAAAATGTAAGTTCTTTAACCAGTTGGTTCTCATTGTTGTCCCTGCTTGGGCTTTGTTTTTTGGGGGTTGATTAAGGGGGCTTAATCAAGATAGTCAGTTAGTTAGAGGGTCTTTACCCTGTTAAGCTGCGTAATGAATCTGAGCACACAGCAGTTACTAAGGGCAGCAGTTTGAAACTGGCATGAGCCAATGAGAGTTCCATCATTTGCATAAATTCCATCTCTCCAGGCAGTTCAACACTGAAGGCTGACTGCATTAGTTGAATCATACTGTGTGATCCCTCGGAAGAAACAAGATTACTAAGGTGAGTATTTTTTCTTCCTCATGAACATTGACTCCTCACTGAATAGTTTTAAGGAACATTAGACACATTTTTAAATATGGATTTAAGCTTTTTTTCCTCCTCAGATCATACAGTCTAAATACCACTCTAAGGACTTTCGCTCAGATCTAATAGAATCTAAAATATTTGATCACACATTTGTTTCAGTATATTCAACACAACACAATATCTTGTTGACTTCTTAAGTATTTAATATTAGGCTGATTCAAATGAGTGTTATTTTTTAAAATGTTATGTGCTTTAAAGTTGTTGCTAAAACAAATACGGAGGAAAAGCTTAGTATGCAACAGTGGGTTTCAGCTTTATATTATTGTTTCTATATTCAGGCTACCCAGGAAGAAATGAAAGCTTGTATGGCCTTGCAAATCTTAAATGAAGAAGGCAGTAGTCAGCACGCAGCAGATGGGTCAAGTTGTCAAGGAGAAAGGTACATTATAAATCATACTACTACATATGCTTAGTAAGGCCAGAAAGTACTGTATATTACATAGATGTTGGTAGAAAAGGATTGCCTTTGCCCATCAATTCTGCCCATGTGTTCCCTGCATATTCTTCCTCCGCAGACCTTATCTGGTCTCTGGCAACCCTCCCGCTCCCCTTCCTCTGTTCCAGTATGCCCCTATGTTTTCCCATTCATGATTGAAGCCCACTACCATTCTAGAGCACCACCACTTCAGCTGAGATTCTGTTCCATGAGTCTACCACCTTTTCAGAGGAGAAATATTTCCTTATATTCCTCCTACACTCCCCCCCCCACTTCATCACATGCCCCCTAGTCCTGGAGCTCATCCTCATTTGGAAAAGACTCCCCTCCCACATCTTATTTGCCCTTTGAGATATTTGTAGGTCTCAATCATGTCAACTCTCACGCTCCTCCAAGGCATACAATGTTGAGATACTGTAGCTCAGTCACTTCTCATAATGCTTCTCTTGCAATGCTTGCATCATTTTGGTTGCCCTCCTCTGGATCTTCTCCACCTTGCCTATGTGCTTTTAAGGAAGCAGTATAGCATAGTGGTTAAGGGCACTGGGCTGCAAACCTGGCGGCCTGGGTTGGAATCCCATAGCCGCCACTTGCATACTGTGTGACCCCTGAGCAAGTCACTTAACTTCCTGTGCTCCCAGGTCGCACCTGAAACAAGCTTCAGCTTAGTGTGCATTTCCTGGTTAAACAATTTCCCTCCCCTTTCCAGGTACAGTTTCCAGAACTGGACAAAGTACTCTATGTGGGGCATATCAGAGAGTGATATAGTGACAACACCATTTCCCTCCTCTTATTGGTGATGCCCCTACCTGGCATTCCACTAGCCCTGCCTACAGCCTTCTCACACTGTGCTGCATCCATTAGGTCCTCTACTATAATGACCCCAAGATCCCTTTTCTGTCTAGTGACTGCCAATAACTTCACCCCATCCTGACTCAGCACCAGGGTTCCTATGCCGTATGTCATGATTTTGCACTTTCTGGCATTAAACCCTAACTGATGTGTCTTTGACAACTCCTCAAGTTTACCTAGATTCTGGTGCATTTTCTCCACCCCCCAGTGAGTGTCCACACTGTTGCAGATTTTGGTGACATTTGCAAAAAGGCATTTCTTACCCTCCAGTTCTTCTGCAGTGTCCTCTGTGAAGACACTGAAGAGGACTGGTCCCAGTACTGACCCTCTGTCATACCCCATTGGTCACTCTCCCATCTTTAGAGTTTGTGACTTTAACTACATCTGTCAGCTATCCCTTAACCAGTTTCAAACCCAATTTATCATAGTAGACCCTCTTACTAAGATGGTCAGCATCATAATCAGGCTTCTGTGCTGCACAGTGTGAAGTCCTTGCTGAAGTACAACTATTTCCACTGCCATCCCTGATCTACTTCCTGATTACTTAATCAAATAAATCAATCAGATTCATTTGGTATGGCCTTCTTCCCATGAATCCATGGTGCCTGTTGTCCTGCAGCTCATTGAATTCTAGATGCTCAGTTTCTCTTTCAGTAGGGTTTCCATTAATTTCAACACCACTGAAGTTGGGCCGACTGGTCTGTCATTGCTAGCGTCCTCCCTGCTGCCACTGTTATGTAGCATGACCATATCAGCCCTTCTCCAGTCCTCCAGAACCAATCCTGTTTCCAGTGAGCTGTTGAACAGGGGTGATAGTGGGGCAACTAGCTCTTATTATGAGTATTGGCAGAGCCTACAGCCATCTTGCTGTCTGTAGCTGAAAACAATTGAATACTGTTTAACACCTTTTTGGAGTTTTCAGTGTACCCTTCCACAACTATAAATTACTATGCCAGTTGAAATAAAATACTCCCTTCTTTCTGTTTATAATGTTGGAGACAGAACTCCACTCTGCTTATCAGATGGCCATTAGGAAACTGAAACAACTTGTTAAATATTGGTTACCTATTAAACTGGAGATGTGTTTACCCCCTTAGAAATGTAACAACTTGCACATTTAAATACCTACCATTTAAACATTTTCTTGCTACTAGCTTCAGTTGGGCAGGAATTGTCTTTAAAGAAAGATTCATACCTCATAAATGTCATCCTTTCTCAGCAAGGAATCTAAAACTATTTATACTGTTTAACCTCTTAAGACACTATCTGATAAAAACTGTCTCAGACATATGCCAGGTCTTCTGTGAACTATCCACGCTAAATATATAGCAATCAGCAGGCATTTCTAACTATGTTTTTTGGGAAAAACATATATTGAGCTACAGCAAACACACATACACACACACTCACTGTACACATCATCCTCATGGTCACAACATTTGACATAAATACTGCAATCTAATATGTTATAAAACAATAAAGAGACTGTTTGTTTATGTCAGTGAACACACTGAAGTTCAGTTTACAGTAGATTTCCTTTAAATATTTCTTATTCTATATTTTGTATCCTGGATAGCGCAGGGAGATGCTACATCTCATTGTCATAGGATTTTCATTTTACATTTTTGCACTGTATTTGCTCAGGATGTCCCAGATTAGATGCAATATCTTGTTTTCAATGGGGTCATGATTTTACCTTTTTTATAATGTATTTATTCAGGGTAGCCTAGTCCAGATGAAAATATTGTTTTCAGTGTGTTCTGATTTTACACAATGCAGCAAAATATTAGTGTAGATGTAGAGAGCTCACGCAGAGCCCACTGAAAATAAGATGCCATGTCTTCTGTGAACTATCCAGGCTAAATACATAGCAATCATGAGGCATATTCTAGGAAAACACATTGTAAAAATATGTAAAAGGAAGACCACATTGAAACTACCTCTCTGCAGACCCGCATTATGCAAATTCATTAGAAATAATGGGTAAAGGCATCCCAAAAGCTCTCCACAGCCATATCGGCTCAGACCAGAACCTGTATAGTATTTGACGGCAGATAAGGGCCACTTGGCCCATTCAGTCTGCCCATTTCTCCCTGTCTGCACTATTACATCAGACTGTCCCTGATCTACAGCTCTTCCTTCCTTCCTCCCTCTCCATTCCTTTCCACTATGATTCCTTTGTTCTTATCCCATGCATTCTTTAACACCACCACTGTGTTTGCCCCCACCACCTCTGCTGGAAGGCTGTTGCAGGAAACCACTACTCTTACTGTGAAGAAGTACTTCCTCACATCTCTCCTAAATCTACCCCTCCCCAGCTTCATAGCACTTTTTCTTCTGAAAACTTCTCCCCTCCTGTATCTTATTTACCCCAGTGAGGAATATAAAGGTCTGTATCATAGTCTCCCTTTCCCTCCTCTGTTCAAGGGTGTACATACTGAGGGTCCTTTAATCTCTCCTCATAGGGCTTTTGATGCAGACGCTGCACCATTTTAGCTGCCATTCTCTGGACAGCCTTCACCCTGTCTATGTCCTTCCAGAGATGTGGTCTCCAGAATTGAACACAATACTTTAGGTGGGGTCTTACCATCAATTTATAAAGAGGCAACACCACCTCCCTCTTTCTGTTGGTGATACTCCTCCTTATGCACCCCAGCATCCCACTCACCCTCCCTACTCGATTGTAGCACCACCTGGCCACCTTTAGGTTTAGCTTTAGGTCATCTGATATGATTACCCCCAGGCTTCTTTCCTGCTTGGTGGTTGTCAATACCGCTGCACCCATTTTGTACTCCACCCCTGCGTGTCTGTGCCCTAAGTGCATCATTTTGTACTTGTTCGCATTGAAACCCAGCTGCCATACCCTTGACCTCTCCTCTAGTTTTCTTAGGTCTTTGTTCATCCTTTTCACAGACCCGGAGTGCATATCCTATTGCAGATTTTGGTCTCATCTGCAAAGAGACAGACCTTCCTTTCTAGCTCCTCTGTAATGTCACTTATAAAGACATTAAAGATGACTGGTCCCAGCACTGATCCTTGAGGCACCCCATTGGTCACCCTCCCTTCCTTGGAATGAATGCCATTTACCACCACCCTCTGTCACCTGCTCCCTAGTCAATTTGTTATCCAGTTTAACATGTTTGGATCCACTCTTAAGCTACCCAGCTTGCTTACTAGCCTCCTATATGGAACAGTGTTGAACAACTTGCTGAAATCTAGTTAGGCCACGTCCACCGCTCCACCCTGATCTAGTTTCTTGGTCACCCAGTCAAAGAAATCTATGTTATTCATTTGAAATGACCTGCCCCTTGTGAAACCATGCTGTTTTGGGTGTTGTAATTCACTGGATTAAAGATATTCCACAATCCGTTCCTTCAGCAGTGATTCCATTAACTTTCCCACAACCTATGTCAGGATGACTGGCCTGTAATTGCCAGCCTTATCCCTGCTACGTTTGTGTAGTGGGACTACATCCACCCTCATCCAGTCCTCCGGAACCACTCTTCTTTCCAGTGAGCTATTAAATAGAACTGTGAAAGGTGTAACCAGTATTTCCCTGCGCTCTCTCAATATCCTTGGATGCACCTCATCTGGCCCAATTGCTTTGTCCACCTTCAGATTAGCAAGTCCCTTCAGGACTGTCTCCTCCAAAAACAGACTAGTGTCCACCTCCCTTCCTCTCAAGTATTTGTTACTTTTTGTGGCACTTCCCTTATTCAGGATGTCTGCCTTTTCCTGGTCCCATCTCTGCACAGTCCTCCCCTTCTCGTTTTAGCCTTACCCTGGTCTTCCTCTTTTCACTTACATATCTAACAATGTCTTGTTCCCTTACCTCCTTGGCTATTCTCTCTCCAATTTGCACCTTTGCATTCCTTACTGCTTTCCTTGCTTCCCTCTATTTCCCTGGATACACCTCCCTATCCTCCTTTCTTTGCATCTCCTTATACATTCTGAATGCTACTCTTTTAGCTTTTACATTTTCAGCCACCTCTTTCAATAACCATAGTGGTCTCTTTTTCCTCTTGCTTTTGGTCACTTGTTTGCTGCCTTTACTATGCTCCCTTTTATCTTCATCCACTGTTCCTCCACCGCACCCAGGTCACCCACCTCTGCTACATCAACCCTGAGGCATTCACCCATCTTTTTTAAAATCTGCCTTCCTGAAGTCCAGGATCTCACCATTGTGTGGTTCAATTCTGCAGCCATCCTTATATTCAACCTCACTGCACGGTGATCACTGGTCCCCAGGTGGCCTCCCACCTTGACATCTTTAACACTGTCCCTGTTAGTGAGTACCAGGTACAGTATTGCCCCATCATGAGTGGGTTTAATGACTAATTGCCTCAGGAATGCCCCTGCAGAGTGTCCAGGATGTCCCTTCTTCTAGCTGAAGCCGATGCTGGGAGGCTCCAATCCACATCTTGCAGGTTGAAGTCTCCCCATCAGCAGTGCCTCTCCCTTTTCTGCCATCTTGCCAATGACTTCTACTAGTACCTTATTTAATTTCTCCCTCTCTGGTGGAGGTCTGTAAATCACTCCAGTGTGAACAGCGACTCCATTTCCTGTCTCCAGGATGACCCACAATACTTCTACTTCCCCCTATATTCCCTGTATCTTCATGGCTTTAATGTTTTCCCTCACATAAAGCACCACACCTCCTCTTTTCCTTCCCACCTGGTTCTTTCTGAACAGAGTATAGCATGGTATAGCCATGTCCCAGTCATGGTTTTCAGTGCATCATGATTCAGTAATGGCCACAATATCCGGGTTGGCCTCTGCCATGATGGCCTCTAGATCCAGAATTTTATTTCCTAGACTACCAGTATTCGTAGACATGGCCTTCCAGGTTTTGAGTCTACTGTGCTTGTTGCCCCCCCCTTTTTTTTGCCCTTCCTGCTTCCTACCTCACTTTTTAATGATCCTGTTCCTTCTTCCTGTATCTCCACTACCCTGCTCCCTTTATTAATTTGCACCCTGTGGGATTCCTCTTTCCTCTTGTTATCCTTTCTGTCTACTTTAGCCTGTGGGGGGAGGCAGTTTCTGATTACCCGATTCCTTCTGCCACCCCCCCTTGACCAGTTCAAATGTTCATCAAAGTAACATTTAAACCACCCACTGAGGACTGTGGTTCCCCTCCCAGATGGATACAGGCCATCAACCCTGTATAGGCCCTTATCCTTCCAAGTGGGTCCCCAGTACCCAGTGTAGATAAACTCTTCCTCTCTGCACCATTCCTTCAGTCATGAGTTGAAGTTCCTGGTGTGGAGTTCCCTCTCCTGTCCCCTGTTGTAGACAGGCAGCATCTCAACAAATGTCATTGAGCAAACTACCTAAGACCCTTTCCCAGCTCCCTAAACTCTCCCTGCACTATCCCTGCCCCATCCCTAGCCAGGTCATTAGCCCCAGGTGGACAATGACATTCAGCTGTCCCTTCCATCCAGCTGCACTAGCGATCTGCAGGATTTGCTTCCCATCCCTTCGTACCATGGCACCAGGTAGCCACCTAACCTGCCCCCCTTTCTTATTATCAAATCTATCCCCCTCACAACTAAGTCCCCCACTAGAAGTTTCTTTTTCTGCCTCTGGGGTCCTCTACAACCATCCCTGGGGTCTCCACTGTGGAGAGCCCCAACATTTTCCTTGGTCACTACCATGGGTGCTTCCTCCTGGCAGTCCTGCCCTGCCAGAGTGGCATAGGAATTTTGTAGTGTTGCCAGTTGAGGAATGTGCCTTTGTCCCCACCACCCCAACCCTTCCAAAGCCTACCATAGTTCAGCCGTTCCTCTTCCCTGAGCTGTTTCAGTATCCTATCTATTATCATAGCCTTATCCACCATCAGGGCTATGAGTCCTTTCAGACATTTTCCTCTAAAAATGGACTTGTTGCCATCACCGCATTCATGCTTCTACCTGATGGTCCATCCCCTTCTCCTTCCAGAAGATATTTCAGTTCAGGTAAATATTTGAAATTCACTAATGAATGCCTTCCAAACAGTAATGTAACATAGAAACATAGAATTTGACTGCAGATAAGGACCGCTTGGCCCACCCAGTCTGCCCATTTCCCTAGCTGATGGATGAGCTGCAGATTCTAGTTAATCAACGGCTTACTTCCTCTTGCCCCCGACTAGAATCGCCTTATGCCTGTCCCATGCATTCTTGAATTCTTCCACTGTTCCTGACTCCACAATCTCCTCAGGAAGGCTGTTCCATGCATCCAAAACTCTCTCTGTGAAAAAATGCTTTCTAACATTACCTCTGAGCCATCCCCCCATCTTCAAATTGTGCCCCCTTGTTCTTGCACGTCTCTTCTTCTGAAAGATAATACCCTCTTGTACCTTGTTAATTCCCTTGAGATACTTGAAAGTTTCTATCATGTCCCCCCTCTCCCTCCTTTCCTCAAGGGTATACATATTAAGCTGCTTTAGTCTCTCCTCATATGTCTTCTGGTGCAGACCTTGCACCATTTTGGTTGCCCTCCTCTGAACAGCCTCCATTCTGTCTATGTCTTTGTGGAGATGGGGTTTCCAAAATCGCACGCAGTACTCCAGATGGGGTCTCACTAACTGTCTTTACAGAGGGATAACAACTTCCTGTTTTCTACTGTTGATGCCTCTCCCTATGCATTCCAGTATCCCCCAGCCCTTCTTACTGCCTTCTCACATTGCTGGCCCACCTTTAGGTCATCTGATATAATTACTCCTAGGTCTCTTTCGATTTTTGGTATTGTTATTAACTCACCTCCCATTGTGTACTCTTCCCCTGGGTTTTTGTTTCCCAGATGCATTACCTTGCACTTCTTTGCACTGAATCTGAGCTGCCACATATTTTTACAATATTATTGTCTATTATGAAGAGCATTAGGCAGTACCAAATATTTGGTATGAAACATCTGGGGTGAGGTCAGTATAGTTACCTATGATCCAAATCTCCTTCTGTATTCTCTAAAATAATCATTAATACCTATTAAACTTGGGTACAATGGCCTGGTGGTGCTGAGGGTTGAGGCACAGGACACCTCACGTCATGCTGGTGACCCGGGTTCAGGAACGAGCTTGGGCCGTCAGGGGTCGGCAAGGAGGGAGGAGATTGAGCATCTGGAGGACAGCTCTCCTCTTTCAGGAGGGAGGGTGGTTTAGGCTCGGCACTTGACTGGCCTCTGGCAGAGGCCTGAGGCACAGCAAATACCCTGCCATACAAAGAAGGGGACAAATGCATGGTGGATGTCGACGGTTACGCCTTGATATCGGGGGGCACATGCCACACACAGAATAGCAGAAAAATTGCTCCCTAGGCTCCTGGAAGATGGAGCACTTCAGTGCAGACCCAGTAAGCCCACTTGCCTGTCCCAGTCCGGTGCCCTGATGGGTGGAAGTTGCTCAGGGGTGTACAAGCCTCTACCTCTGTCCCTGCCTGGGGGGCAATCCAAGGCTACATGGAGGGACTACTGTGGGCTCCAGGTAAGATGAGGCAGGGCTGCTGCAATTGGTGACTCCCGAGGCAGTGGAGCTCAGAGGCAGGGGCAATATAAACAGAGAGTTAAAAAAAAACTGGGGTACAACATGGTACATAGGTACATAAAATTTTATTCTTCGTGGACAAAGTGGTCTGGGCATTTCCCTGGATTGACAAGAAAATATTTTTTATTTTCCCACCCTTTGGTCTTATAGAAACATATTGAAACATAGAATATGATGGCAGAGAAGGCCCTTAGGCCCACTCAAGTCTGCCGACCCCTTCCTAATATGTGTAAAATGGCTCTGTTGGCCATCCATCAAATTGTTACCCTCCCCTGCTCTAACATCCTCATATCTTAGAAAGCACTGTCCTATTTTTGTTTGAATCCCCCACTGTTTTACTACAGGCCACCTTGCTTGACAGTATAGTCCACCTGTCCACTACTCTTTCTGTAAAAAGGTACATTTAGATGTCTCTTCTGATCCTCCTGGGCAACTTCAGCAGATTACCTCATGTTCTTGCGTTTGCACTTAGGGTGAACAACTCATCCCAGTTTATTCTGTTATCCCACAGAGCCATTCATACATTTCCATCATGCCCCACCCTCCCAGTATCTCCAAGTTTATACATGATGAGGTCTCCCAATCTTTCCTCGTATGCTTTATCCTATCGTCCTTGAATTATTTTGGTTGTGCTCCTCTGTACTGCCTCCCCTCCCTGTCAGTCCTTCTGGAGGTGGGGGCTCCAGAAACCTCTTACAATACTCCAGGTGGGGATGAACCAGGCTCATCTACAGAGGGAGGATCCCTGCCTTACTTCTATTGCTGATCCCTCTTCCTGTGCACCCCAGCATCCTAGTACCCTTACCCACTGCTCTGTTGTACGGGGCTGATGCTTGCAGTCTGTCAAAGATGATCATCCCCCGGTCTCTTTCCTCAGCTGTTCTAGCTACTGCAAGCCCTCCCTTCAAGTAGTACATTTTCAGGTTTCTGCTTCCAGACTGCATTACCTTCAAACTCCAAACATTCAGAAACCTGCAGCACAACTGTACTAGCAGCCCGACAGAAGGGAGATACAAAATTAATTATTGATTTATGGGAATTAGCACATGAATTACAGTAGTTTCCATTACAATGATTTTGAGTAATATATGCATTTAAATGTGTTACTGTGGACTTCCAGTTTGGTCACCAGCCTAATGGCAGCTTAACTCCTGAGCTCCATCCAAACTTTGAAACAGTCCATGGCAATCCACCAGAAAAATAGTTCATCCTGTTGACAGAATGGAAAATAACTGATTTTTGGATGCTTTCTAAGCAGAAAAACAAAGAAATCCCACCCGGAATGATGGGGAAAAGTACTAAGAAACACCTGGATCCCATAACACCGTCAGCGGCCCGCACCAACTCTCCAACAAGCAGCCTAGTGGTAGGCCCAAACTCAGCTGTAGAAGCAGACTGCATGATTACTTCCAAGCAGCTTTGCTCCACTTTACAACAAATGAATGCCACTCTTCAATGTTTAGAAACTAGAGCACTGTAGGATTGAGAGGAAATTGAAAATCTAACTAAAAAAATGGAGAGATAGAACAAAATTTATCAGAGTATAATGCAGTCACAGATATACACAGTACAGCATTGATGGATCTATACCATAAAGCGCAATTCTTGGAACAACGGCTAGATGACATGGAAAATAGAAATAGACGTAAAAACATTCGCATACATGGGGTTCCTGAAGATACAGAGACTGGTAATATGCTCACTTTTATGGAGTCCTTCATTACAGAAATCTTGAATTTATCGACCGAGAGGGAGCTTAACATTATCAGGGCACACCACTTGCTAGTTCCCTGCCCACAAGACCCAAAAGTGTGCCCATGCTCGATAGTGCTAGCCTTCTTGGATTATTGAGTAAAAGAGGAGATCCTATCTTTGGCTTGGGCCAAGAAAACAATTCATCTTGGGGATGCTCGTCTCTCGTTTGATCAGGACTATACCCCTCAATTGTTAACACGCAGAAGGAGGGTGCTGATGGTAGTTAGATTACTACAACAGAAGGGACACAAGGCATTTTTGGAATACCCAGCAAAATTGAGAGTTATGACGGACACTGGCTCTAAAAGATTTGCAGATTTAGCTGCAGCGGAGGAGTTTCTATGGTCCCTGGAGATTGAAATACCCCAGGATGCTACCAATAAAAGAATGGAGGAATTCAGAGTTTGCTCCTGGAACATGGTGGGTCCTAAAAAATGTGGGATTGGAAACAAGGTGACTGCATCTGGGGTATGTGACAGAGTTCAATCCAAGCAACGGGTATGACAGATGAACATGGAGGTAGCAGACTCAGTGGGAGAAACTTCAAGAAATAACTTGCCATCAGCTGAGAGAAACTCTGAACATATTACCTCCTGAAGAGATGGCTGTGGTAGGACTTAGGACTTTTGGGAACAGGTTTGGAAGTAAGGGGGGTGGGGCTCATTTCTGCATGCCTGACACACTGAGGATGGAATGGGGGTGAGGTTCCTTCCTAAATCGGGGATGACAGGATTGACTATTAAAGACTTAAACAAGTAGAAGCAATTAAATATTGTCATGGATACAGGCTAAAGAGGGCTTCCTGACTTGGTGGGGGGGGTGCTGTGGGTGGTGCATGGGCCCAGGAGGTGTTTTGGCCTGATTGCTCTCCCTGGTTTCCTGCGGATGTTGATAGATACTAGTCTCCCTAATTTTGAAATAGACACAATACGTATTCAACTTCATATTCGTATTCGTATTCAAGACCTGGGTTTGATTCTCACAACCTCCACTAGCATACTGTGTGACTGAGCAAGTTACTTAACTGCCCAGTGCTCCCAGGTTGTCCCTGAAAACAGGCAAGTGTGCCTAGTGAGCCTTACCTGGTTGCCAAAGACTAAAAGACAAAAAAAAAAAACTTCTAGCACAAAAGGGCAAAACAACTCTTCACCCAGATAATATATTGGGTCATATGCTATACCTATTGGTTGATGAATTCGCTCTTCCACTAAAATTAATTTTTCAGGGTTGTATTTCTGACAGCTTTGTTCCACTATTATGGAAAATTGAAAACGTCAACCCATTACATAACAAATTCTGAGCAGAGCTGATACGGCTGCGGTGAGCTCTTACCTGTACAGGTAGCAGAACTGCAGCAGCATGGCTCCCAGAGCAGCAACAATTGGCAGCACAGGTCACTGAGTGGTGGCGGCGACATTGGGAGTGCCAGCCGCAGTGGTTTGCCACTGGAAAGATGACGGAGGGAGGAGAAACTGCGCATGCATGAGTGTTCTACCAGAAGTGCACTCGTGAAGTAGTGCACTGTGGGGAGGGGGCCAACGTGCTGTGGAGGGGAGCTCCATCGTGGAGGACCGCACATATGGGATCAGTGCTGCCTTAATGTTGCCACATCACTGAAGGAGAACACGGGGTCGCGTTCCGGAGTTAACCCTCTGTTCTCCTACAGTGATAGCCAAACATCTGCGGAGCTCAGCCCACGCAGCCGTAAAAAGGGACTTAAATCCAATTAGGAAAATTATAAGCCTACTAGCCTTACTTCCCCCATCTGTAAAATTCTAGAGGGTCTCATCAAGGATGTTCTCACCCCTGTACTGAACATTTCTGATAATGAGCAACATGGGTTCGAAAAGGGTAGAAGCTGTCTGACCAACTTGTTATGTTTCTATGAACAGATCAGTGCAAATTTAGGTAACAATATTCCTTGCGATATTATTTATGTCAACTTCAGTAAGGCATTTGATATTATGCCACACTGGGCTTTAATAGAGAAACTATCTAAGTTAGCTATTCATAAAAATATCATTATGTGGATTAGTAATTGGTTAACTCATAGGACACAGCGAGTTTTGATTAATGGCCAACTATCTAGTCCTGGTGATGTGACAAGTGGAGTACCTCAAGGTTCAATTTTGGGCCCAATTCTGTTTCAGGCATTCATTGGTGATATGACTACCAACACTGAGTCACTTACGATCAAATATGCTGATGATGTTAAACTAGGTAACATTTGTTTCAACCTAGAATAGGCTGAAATTCTTCAAAATGATTTAGATAAAATTTATGTTTGGGTAAATAAATGGGGTATGAAGATCAATGGCAATAAATGTAAAATCATGCATTTGGGCAGACATAATCCCAATATTTTAATTACTCTGAATGAGTCCCCCCCCCCGATTTCCACTACTGATGAGAAAGACCTAGGAGTTATCATCTCCAATGATTTTGATAGTTCTAAACACATCACAGAGACCATCTGAAAAACTAATAAAGTCATTTGGTCCAATCGTCGAAACATTCAATTAAGGGATAAAAAGATTCTTATGCCCCTATATAGAGCTTATGTTCGGCCACATTTGGTATACACATCTCTACTCTGGTGTCCTTATAAAAAATATAACTGTATACAGCTCAAAGGTATGCAACGGAAATTTACCAAACACATTCATGGTCTTCGTAACAGCTCTTACGACAGCCGATTGAACAACCTCCATCTTATGTCCTTAGAAACTCGTTGTTTAAGAGGAGATCTATTATTATTATATGACGTTATCCAAAATCCTTATTCAATGTCGGAACTTGGTCTTAAGTTTAAAGATACAGCCAATTATACCAGAGGTCATCCCTTGCAATTAATCAGTCAACATTTCCAATGTAACAAAAGATAATATTTCTTTACTCTTAGGGTAGTGAGCCCTTGGACTAGACTTTCAGAAGAGATAATTATAAGCAAAACTAAGACTGAAGTTAAGAGGCGTTTGGATAATTTCACTCTGGCCGATGTTTCTTTGGCTTATTACACCTATTAATTTCCAGGAGCACCTATGGCATCACCAGACTTCTTGCTCCTTGTCATTCCTTAGTATGTTCCTTAGAGTGGGGGTGAATATCGAAGGAATCCAGAACCAGAACTAGATTGCTCTCCTTTTTATTTAAAATAAAGCATGTAAGCATTTAGAAGTGGTACCTGTTGGTATTAGAGAGGAGCCTCCCATATGATATACAATAAATTTTAATCTCACATCTCCCTAGAATAAGAAAGGTGAGAGAGGTGGGTCTTGGACATCTCGGGAGATCTGTAGGTCCCCTGTGGGTGAGGGGCCTATCCTTCATTTCTCATATCAAAATAACCCGAGAAGTGTCCCAAGAAGCAGGCAGGATGGTCTGGAGGGATCCCCTACTGGTAAGGGCTTACTTATATGAGACAAGGTCAGCTCTTGCTGGCAGCCATTGGGAGTCTCCTGTTTGGATTCAGCCCTTGGGGGGCACTGCTTCAGTTCCTAGGTTGGTGTCTTTGGGGACGGGGTGGGGGGCTGGGGCCTACACTTGTGGCCTTGCACGCTTGAACAGCTGGCTCCTTCTGGGAGAGGAACAGCTCCTCATATACTTGTATCGGTGAAGGGGCTTGAAATGTAAAAGGACGAGGGGGTGTTGCTAGAAATTAAAAAGGCAGACACCTGCAGCCTTAGGATCACATTGGCAAGCCACATATATGACTTGAGGCATTCCCTTGACAATGGGGTGCTTTTCTTAGGCTTGATTCAGTTGAATCTACCTTGGGGGGGTCCCAGGGAAAGGGGACACATCTGTTACCTCCTCCTTCCCTTCCAGTTGAAATTACATTCTTACAGAGGGAAGGGAACAGGAATCCATGCTTATGGATTTCCCACCTTGGAAGCAATTCACAGTTCAGAATTGTTTCTGCATAGCCCAGTTGGCTATTTACAGGTTCAAATGTGTTTCTACATTACTGAAATGCAAGGTCTAATCAGATAATCTGAAACATTTTCTTTGCCGAAAAATGTTTGGAAAGGGTTGTTGGGGGGGAAGAGGGGAAAAGAGTGTCTCATATTGCCTATTCATATTAGAATGTAATGATGGCTAAACTAAGTACATACATCTGCTCCTACAATGTCCATGGTCTCACAAATGAGGAAAAATGGAGCAAAATTATTAGTTTCCTCAAATGGTCTAATGTAGAATTCACTTTCCTTCAGAAAACACACCTCTCAAACTCAGAACATGATAAGCTACCTAAGTTCAGCTTTTGTGAGGTGGTAACAGCTTCCTACAGGAAAGGACATAGATGAGGGTGGCCATTATGGTACCCTCAAGGGTGCAATTTGAACAAACAGATGCATTAGTAGACAAGGAGGGGTACTTTGTCGTAATGAAAGGGCAGTTGATGGGGAGTATGGTCACACTGGCCTCAGATTATTTTCCACCTGGGTTAACCTTTGCAGACTACAGGTCCTTTTTGATCACTGTGCACAATTGGAAGGAGGGCACAGTCATTTGAGAAGGGGACCTTAATCTGACGTTAAGCCCGCAGCTAGATACAACATTAGGAATTCCGAGAAGGGAGCATAAGGTAGCCCAGGAAGTTGTTAGGCTCTTGGGGGAGCTGGGTATGGTGGACATCACTCAGCTTCCCATCAGATGTACTCAAGATTGGACTACTTTCTTCTCCCGAAGGAGGAGGTGGCTAAAGTTCATGAGGTTTGGATGGGGGATTTTATACTTTCAGACCACTCTCCACTATTTATGAAAATTAACAAGGGGAATGTAAGAGGAACACATTTTGGTGTTTAATTGTGTCCCTTCTGAGGGATCCTGAAGTAAAGGAAACCATCTAGGATGTATATAAGCAGTATCTGGGGAACAATTCGACAGCAGAGGTATCGGATGCGATACTGTGGGACACAGTCAAGGCTGTGATAAAGGGTAAGTTCATAGAAATTTCAGTAAGGAAAAAAAGGGATAGGGATGCTAGACAGGCCCAGTTAACATACCAAATTCAGATTTTGGAAAAATTACGAAAAGAGAAGATAGAAAAAGAACAAAGGACTTATGGAAACTTAAGAAAGAGGCAATTTGTTGGACTACCAAATGGAACAAAAACTCCTTTTCTTAAGACAGAAGCACTATGAGGGAGGGCCTCATTCACTGAGACTGCTAGCCAGCTGGCTGTTGGTTTAAAGGGCTAAGGCCATGATAACTTCGATCCAACATCTTCGGACTGCTCAGGTGGAACACCAAATACTAAACATAGCCGAGGCCTTTAGAGGTTTTTATTCTTCATTGTATAGCCCAGATGAAGATAAAGTGGTAGAGTTCTTGGATAGACTTACTCTCCCGAAGCTCTCTTGTGAACAAAGGGAGGGTTTGTTATCCCCTATCGCTGGTGTGGACTTTAAGGAACTAGTGGGAGATTTAAAAACTGGGAAATGCCCGGGGACAGATGGGTTACCATCGGAGTTTTACAAAACTTTTAGGGAAATAGTCCAGTCACTTTTATTAAGGGTCTATGCAGGGGTACTGGGGGAGGAGGTTTATACTCCACCCTCATGGCTGTGAGCAGTTATATCTGTGTTGCCCGTTAAATGCACCTCCTACTGTCCAATATCTCAGTTAAACAATGATTACAAAATACTGACGGCTATTTGGGCATGCCGGCTTCAGCAATTACTCCCAGGGTTGATACAATTAGACCAAACTGGGTTTGTCCCAGGATGTCAGGCTCAGGACAACCTCAGATGAACAGCCCATATAATTGACCATATACACAAAATGGGAACGCACCCTCCCAGTTGTAAAGTCTTGACACAGAAAAGGCCTTTGATAAGGTTTCTTGGTTCTTCCTCCGAAGGGTCCTTTCCTGGTTTGGGCTGCCCGTGGAGTTCTTGGATTGACTATTTTGATTATATAATGGGGCAAGTGCCTACCTACGGGCTAATGGGCATATATCTTCCAGTCTTGTGCTGGGGAGGGGGACCAGACAGGGATGCCCTCGCTCTCTCCTCTTCACCCTCAATACTGAACCCCTAGCTCAGAGTATACATCAGACCAGGTAAGTGCAGGGCATATGGGTGAGTGGAGTGGAACAGAAATGATGGGTGGGTGGAGTGGAACACAAATTGGTCTTGTAGGTAGATGACTTGCTCCTCTTCCTCTCAGACCCTGATGTCTCACTGGTGGCAGTTTTTGAGTTAATTGAGAATTTTTCTGGCCTCTCTGGGTACACCCTGAATAGAACCAAAATGAAAGTTCTAAGTTTTGGCTACGAGGCTTCACCCCCAATTACAGGAGCGTTTCCCCATGAACTGGGATATGAAGTCCATGAGGTACTTGGGCATAAAATGAGGTGCAGAGAACACACAACTATATAACCTAAATTACCCACCCTTGCTAGATCAGTTAAAAGTGGATTTTAGGAGATGGTCACTGTTGCTTTTGTCTGTACATGCCAAAGTGCAGGCTTTGAAAATGAATGCCTTAACCAGACTGCTCTATATATTTCAATGTGTACCTTGCCAGGTGAATAGGCGGGACATAGAGCAATGACAGCAAATGCTTTACAAGTTTATATGGGGTAAGGGCTGCCCAAGAGTCAGGAAGACCCTGTTGCAACTCCCAAAGCAACAGGGATGCCTAGCCCTCCCAAATTTGCATGGTTATTGGATAGCAGCACAAATGAGAGTGGCACTTCTGTGGGGAAATCCACAATATGACTCATTGTGGAAATAGATAGATAAGGTAGAACATATAGATCCCTCACTCTGTGCTGTTCTCTTCCTGGAGAATAGGATAGGGGTGCCAGAAACTAATTTTTCTGTCACAAAGGCAATTCTTGAGGGGTGGAGAAGGGGGACTCAGAGAGATCTCACCAAACAACAACTATGGTAATATACATGGTGGCTGTATGATGCCCAGTTTGTCCTAGCTGTACAGAATGGCTGGTTTGCACAGCAAGCCAAATGGAGTCTCACCTCACCAATCCAGTTTTTTACAGGCTCTACACCAATGTCCTTCAAGGTAGCACAGCAGAGATCTGGGTGGAGCAGTGGAGATCGAATGAGATTTTACCAAATTAGGGACTATGTGCAGGCTCAAATAAGAAGGGCAGGCCCTGAGGGGGTGGACAATGCAGACAGGATTCCTTTTCAAAGAATCTGGATCTCCCTGAATGGGGAAAGAGCTATTTCTTTACTTTAGAGTAATTATATAAGGGATCTGCTACCTTCCTCATCATATCTTAAGGAGAAGTGGAAGGGGTTCCATGTCATAACGGTGATTGCAGAAAGGCAATCACCGTTAGGGTGAGTGTATATCATCAAAAATCAGTTTCAGCGATGTACACTGGTGGTGCACAGCAAAAAGGTGCCATAGACTTAGATTTTTTTGTTTAAGTAGGGGGCTGTGCACCTCGTACTCCCTTACTAAAGGATTCTCAACTCCAGGAGGGTGCATGTCTGGGAGGAGACAAAACAAAATAAAATAAAAATCCTGGACCGGCGCACAAAAAAGAACACACCGAGAACTGAATCAGGCACCATCCCAACCCTAGCCTGCCATCAACCCATCATGTCACATGGCCAACTCAACAGCCCACCGCCACGCTACACCCCACAAACCCTCCCTCCCCTTCCACCCATTGCATGGCATGGTCCCTCCCCCCCACGCACATTTACATATAGCAACATCCTGTCGCTATATTTGCCAACCCCCCTATCCAATTGTCCTCCCTGCCCAAGTAGCCCTGTGCAGAGGTGCCATGATTGAATCACCCTTTTTGAAAGCACTCAGTCACGGTCACCATTATCACAGGTTACCATGTGAGGGTGATCTAAATATATCTCTGTCAGGGAATCAATGAGATATGGTTTGAAGAAATACTTGGAAAACCACATCCTCTCCATATAGAGGGAATTTGGGAGGAAGATTCATGCAGGATTCTTCTTAGTACTGGTGCACGCTGCACATGGCAGATCAGGGGTCTCCTCTGGGTGTTGGAGGGGCTGCGGGGAGACACATGTCACCCAGGCACATATTTTCTGGCAATGTCCAGAAATAGCAGTCGTCTGGGGAAATATATTTTTCAACACTTGTCTAGAATGTTCATACTTACAACACAACTTGGGCCAGAGCGTCTAGTATTAAGTAAATACCCACTAGTTACGATGGGGAACGAGGAAAAAATAATTATGAGCCATCCTAACCATTGCTGCTCTAAAAATGAAGAAATGAATGAGAAGAGTGTCTCCAACAATTTTGGAGTGGGTAGAGGTGGTACATAACATAGAAAAACTGAAGAAATTAACCCTAGATTTAGCACAACAGACTTAGAAATTGCAGAATAGATGGACCAGATGGATTTTATATGAGGAACAGTTAACCACAGAAGGAGAGGGCACAGAAGCCTAAAACAGGGATAGGGATTCAGAGTGACAGCTAGAAATAGAGGGGGAGGGGGGAATGAACAAACTATGTGAGTACTAAATTGGGGGGATAGGCAGAGGAAGAGTGAGAGGAACTAAAACAAACTGAGACAGACCAAAAACATATAATCAGGCAGAGGAGAGTAACACTCTTAAAGTTAACTACATTAGATATTATGAGACCAGACACTTTGTTTTTTTCTATTTTTTCTATTTTTTAATTTTTTTTATTAATATATGGTACTTCTATTTGTGATTAACACAATGATGTGATCTTTTTTCTTGCCTATCTAAAAAATGCATATAAAAGAATGGAAGATATATTATAAAATAAGCAAAAGAAAAGCTGACCAAATCAAATTCAGACAAAGATTGTGTGAGATAATGTGTTTATTGTATGTTTCTGGAAATGTATGATGTTGTACAATGCTTTTGCTTTGGTGTCGTAAAACATGACTAATTTTAATAAACCAAGTATAAAAAAAAGTGTTACTGTAGTTACAGTAGAACAAAAACAATATATAACTTTTCCAGAGGGAAAATTGACTTTACAATGCCCACTGTTAGTCTCACTATTGTTACGGTACCGGAGATATCCATCTTCAAGTATCTTCTCACAGCTGCCTTGAAAGAAACTTGTTCATGTCATAGATAATTGCTTGAGACCTTGCTTTCCCAATCCCACTTTTGTTTGTCAGGTCATTCTAGTACTTCTGCTCCTCTCCCCCTTACCCCTACTCATTCTCCTCACCCACCCTGTTCCTCCCTCTTCTCATCGCTCCACTCCCTGTTTCCTCTTTAGTATATACTTAATATCTTCCATTGTGTTGTATTATTACAGGGTACTATAGTTTTGTAGCAGTATTCCCATGTTATCCTTTGTGTCTGTAATCTGTGTATACTGTAAAATGAAGAAAATGTATCATCGACTGTATTCAAATTTTGTATATGTTGTGTACCAGTATATCTATACCATTGTATTGATCTCCATTGTAAGTGTTGTCCAGGACCACCTTGCAAATGAGCTCACTCAAAGGTGAAAAGCCTGGTTAAATAATGTTTGATTGACTGATTGATAATATTCTATAAAATGCTAATACACAAAACACAAAGTAAAATAAATATATATATATATATATTTTTTTTTTCAATAAGATGAGGCAAATTGCAAATGTTATCATATCTGTTGTTATGGCCTGTCTGTGTCAATAGATTTTACCTTGTAATCCAGAACTTTTAGATCGAGGCTGTGGCTTTTATTATACTTGGAATTTGGTGTCATGTGTCACCGTTGGCTATGTCCTGTGCATAATTTTTACTCCGGGCTGCTCTCAATCACAGCCTCAAGTAAAGTTCTTTGTTATCAAATGATGCTGTCCAGCCTGAAGAAACTGGACAGAGACACCTAAATCTTAAATGTAGGGATGTTAACACTGATTAAGTTATACAGAAAAGTAAAATGCTGGTCACACATTCATTTTGCTCTTCAAAAATAAAAAATACACCCACACATAGATTTTCTGTATTTCTATTCCCCTTGTTCTGCCTTGTTAACTTCATGAACATGGAAACAGGATATTTGTCCCTTACAGTTGCTCTCTTCCTGCTGTTTAATCATATGCTTTCATGACAATGCTCAGTTTGCAATATCATAATCATTTCGATGGCAACAAACCGATGTCACAGAGAATTATGAGTTCTGCAAAGGATTAAATGGCCAAGCAGACAATCTGTAAGGAACAAGAATCCTGTTTCTATGGAAATTAATTTAGCTATGAAGGACACACGGGAAAGAAATGCAGACAGTTTATACAATTCAAGCTGGATTATGTCTAAATATTATGCTTTGCAAAGTTCTCTCAAAAGTGACACACTCCTTTTAATTAACAACTATGTATAATGTTTATTGTTTAAATCTTGAAGTACAATACCTGATGAATGAAAAGGGAGTCAGCAAACAAGTCAGACAATTGAGGTGCTGAATGGAAAAGATGAAGGAATGAATAAGGGTTTCAGAAGAGGTGGAGTTAAAGCAGTGAAGAATAGAGGCATTATTACAGTGATGAAACTATGCAGTTTTGCAGATCACAGAGCTGTGGGGACCAAATGTATGCTCAAGGTCGAGTAAGACTCCACAATCTCTGACATGGTGAAACAAAGAAAGGAGAGTGATAAAGTTGGTTGAGTTGTGGATGATGGTACTTTTCCTGAGAAGAAGGATCTTAATCTTAAGGATGTTAAGTCGTAGGAAAGAAAGATGAAGCCAGGTGGTGATCTTATTATGACAAGTAGAAAGAAAGAACGGATAAATCTGAATCAGATAAAGAGCTGAATGAGACATATGGTTGGGTGTCATCACTATAGTAAAGATGCATGAGGTTGAATGAGATAAGCATGCCAGCCAGGGGGAAATGGTAATACAGACAGACATGATGGGAAGGGGTGTGAGGTAAGTGAAAAATGAATGGCTGTAAGAATAAGTTTGCTTCCTTTTTATCCTAACGGCAATAGTATTGTATACGAAATGCTTTCCTCTCTGGATATCTGTCCAGTCTAGTCTTGACAGTTGGTGCTCTGCCTACTCTGTGGATAAAAAAATATTCCTTTAAAAGAAATGTATTAGATTACTGGCTACCAGTTTTTACTTTTCTCAAGCTCCCTTACCTCTATGGGAGTCCATTAGGAATATTTTTCATAATGTTCTGTGTGGTGTGGCTTGAAAGGGCTGGGATCATAATGTGGTCTAGAGAAGGTGACCGGCTGATCTCTCCCCCTTCCCAGTGTGCCAGCCCTGCACCACACTCACACATCATGACATCTGACAGGGGCAGAGCACGGGCATGCTCCATACAAGTCTACAGGACCATTTAGCTATACTTTTTTATGTGTGATGTCATCAAGAGTCTTCTTAATAGAGTGGTGGTTTTGGTTTAAGCCAAAGACGGCATAATAATTTAGAAAAATGGCTCCATGGACATCCAATGAGTACAACCCTGCACAGTCCTTGCTCAGAGATGATAATAATGGGCTCTATGCACAAAAAAATATTACCTATGTGTAACCCCTTGTTACCTGGGGTTACTAGAATTACAGTAAGACCTAGTGGTAGGCAGGGAAGGCAGCTTGTGAAACTCCAGTTAAATGGGTTACACACTGTCTCACTCTGTTCTCAGTCTCATCTGAGACTGAGAGATGACATCATCATAGAACTGTCGCAACTGCATAAGCCACATTGGAATCTGCAGCAGAGGGAGTGAGATAGAACGTTGGGAGTTTTCAAAGTCAGTCTTCTGTTTGTTTTGAAGCAAGAAGGAAGTCTCCTGCTTGCCTGCCAGCAGGGAGGAAGTGTCTTTTGTTTACCTTCTGTGTGTAGAAGGTCAGTGTCCAGTTTCAAGTGGTGGAGACCGCTGACCAGGTCTCAGTGCCCCCTCCCTCCGGGGGGGGAGAGAAAGTAAAGTATCCCTATGTGGATTCCAGGGGCAATCCCCTAATGTCTGCTAAAGGAAGAAAGCTGCCTTTTACAGTTTCTGTTTCGGTCTGACAAGAGGAAAGAAGTTGTACTTCGCCTGTGGGGCACCTGCAATGAAAGGGTGAGTGTTTTGCTCTAATTTGAGAGGGTAAACAATGTGTTTCTTCAGTTTGGAAGATGTGAAGAAGTATGGGATTTGAGCTACTATTTGGGAGGCCTATTGAACTAGGACAAACAAATGGAGTAATGTCAAAATCTAAAGTCTGTATGAATTCAAGTCATGCTGTAGAGGGGGTGCTACAGTCCATCCACCGTTTAATCTACATTTCGAAGTTTCAGTTTCTTGAGAGAAATGGCCGGGTATGGGCTGTGGGAGCTGGAGGTGGGCAAACCCCCCATCTTTAGTAACCAGGTCCACCTCTTCAGATTTCTGCTGTGATTGCTACTTGCCTCATGCACCTGGCCAGTGATGAGGTAGGTACCCAGACATGGGTCGCAAATTGAAAAATCTCTCTAGGAGTCACAGACTCTAAGTGGTGTGGGGAGCCACAGCTTGGGAAAAGAATTCTCCTTGTGGGATGGGAGTCAGAAGAAGTAAGAAGAAAATCTCTCTAGGGGTCGCAGACTCTAAGTGGTGTGGGGAGCCACAACAAGTAAACTGGGTTCATTCTTTAAATGGACCATCAGTCAAGTGGCCGGCAGGGGAGCCGGGCCTGTCGGGCTGTGTATCCAAAGTGCATGCAAGTCCGGGCTATGTGCCTGGTGGGTCCAGAGCCTGAAATTAGTAGAAATGGGTTCATTCTTTAAGTGGACCACCTGGTAGTCTCTAATCTGCATTATCAGTAAACATAACCCCTTGGGGGGCCATCTATGCTTTGTTGTGTTCAGCTAGTTATGAATAAAAGCCACACTGAAAATTCCCAATCCTGGTTCTGGACATTACAGTTATTGCTTCCTGTAGTCAGATTTACTTGGATGCCCCTGTGCAGAGTAGCCAAACCTAGGTCCCCTTGTGCCAGGTAACCTCATCCTCCCCGAACCCAGGTCCCCACCAGGTATTGCTGCCAGCGCCAACAGCATGCCACCTGTCATTTTGGCAAAAAGGCAGGAGTGAGGAGTTACAAAAATGGAGGCATCACTTTGGATTTGTTCGGGAAGGAGGGTGCTTGGGCAAAGGGGCTAGCATTTTGGGTATCTGGCAGTGGGTAGCCCCAAAAAGCTGAAGCAATTTCCCTAGTGTGTTGCTGTGTGCTGTGAATCTTGTGCTGCTGTTTAAAAAATGCCAACTGTTTACCAAGGAGCTGTAAAACCAAAGAGTGTGCCCTTGTCCTGCATCAAAATTGTTTACAGCATTTTTGTCAGCTTTTAAAATGAATCCTGTGAAGAAAAGTGTGGAAAACTAGGGGTAGCAACAGAGAAATTGTGCCCTGGATGTTTAAAATGCTTTTAAAATGAATTCTGTGAGGAAAAGTGTGGAAAACTAGGGGTAGCAACAGAGAAATTATGCCCTGGACATTTGAAATGCTTTTAAAGTGAATTCTGTGAAGGAAAGTGTGGAAGACTAGGGGTAGCAACAGAGAAATTATGCCCTGGACGTTGGAAATGCTTTCTGTGTAAATGGAGAGACTGCAGAGTTAATGGCAATGTTACATGGTTAAAATGGGCTCCCGCCTGTGGAGTCAGTTGAAGAAAAAAAAAGTGCATTTTACAGTTTAAATTTGCTTGCTCAACGATCGCCGTGAGGAGGGGAGCCCTCGTGAGGAAGAAGAGGCTCATTTGCATGGCGTCGTGTGGTTGGTCAGATTGCCATTAGTCCCGCTCCTCAGCCAGCTCTTCTGAGACTGCCTCAGCAATCGAGAGGGACACAGAGTGTAGTGCGTGTACTGGCAGTGGGGGAGCGTCGCAAAGTATTCAAAGCGCTGTAAACAGCAAAAAAAGTGACTTTTGAGTTTAAAATCGGGCTCAACCTGCAAATCGATCGTGGAAATAGCGAGTTTGGTGTTGAAAACAATGATCGCTAAGACTGCCCTCCCATTTGTGTTCCAAGGCCTTCAAAAACTGGCTGCAGGCTGTTTTACCCCATTGCAGCAAATTGCTACTGATCACAGTATGTAAAAATTCAAGAAACTGCTCAAACAGTGATTCTCAGTAATGCCATATAAAATGTGTGTGCAGCAGTGTAGTCGCTTTGCAAGTAACGACTGTGTGAAGTCCTGTCAGCAAGTGCAAGTCTGTAAAGCCATTGAATGTGTGCATGGAAGTGAAAATAGCATCAGTTTAAAGTTTGCAGCCAGAGAGAGACTGTGGGTTGTAGCAAAATGCAACACTAGTAGAAGCAGGCAATCCCGTGCTGAAACCTGAAGCTTTTAAGGGACTGTAAATAAAATGAATGTTACCAGCATGTGAAAAGTCCAAGGAAAATCCTGTAAATGTGTGAAAAGCCAAATCAGAGCAAGTTGTGCAGTTTGAGTAAAAGTTATCAGTAGCTGGTGTAAATCGGGTGTGCAGTGGCTTGACCCAGATTCTAAATGTTGATGTACAGGAGTGCTGCTGCAGCCATTACAGGGTGGGGTAGTAAAGTAAACACAGCAGCAGAGGAGCCATTTTAAAGCTACAGAGTGTGTTCATTAAAGTGTGACTTTCAGTTACAGTGAACTTTTGTTTATTTTTCTGCAGTTATGGCCTCAGGACCAGCTCATTACCTGGATCATGCCCGGGTTGCAGTAACAGCAGCAGTAAATAGACTGAGAGATATTGAAAAGTGGTGCTATGGAGGGCAACTGCGTCCTGATGTGGCAATTTCTAATTATCCAGTGAGTGTATGCCAAATATGCTTGAGTGCTGGAAGGGATGTCTTCATGATTCCTCACTGTGCTGGATGTCTACAAAAATATGGCTTGTATAAAGCGCCTCCAATTCATTTGGCTCCCACATGGACAAAAATTCAGGAATCTGCAGTTGGCAGCACACAGCACCAGGCGGAGCCTGTGGAGGAAGGTCCTCGGGGAGTGTGGCACAAAGCTAGAGGTGCAGAATTAGAGACTGAACCAGAAGTTGGAAGTTTTGGATGCTGGATCTCAGAAAGAAAGTTTGGATAAAGCATCAATATACCCTGGGTGGGGGCCCAAGTCTCTTAGGTGAAGATGAGATGCGGGAGGCCTTTGGATAGGAGTGTCGACCTCACGCCTAGTGATGAATGGATAGTCTGGGGTGAGAACGACTGCTCACTCCTGGGCTCAGATCCTCAGTGAAGAGGAAGATGAGGGGGAACCTATGTGGCCTTGTGAGAAAGGAACAGGTACACAGCCTCAAGATCTTGCCTCGGAGGAATGTGTTGAAGAAGGTGGTGATGCCACTGCCCTGGCTTTACAAGAGGAAGAAGTCAGGGATCCGTTTTTAATTTCCTTGAGAATGCAAAGCTGGCAGAACCAGGACTGGCCACCCCCGAGCCAGGCCAGTGGTCTCAGATTGACCAAAGCAAGTAAAGAGGAGAGACTGGTTAATAGAAAGGCAAATGAGATCTATGGTATGACCTTTCCTACCTTTCCTCGGTGAGTCTGGGAGGAGATTGAGGACTGCAGGAAATCCTGGATCTGGGATGAAGCAATGAAAAATGTGCATCCTGGGGCCAACCAGCATGTAAAGAATAGACTGTTCCACGAAAAGTATACCCAGTGGAAGAGAGGCAGGACACTGTTTATGGACAGAGTGAGAATAGTGGACGGAGAAGGACATGAAATCTCCCACTGTGTGGATTATGTGCACCCAGATGGGGTAATAATTCAAGCCCCTGACCCACGGTACTATTGCCTCAGTGCAAGGAAATCCCAGCAATTAAGCCCGTGCCTACAAAATGGAGAGCTGAGCAGTGGTAGTCAATACTGCCACACCAGACAGTGAAGTGCCCTTATTGATCCGCCAATATGAATAACCAAGGACTTAGGTGCTCCACATTCATCAGTCTACAGTGTACTGTCCTGTCCAACAACCATCTACTGGCCCACCAGATGACTTCAGATCCAGAGAGGGACACCAGCCCAGCTGTTTCCTGTTCATCGCCTGGTAATCGGATTACGTCGGACCAGCTGTTTTCCTTTTTGTTCCTGTTCTAAGGTTCCGTCTTCATTGATGACATCAGCACAGCTGTTTCCAGATGTGCCCTCCTGTGGTTCCCGGAAGATGTCCGCCCAGCTGTATCAGAAGAAATGCTGCCAGGGAGAGTCTTCGGCCGTGGACCAGGTCCGTGCAGATTCTTGTACTACAAATGGCTGGTAAGTCCGAAACCTTTTCTATCTTTATGACATTGCAGTACACACCCTACACTACAGACTTCAAAAATGTGTGAACTGTCCACAAAGACTCTTCCCTTCGGGACTTTGGCCTTTTAGAACTGTGCTTCACGGGGCTCCGGCCCAGGAGAGACTCTTTATTGGACTAGCCTTCGGGCCTTATGGACACTAGTTGGGACTTTTAGGGTACTCCATCCCCCAAATGTGTATTGTAAATAATGTCATTATTGTACTCTAATGTAAATACTGTTTTCTACCTTTTCTAAAAAATATTTTGGGATTGTTCAGTGTTTTTGTATGGTAAGGGTTGTTTAGGTAGACTGTGTATGCAGATTAGGAGTGTGTTTTTGTCTTTCTTTTTCTTACAGGTGTTCCTGGGAAGACAGAAGAGAAGACAAGAAGAGGAGGAGGGGCTCATCGGAGTTCCTCGTCAGTGCTTTATTGTGTAGAATTTAAAGTACTGTGTTGTTATTGTTATGGTGGTTACTGTATTAACCCTTTTCCTTCCACAGGTGTGGTTGTGGGGGTAGGGAGGAGGCAGTAATTGGTATTTTAATGGTGTGGTTGCAGGTTGCCCAAGGTCGGGGAGGTCCACTGGTTTTGTTTTTGGTTTGGGATATTATGTTAGAGGCAGATAGGTTTTCCCTAGAGGGTTAGTGGGGATGGACAGGCTGTGGCCCTGACCTGCAGTAGGGACCGCAGTGCTGATCTATCAGGGCTATGCTCCGGATGGTTCTACCAGAGCCACTAGGTGTCCATAGTAAGTGGATAGTGTAGAGGCTGATATGTCAGCTACAGGCCTCTAGGCCCTTAGTGTTGCCTGCCTGTGCTTGCACATGGTAGGAGGGGGCCTGATCACCCCCCTCCACAGGTAGCACACAGGGTGGGATGGCCTAAGGCCGGATGCTTAATGACTGGGGACAGTCATTTTTCCTGAGTCAGGGCGAGTGTAACCCTTGTTACCCGGGTTACTAGAATCCCAGTAAGACCTAGTGGTAGGCAGGGAAGGCAGCTTGTGAAACTCCAGTTAAATGCGTTTCACACTGTCTCACTCTGTTCTCAGTCTCAGCTGAGACTGAGAGATGACATCACCATAGAATTGTCGCAGCTGCATAAGCCACATTGGAATCTGCAGCAGAGGGAGTGAGATAGAACATTGGGAGTTTTCAAAGTCAGTCTGTTTGTTTTGAAGCAAGAAGGAAATCTCCTGCTTGCCTGCCAGCAGGGAGGAAGTGTCTTTTGTTTACCTTCTGTGTGTAGAAGGTCAGTGTCCAGTTTCAAGTGGTGGAGACCGCTGTCCAGGTCTCAGTGCCCCCCCTCCCTCCGGGGGGTGGAGAGAAAGTAAAGTATCCCTATGTGGATTCCAGGGGCAATCCCCTAATGTCTGCTAAAGGAAGAAAGCTGCCTTTTACAGTTTCTGTTTTGGTCTGACAAGAGGAAAGAAGTTGTACTTCGCCTGTGGGGCACCTGCAATGAAAGGGTGAGTGTTTTGCTCTAATTTGAGAGGGCAAACAATGTGTTTCTTCAGTTTGGAAAATGTGAAGAAGTATGGGATTTGAGCTACTATTTGGGAGGCCTATTGAACTAGGACAAACAAATGGAGTAATGTCAAAATCTAAAGTCTGTATGAATTCAGGTCATGCTGTAGAGGCGGTGCTACAGTCCATCCACCATTTAATCTACATTTCGAAGTTTCAGTTTCTCCAAAGAAATGGCCGGGTATGGGCTGTGGGAGCTGGAGGTGGGCAAACCCCCCATCTTTAGTAACCAGGTCCACCTCTTCGGATTTCTGCTGTGATTGCTACTTGCCTCATGCACCTGGCCAGTGATGAGGTAGGTACCCAGACATGGGTCGCAAATTGAAAAATCTCTCTAGGAGTCACAGACTCTAAGTGGTGTGGGGAGCCACAGCTTGGGAAAAGAATTCTCTATGTGGGATGGGAGTCAGAAGAAGTAAGAAGAAATTTCTCTCTAGGGGTCACAGACTCTAAGTGGTGTGGGGAGCCACAACAAGTAAACTGGGTTCATTCTTTAAATGGACCATCAGTCAAGTGGCCGGCAGGGGAGCTGGGCCTGTCGGGCTGTGTATCCAAAGTGCATGCAAGTCTGGGCTGTGTGTCTGGTGGGTCCAGAGCCTGAAATTAGTAGAAATGGGTTCATTCTTTAAGTGGACCGCCTGGTAGTCTCTAATCTGCATTATCAGTAAACGTAACCCCTTGGGGGTCCATCTATGCTTTGTTGTGTTCAGCTAGTTATGAATAAAAGCCACACTGAAAAATCCCAATCCTGGTTCTGGACATTACAGTTATTGCTTCCTGTAGTCGGATTTACTTGGGTGCCCCTGTGCAGAGTAGCCAAACCTAGGTCCCCTTGTGCCAGGTAACCTCATCCTCCCCGAACCCAGGTCCCCACCAGGTATTGCTGCCAGTGCCAACAGCATGCCACCTGTCATTTTGGTAAAAAGGCAGTGGTGAGGGGTTACATATGCACCTCATATCTGCGGCGTTTAGGTAACCCTAAATAGGAATGCCATGCAATGGGGGTCCTGCAGACACCTGGTAGCATTCATGACTCGCGTGCATATCAGTTATGTGCCGGATTTCCTGGCTGTGCGGTCATCAGTGTGCTGGGGTTGGGGGGTGTGCCTGCACTATGCACCATTCATTAAGGCATGCAGTGTTGTGCACCAGGGGCATAGGAGGGTGCCAGTTACACCAGGGGGACCCTTCCATAACCAAAGAATGCACCCAGCCCTTTCCCACACAGGACCCCCACATGGCCCTAGCAGCAATATGGCAACCCCTCCAAACAGCACATGTCTGTTCCAGCCCTGTACTCCTGAAGCATACACCCCACCAACACAGTGCAGCCCCATCCCTGTACATGCCAAGCACACAGCCCCTGCAACACATGTCTGACCCAGCCCCATATTCCCAAAGCATACACCCCCCCAACACTCATCATCCCAATCTCCAGTGTTGCACAAGATACACCCCCACACACTCACAGAGGAGAGTCGGTTCCCACAACCCTGACCCCCAAACCCAGTACCCAGGACCTGTCCAGGTGTTGCTGTAAGTTTGATTTTAGGCAACAAGACCCCTGTGGGAGCAATAGAATAAAGAATATTAAGCTGCAGCCACTGCTGTCCATTCACAGCAGTGGTGTTTTCTACATCTAAATGGGTGGAATACCCATAAAAACTTGCACCCACTCGATCGGGACCTACCGGGCACTTCCGCGTTCACTGAAATGTTTCGTCAATGTTTTTAAATGTACATTTTATTCAGATAATAATGATGGTAGTAGCCACGAACTCCCACAGCACTATAGAGATGTATGTGGGACAGGAGCAGGCTGCAACGTTTATTTTAGAGGTTACCTTTAACCCTTGCAGGGCCGCAGACTGATATATCAGTTCAAAATTCCTATATGTTCTAATTCTGTTGGCAGCCTAAGGGTTAATATGTTTTTGAAATTAATGTGAACTTCTATGGCTGAATGTTATTCGCCCCTGAAACAGACATTATGCCTAGTGTGCCTTTATCGGTAACCAGTTACCAACAAACAGAAAAGAGAGCACACACGTCTGACTTCCCTCTCATGATAACATCACTAGAGGCAGAAATTATACAATTGCACAGCTGAACCCCCAACCTCATTCAGTACTGGAAAAGCTGTAATTAACTGTGTATAGCAACAAAATAATCACTTCTTATAAACAAAGATGGATACCGAGGAACCTTACTTTTTTTTAACTAGTGTAACTTTTATTGTATCAAAGCTTAAAACATCCACTTACAGATATCTTAAATAATATAAGATTTGGAGGAACAAGTAAATATAACAAGTGCACTCATGTCTCAAAAGGCACCAGGATAAACCAAGCGATGAAAACATAAAGATATTACACATGGAGTAATGAACCATTAAAATTGTTCAGCGCAGGCCTACCAAGTCTATAAATGAAATAGGAGATTTTAATAAGTAGGAATGAAGCTACTGATGGTATATAGGCCACGTTATAACCAAAGTCCTTGTCTGACTACTAAAGGAGCCAAAACCTTCTAGTCATATAAGTGGATTCAACAAAGATTCAAATATGTTAAAAATAGATCACAATAAATACCGTATTTCACTGTTTAGAAGCCGCGGCTTCTATTAAATTATTCTTTTTTAACGTGCGGCTTTAATTTGAGGGCAGTTACTATTTGAGGGCAGCGTATATTAGCAAGCATATGGTAAGCCAATTCGTATTGTGCTGCTATTTTTCTTCATTCGGCACTGCTCCGTATGTCAAACCTGACCATTCGAGGTTTGAAGCCCCATCTCAGTAAAGGCACGCTCTAAATTTTACTAACCTCTGTCTTTTTTTTCTTTCTAGGTCCAGGTTGTAGAGGCGCGACAGCACAGGAATCGGACTTAACAAACCTTAGCGAGGATCCAGACACAGACGGCAGCGTGGAAGTAGATGCAGAGCCAGATAGTGATGAGGAATTGGATTTGACCAGGCTCCTTTGATTATTGTAGCAACCACACACCACGTAGTAGAAACCCGAAACCCGTAGCTTCAACTTTATTTCAAGCGCCCCCCCCAAGTAAAAAGTAACACTCGCAAAGCACAACATTCAGTCTCTGCTGATTAAAAATGACACCAAGCTTTAGTGTTCAGTGTTCAAGTCCGTTAGTGCTACACTCGTTATTGATTACCGGCACTGGTTTTGCGGTGCTTTCTCAAAAATGTTCTACCTCACTCTTGGGCTACTATTTGAGGGCGGCTTCTATTAACAATGCTGAAATGACCTGCGTCTTCTATTTGAGGGTGGCTACTAAATGGGGGAAGCTTTAAAATGGTGAAATACGGTATCATTGTGTTATGAAATTTAAGAAAAACAAAAGGTTAACGTCAGTAAACAAAGCTAACTAACCTAAGAGTGGTGCAGCTCTTCTCTTCTTCCTCCTCCCCAAACTTTCAGTCCTGTAAGACTGGAGCAAACAAGGAAGTCTCCCACGGGGGATCGAGAGTCACCTCAACTATATTTCCATTGCAGCTTTGGCCATCAGCCAAGGTTGCCAAATGGCCTCAAATGTGTCTACTGTCAGGTGAAGATTATTAGTAATGCATTCGATTTGTTTGATTTCTTTCATTTTCATCTGCCATTGGGATAGCAAAGGGGCATAGGGGACAGCCAATTAGAGGTGATGCACTTAATGGCTGCCACCTGCATAATTTGGCCCAGTTTCTGAATGGCACTTGGACAAGCCAGCAATGCTAGAACACTCAGGACCAATTCCTGAAAGGAGAAGGGGAACAGAAAGATCTGTAAATCTTTGGATCTCAGCATGAATGTAGTGCATAAAGCTCTGGAGAACTGGGCAGTTCCAGAAGATGTGATAATGGGTACCCTGGGGCCTTCCATGTTTATGCCAGCATGTGTCTGTGTAAATAGAATGGAATTGCTTAGTGACCATTGGTGTCCAGAAGAACCGGGTCGACACTTTCCAATTAAACTCCCATCACGTTGGGGATGCAGTTACCCGCCAACCCAGATGAAGGAGTTGGGAATATTGCTCCGGGGGGACTCCAAGATCTGCTTTCCTGTTCCCATTTAAGCCTTATAACATGGGTAGCTGAAAGTGAGTAGAAATGTCAGATCCTACTGGTTGTATCCCTGTGCATGGCCATTGATTAATCCCCAATATAGGGACAGTTGGTGTGAAGGGGTGGCCAGCAGTATCAGTGGGCAGAACGGCTCATTTTTTCTGCCTGACAGAATGAATTTGAGCAGCAGCCATTTGTAATTGGCAGCTTAGTGAGAGCAACTCAGGTGAGAGCTTCGCGGCAGGCAGTGCTTTTCCCCTTCAGTCCATCAGGCAGAAAGCGGTGTTCTGGCCATGGATTCTCAGGGCTACACACGCACCCACCCACCCCATGGATTTCCACTGTCCCTTCCCACCCACCTACCCCATAGATCACCATGTACTAGGTGAGTCACTGTTGAATTACTTAGTTACCAGTCCATAACATGTAGTATAGAATCTGTGCTGTGTCTGTGGCAATGCCCTCCCTTCCCTGTTGTGCTGTGTCATAGCCCCTGTGAAGCCAACCTAGATGTCCCATTCCAGTGCCAGCTCCACAGTCTCCCGCTGTGCTAAAGTCACTCTTGTCCTGCTTAAGTGAGTGAGTGAGAGTCAGCACCCAGATGTCCTGTGGCCGTACCCCCTCCATTTAACTTGCTGCTCAATGTGTCCCTCTATACAGTCTATATGAGAAGCACAATTGTGTGGTATTCGAGAGTGACAGTGACAGTTGCTTTCCACTGGAATGTGTCATACAGAAATGATTTCCCCTCAACATAGTGAGTAGGACCACCAGCATCAATGAAAGTGACACATCTGAGTGTCAGGACGGAGCTCTCTGTCCTGAGGTGCCCACCCCCTGCAGATACTGTCCAGTGACAAAGCAGACCACAATCAGGATGCCAGCTCATGAGAAGCTGTCCCCGATACCTGATTGCCCCCCCGTGACAATCTCTGCTCCCAGTCTCTATGGTAATGTGCTGTCTGTGTGTCTGTTTCTGTGTCTCATTTTGGTATCTCTGGTGCAGTGAGCGATCGAAAGGCAGACATGAGGATGAAGAAGGTGGTGCAAGAAGCAATAGAAACACTATTTCTCAAACTGTGCTGTATATCCTGCTGTCATTGTTATTCCATTCTTGACAGATAACAACATCTGGCACTCTATAATAAGGAAGTACTGTGCCAGCAGCATCAAAGTGACACTGTCCTGCCGCCTTCATTGTTTAGCTGTAAGCCTCCTTATGGCTCATTTCCAGCTGCAGTGCCCTCCCATCTTGTTCCGGATCTGGCAGTGTAGCTCCACTGCTTCAGTGCCCCCCCATCAGTGCTGAGAGAGAGGCAACCTATTAATATCTCTGCAGTTCCGTTCTGATGGCCAGATGTTGCGCATTATTGGACCTTTCCTGCCACTCTGTGCATGTTTAATGATGTGTGGTTGTGTTCCTACTTGGGTTCTATATTTGGAGGCTTGGCTCAGTCTGTGAATTTTATTAGATTTCTGCTAGTTCCTATTGTCTCACAGTTGTGGTATGGAGCTGTTTCTTGTCTAGCATGCTGCTTTATGGGGGCATGTAGGCAAAGAGCATCGGCCCGGTGGCATGGAGGGTTGAGGTGCTGGACACCACACCTTGAGCCACGCTGGTGACCCGGGTTCAGGAACAGACCCAGGCAGCCAGGGGTCGGCAGGTGGGGAAGAGACTGAGCATCTGGAGGACTGCTCTCTCTTCCCTGGGGAGGGTTAGGGCAATGACTGCCCAAAGAGCGACCTCTGGCGGAGGCTGGGGGTAGCCAAAAGAGTGTTGTGGCATATGCCAGTGAGGTGGAGCCTTGGCAGTGCATCGCCTTGGCAGCCAGGCTCCACAGGGGTGTTAAGACAAGAATAAAATAACCTCCTCTGATAGGCAATGGCGCCTCCATCCGTGATCCACACTACTGAAGTAGGACCCAGCCCCCTCCACTCTCCCCCCTCTCTAGCCCGGTGGCTGAATACTTGCAAATAGAGCACCCTGGGCGGGGGCGAACCTTCCCTGGAAGGCAGACCCGGGGGATGTCCGATACTGGAGAGAAGTGGAGGGGCCAACCGGGGTGACTCAGGGAGGTAGAGATGGCAGATCGGAGGTCACCGGAGAGAGTTCGGTGGCAGGGGAGAAAAA
This sequence comes from Neoceratodus forsteri, assembly GCA_016271365.2. NCBI lineage: Eukaryota > Metazoa > Chordata > Ceratodontiformes > Ceratodontidae > Neoceratodus > Neoceratodus forsteri. The sequence continues at coordinate 1,698,142,393 of CM028130.1, read as the reverse complement.
TAGAATAAAAAAATAAAAAATGTTGGCAAAGAGCCTTGTTTTGTTTTCTGTTTGTACATAATCTGTGTTGCTATTAGAGAGCCACACAGCAGGATACAGTACCTTTGTTGCTGTTTAAACATGAAAAAAACATTTTTTCTGTATTTTTCTTGTTTAAACATAACCCATGTTCTCTTATTGGGAAGACATCATTAGAGAAGTGGGAGACATGATGGGAAGCCCGGAGTTGCTGTCCCCTCAGTTTGTCCTGACAGCAACCCCGCCTCAGGGAATGAAAGTCAATAAGGTAATATATGCTCAGATTACAATTTTAATATTGGCAGCCCAAAAGATTATAACTAGACACTGGGACACAAAAGCCATCCTGTCCAAAGAAGAGTGGACTAACTTAACTAGAGAAATTTATGCGATTGAATGATTATCAGTTACCAGGAAAGACAAAATAAATAAATTTGAAGAAAAACGGGCTAGATGGGTAGGGTATCAATTAGACAATTACTCGGATTTTGTTCCCTGAGGTGCTGGGGAGTGAAGAGAGGAGGGGCCTGGAGAAGGAATAGAGGAGAAATGGTCCTGTGCTGATGGAGACCGGAGGAGAGGAAGGAATCTTCTGACTTGTAAAAATGATTGACATACTGCAACTGGATTTTTTCTTATTTTTATTTTTTTTATCTTTTATATATACCTCCTTTATTAGGTAAAAATCTGCTTGCACAAATCACCACAGCGATATAGTAATTCTTACCACAAAAAATATTACAAACTGTGATTATTAGAATGTGCACCCTGTTTAATTTATATAAAATTATAAACTAAAACTCTATTACATGAACTTTTAAATTGAAACACAAAAGCCTTTAAAGGGAAATCAAATTTTTTTTTTTTATATATGTACCCAAATGTGATGGATTGTAGTGTATCTTGACTCAGACCTGAATGTAGTGTTTTGAAATGCCTGATGTACTTGAAACACCTAATAACAATTATTTTACAAAAATAAATAAATAAATAAATAACCCATGTTATAAGCACAATAACCCACTCCAGGGTGTGCTGTTATTGGGGATTAACACACACCCAGGTGTTGTGAGGACATTCAGCCTGCGGCCTCGTGCCTCACAACGCACCCAGGTGTGCATTAATCCTCAATAACAGCACACCCTTTCGTGGGTTATTGCTTATTTATATTATATAAAGGGGGGCTAATTGCATCAGGGTTGAGGAACCTTACTAATTAAGTAATTTGTCTAGCTTGTATGATTTCTTACTGTAGCTGTGTTTTCTCACTTTAAGCAAATATGTTTTGTAATATTGGGGTGTAATTTATACACAATGTTAGAGCTTTTATTAGCACTTTGAAATAGATTTACATGACATGCTTTTAATGTTGTTTTGCAGTAAAAATCTTTTTGACCTGAAGATGCTGTGGAGTAGAGAGCACTTTTACACAAGAATGCTGGCCATAATCGTTGCAGTTTCCTACTGATTGCAGTTCTTCTGAGCTTTTGCATCACTTCTGAGCCCTCAAGCAACATAGATTCTCGAGTACAGATCTTCAGAGAATCACTGTGGGGCTTCCTGGAGCAAATAATCTGGCCTTGCTGGGGCGTATACCACCTGGAACTTCCTCCATTATAATCATATTACAGCTGCCACCATCAGATTTTCATTAGAAGACTACAAAACATCTTTCCTATGGACAAATTCAATTTAATTGAAAGACATACTGAGCTGCTAACAGCTCATTTCCAATGGATACTGGACCATAATTTAAATATAAATACAACATTATAACTAGGCTATCAGGCTCTCTACATCAGGGGGTCAGAATTCCCTTCTTGATTGGATCTTGACCAATAGGCCTAAAAGACCCTCCCCGATTCAAGTGTTGTCTCCTCCATGTCTTGTACGCCAATTAATCTATCATACTATCTAGTTCTGATGTATTTATGGCATCCCCTTTGCGCTCTAATTGTTTTATGTTATGTGCTTTGAGATTTTGCCATACTGTTACTGCAATTATTCTCCTTTCTGCTGCCATTGCCCCCTTCCTGCTCCTTGCTGTTCTGTATCACCTTGTAAATTTTCCCTCTCTGTGCTACCCCCTCCTCCCCAACCCCTCCTTCTTGTTCCCCTTTGCCCCTGCTGAATTATCATGCTAACTCTCCCACTATCCCGCCTCCCCCTTTTGTTCACTCTCACCTTCCTCCCTCCTGTAGACTCCCCCCTCATCTCCACCCTCCTGGTTTCTGTGGGCCTCTACCTCCCCACACCTCCCCTATGCTCCCCACTCCTGTTCTCACTCTGTCTCTCCCAGTCTCCCTGGCCTCCACACTGCTCTCATCTCCCGACCCCAGCCTCCATCTTCCTACTCTGTGCTCCATGTTCACCTCCTCCCCCTGCCCTCCACCCACCCTGCTCCCTCACTCAACTGACATGGAAACGCTCCTCTACACCCACCAAACTCCTTATATCTCATATCCATGCTGGACAATATTGCACATTCGCACCTCTGGGGACCGTAACCAAGGCAACCAGGAAACACCCCACATGCTGGGTGGAAAACGTCCCTTCCACCACCACCACAACCACACTGTAGTAGTAGTAGTAGTAGTAAAAGGCTTTATTCGTATAAATATACGAACTAGGATGTACTCAATTGAGCTGAGGCTCATTTACAATGAGGTCCTATACAGACACTTTCACATAATATACAAATTTTACAGTAAATCAGACATACAAACATTACAAAAACTTTACAGACATACTTATGACATAGTTTTAAGTTAAAATAGATACACTTTCTACCGGATTAACAACAATTCCTGACAGTAATAACTTGCTGTCTAAACCATGTCCTGATATTCCTCCAAGATAATTTCCCTTTGCAGGATTTAATGTTAACTGGCATCTTATTCCATGCCATTGGACCTCTAAAGAAAACAGAATGTCTACCAATCTCTAAGTTGAATCTAGGAACAATGAACGCAGAATCATGTAATGTTCACAAAGAGCATAACCTGGTTTGGCGTGGGATTGCTGCATGAATGTATGGAGGGAGAGTTCCTAACCAACATCTACACATAAAAGCAAGCAAGTGCTCCTACCTATATTCAGAAGGATGCAGTCAATGGAGACTGTTAAATAAGAAACACTTGTGGGTAAGCCTATCAGTTTCAAGAATAAATCTGGCTAATCTACCATAGCATACATCAATTCTTTCCAAATCGATTTTCTTTGCACTAGCATAAATAAAATCCCCATAGCATACATCATTTCTGTCCAAATCAATTTTCTTTGCACTAGCATAAATAAAATCCCCATAGTGTAAAGTGCATAAAACCACCGAACGTACCACTTTCTTACTGATGTCAGTACTCATACAGTGTCTAACATGATACAAAGAACCAAGTTTTCTTCCTACACTAGCTACCACATTATTTATATGAGCTGTCCAATTTAAAGCCACATTCCCAAGTATTTATATGTTTGAGTTTGATGGATCAGCACTCCCTCCAGGGTATACATCTTTAGTGTCAAATCTTCCTGAGTTAAAGCAGAATGGGAACATAAAATTGTCTGTGTTTTTTACAGTTCAAAACCAATTCACTCTCCCTCAAAAAACTCTGCAGTTCATCAAATGCTTTCTGAAGCTTTAATTGAATCCCAATTACTGATAAATCCGATGCATAGATAATCGTATCATCAGCATACAGATGATAAAAAATAGATGGGTCAGAAAAACTTAAACCAATTACATAAATATTAAACAATATTGGGCCTAAAATTGAACCCTGAAGGACCCCTGATCCAACAGATACAGCATTCGATACCCAGTCTCCCAGGGCAAGTATTTGAGTTCTTTCTGTCAAATAAGAATACAGCCATTGCAAGCTAAGTCCCCCAAACCCCATGGAGGTTGCTCTGGATAGGAGGACCCCATGGTTCAGTGAATCAAAAGCCTTCAATAAGTTAATGAAGATTGCACCAATCAGGGTCCTCCCATCCAGAGCAACCTGTAAGTCACCAGTGACCTTAACCAAAGCTGTCATGGTACTAAAGGATTTCCTAAACCCCGACTGCATAGCATTTAGCAGACTCTCTGTTTTTAAATATCCCAAAATCTGGGCAGCAACAATCTTTTTGAATATTTTTGAAACCTGGGTAAACAGGGAGATAGGACGGTAATTACCAAATTCAGTTTTAACCCCCTCCTTATAAACTGGAACTACTTTTGATTGTTTACAGGCTTTGGGGAATACCCCTGGCTTAATAGAAAAATTAAATAAATATGCCAATGGAGAAGCAATCTCTGGGGCAGCAAACGTCAATAGGTTGGAAGGAATACCATCGAGTCCAATGGCTTTAGATGTATTCAGTTTCAATAATTCCACCAAAACTTTGTGTGACGAAATCTTCATAAGAATAAATTGTGAACCAATGTCCCCTTTACCATCTAATTGCTTCAAATCTATCCCCTGACACTCTTCAAACCAATTTCACCAAAAAACTCATTGAACTTATCCACCACCAGTTGAGAAAACTGGGTTGGTTGGTCATCAATTGTAAACACATTGTAAACCATCATACTTTGACCCTTCAGAAGAAAATTTACTGTGTGTCAAAAATCTTTAGGCTGATCTGAACATTTTGATTCCAGAAACCTCTTGAAATAATTTTGTTTAGTAGACCTTACCAGGTTTACATAAAGATTACGTAACATTTTATAGTTATCCCAATCTAGTTTTTTCCGTTTTTTTTTTTGCTTTAACCCAAGCCCTATTTCCAACATATTTGTGTTTCCTTAAATTATTCGAAAACCATTTAACACTTTTCTGCTTCAATTGCCTAGATTTGATAGGTGCGTGTCTATTACAAACTTGAAAAAATTCTTGCTGAAAATAACCCCAACCATTCTCAACTGTAGGTATCAATGTTAAATGGTGCCAAACAATATTACTCACATCCTGCATGAAATTTATATAATCAAAAGTTTTGAAACAGCACCAAGTTGATCGTTTGCTACTTTATAGCTTCTTAAGTTTTTTCCTAGTACAAAAGGTGAATTGGTGGTCGGATACTGAGTCGGACAAAACCCCACTAGAAGATATATTATCCATGGAGTTAGTAAAAATTAAATCCAGGACTGTGGAAGAATCCGGAGTTACCATATTTATTCTAGTGGGGTCAAAAATTAGTTGAACCAAACCCAAATTTACCTGTGAATCAACTAGTGGGTGGGAATCCTTAATACAGCCCCAAATGACATTAAAATCACCAGCCATGATAATTTCATGGGTATTATTAAACTTTACTAAACAATCCTGAAGAAAATTAAAGACTGTGATCAGTTTTTGGGGGGCTATAAAACCCCACAATTAACATTCTTTTATGGAAAGGAATACTCAGTTCTAGAGCCAAAACCTCTAACCCTATCAGATCCCCACTAAATTCAACTAATGCTAAGGAAAGATCATTTTTCCCATAAATCAAAACTCCACCACCTCACTTATTCCTGTCCTGTCTCCAAAGATTATATCCAGGGATATCTGCTAAGGCATCCTCCTTTTTCTGGTCTAACCAGGTTTTTGTAAACAATAACCAACTCAGGGTTGTTTTCTGTGATCCATGAGCTAATCAAATCAAATTTAGGTAACATACTCCTGGTGTTAAAAAGAATCAAAGTGAAATCTGAACCACTGTTGTCTATGATAGGTGGGCTCAAGTTACCCAATTTTAACCCATCCTGGGACCCATACCCCATAGATAACTCAAAAGTTGCTGGGCCTGGGTTTGGATGTATATCTCCACATGAGAAACACCAGGGACATGGATTTCAGGCCCTAACGTGTTTCAATCTTATCCCACATCTCCTCTGACCAAATGAGGAACGAGAATTAAAAACTACTTGAAGCCCAGCCCTATAAAGACCTATATGTTTCATAAAGCAACAAGATCTTAACAAGTCATTATAACAGTGTTTGGGAATAATAACAGCAACAGTGAAGACAGTGCTAAATACATTAAATCTGTCAACCCCAAAAGTACAATACTGAAGATCTCCCTGCTCCCTTATTACCTCCTGCATCTCCTTATCATACCCCAGTACCTTTGTTGTACTTATGCAGTATACCATAAAATACCAAAGCAGCACCATAGGGTACAAATATATTTCAAACCCATTTCCAGATCAGTCTTAAGGGGATATATCCCAATTCAAATCCAATTGCCATCTTTATTCAAAGAAATACTTACAACTTCCCTTTTACAAGTTTAGTTCTGTAGGACACACCATGGCACTAGAGATTTTATCAGCCCAGCGCCCCTCCCCTTTAGCTTATTCCTGCGTGGTCTGCCTCTGGACCCCCTACAACATGGAATAGTAAACAATCAGAGCCCCAATCACTGGACCCCCCTCTATCACTCCTTTTGCCAGTTTGCTCTTTTACTGCCTGCGACTCCCCACTGCTCCCTCTATACCTCATTCTGTCTTACTTCTCTTGAAGCCAGGTGCTTTGCACATGGCTCCTCCGTTATAGCCAAGTACTGGCTGAGATCCCTCCCTGCTTACCTCACATCTCTACTCTCCTATCCTCCTTCATCCTCCTACTCCCTTCGTAACTATGGCCACCAGACCCTAGCACTCCCATCTAGGTTGTCTTCTTCTGGCCAAGCTGTTTTCTCCTTCCACCACCCTAAACTCTGAAACATCCTCCACCTCCCCATCTGCTCGGCCACCTCCCTCAACTCCCTCTCTTGTCTTCTCCATGACTTCACCGCTCCCTTCTTCAACTGCAACTGAGCTTCCCTCCCCCTACTCCTCAACCCCCCCTTTTTTGACCATTACGCCAACCACTGCCCCTTGGTTACCACCTTATAAACTCCATCCCACTCCCTGCCCACTGCATTCCTCTCCCTTCCCACTGCATGTCTTTGCAGTTCTTCTGCCTAGATGGTTTGTCCTATTGGTTGTTAATACAGTATATTGCACCTAAGTTTAAATACTCTGATTTCTACTGTTTTTGGCTTTGTGTACTTGTATTTTTGCTTTGTATATTTGTTATTTGTATTAGTGTATTTGTACAATTACTTATTATGTACTGTAATTATTATATATATATTTACCCTTCCCCAAGGACACATCTGGAAATGAGCTGATACTCAGCTCAGTATGTCTTTCCTGGTGAAACTTCTGAAATAAATATATAAGAAGTCAAGTGATAAATGCTGGATGAGGTTTAAGGCTACCCAAGACTTGTGTGACTTTTGTGAATAAATATGTCTCCAAAATACCTGCAAAAACACTACACATGCAGCAAAGAGTGTATTTTGTAAATCTGCTCTCTTCACCTCTGTTAGGGATCCTAGGTGTTTCTGGCATAACATTAAAGATGTAGTCTGTGGCTCTACCAAGTATCACACTGTTGACATGCCTATTGGAGACATAAACTGTAATGATACACAAACAATTGCTAGTACTTTTAACACTCAGTTTGCTGACCTGTTGGCTGTTACCTCTGTGTTTACTGCCTCTAATTTACAGGATCCACCTGAGAGCTCCTCACTTGCATCTGCACCTCACCTGTCTTTTTACCTCAAAATTGTGTCAGTAAGTGAGACTTGTATACTCCTGGTGAGCCATTCCCCCTTTGCTAGGGCTGGGCATGACAATATGGAGCCTAAACATCTCCATCTGGGCACCCCATTCCTTGCCATGCCAATCATCCATATCTTCAACACATCCCTTATTATTCGGTCTATCCCCGACCTATGGAAGATTGCCAGGATTGTACCAGTATTTAAGCAAGGTGATCCAAAACATCTTGAAAATTATCGACCCATAGCTATCCTGTGTGCTATTAGCAAATTATGACAGAAAGTGGAAGTGTCCCAGTTGACAGATTATATCCAGAGATATGAACTACTATCCTCAGAGCAGCACGGCATCTGTAAGGGATACAGTACTTCCACTGCCCTTTCCAAGGTCACATCAGAGGTAAGGGATCATAACAAGCTAACTGGAGCGATCTTTGTAGCTCTCTCTCAGGCTTTTGATCTGGTAGACCATACATTGCTGTGCTCCAAGCTTTGTTCCTTTGGCTTGTCAGCTGCTGCCCTAACCTGGTTTACAAACTACCTATAGGGAAGGTAGCAGCTTGTTAAGTTTCATAGAATGTTCTCTGAGTCTACTTCTGTCAAGACGGGAGTTCCGCAGAGGTCCATTCTGGGACCCATCTTATTCCCCCTATTTGTTGATGACTTACCTCAGGTGCCAGTCCATAGTAGTGCTACTCTATGTGCTGATGACCTCGTGCTCCTAACCAGTTTGCAGGACATTAGTGTAATTAACTCTCATTTAAAGACTGACTTTTGCATAATACAATATTGGCTCCTATCCAACAAGTTAGTCATTAACCTCAGAAAAACACAGGCTATATACTCCTTGGCTCTCTGGCCAAAATCAGAAATTGTTCTGAGCCTCTGAATGTCACCAGTGCTGATGGGTCCCTTATGATAGTTGCTGACTCATTCAAACATCTGGGAGTCACCCTTGATTCTCAGCTAGACCTCTGCATGCATATCTGCAGTATGAGCAAGGCAGTAAACCGTAAGTTGGGCCTGGCCTATAGGGCCAAATGCATTCCCACATCAGCTGAGTGCCTTGCTCTGCAAAAAGAATACTCCTCCCCACTTTTAGTTATGGGTTTATTACCTTTACCCATATGATCAAGTCCAGTCTATCTAAATGAGATGTTGCTTACAACAACATATGGGTCGCACCTGGAAATGAGCCTTGGCTCAGTGTGCCTTTCCCGGTTATCAACTTTTAAACAAAATAAAAAAATAAATATAAATAAATTAATAAAATATGTTGTTTGCCCTCTCTGGCCTTTGACTCATTCATTATTGTGACTTGTATAACAAAGTAGACTGGCCATCTCCAGGAAATTATCATACTTTTGCTTTGGGCTGTTTCATTGATAAAGTAGTCAGAACTGTCACCCCACCAGTTTTGGCAGAACTACTTAAGCCTGTCAGCCCAACATACCCACTCAGGTCCACTGACTCATCTGTGTTCCTTGTTCCTAAAACCCATATCATGATGGGTGATTGGGCCTTTGCTCTCTGTGCAGCAAGGCTGTGGAACTCTCTCTCAGTACATACTTGTTACGCCACCTCTCACCACAGTTTTAGAAGGTCCCTATGGGATTACCTGAGATTAAACTCTGCCTGCAACTGTGCTTAATTTCTGATGCCCCCACCAACAAATGGCGCACTTTATCATTCACTCAGGTTTCAGTCCAGATCCATGCTTGAGTAAAGTTATAACTTAAATGTATTATGTTGTTTAACTTTGATATGTTCTTATCCCTCATTATATTTCATAGTACTGCTGTCTCTTCACTGTTAAGCCTTTACATTTTCTGTATATTCTCCGTAACCAGGGCTGGCCTTACCATAGTACCAACCATGTGACTGCAAGGGGCCCCGGCTGGGAGATCGTTGTTCCAAAACTGCGCATAGAAGGCCCCCTCTCCCTCATAGTGGTGGTACAGTCATGACAGTAATTACTGTGTACTCTTGACTCTGATTACAGACACCCCACCCACCCTGTCATGGAAGCACACAGTCAGTGGCATCCTGTCCTTTGCTCTTTTGTTAACTTATACATCGGGGAGGCATGATGAGGCACTCAATCAGACACTGAATCTGCAGCATCCTATGCACTGAATAAAGGACCTTATTCAAAGGACAGGATGCCACCAATTGAGTGTCTGAGTGCCTCATCACATCTCCCCTATATACAACAAAAGAGCAGACACCACCATGACAGGAATGAACTGGGCAGGAAGGCAGGCAAGTGGGATGGGGCAGACCCTTAGTGCTTTGCTTCACTTACCTTACAAATACATTTCTTTTTTTTCCCCTGCCCTGTTGTCTTGATCCGATCCTCCCCTCCCCAGCTCTAATATTATTTTAAATCCATTCACAGGCTGGGATTGTGAGGAGCTGGATGGAACATCTGTATCTCTTCTAGTACTACAGAGTCAGTGCATTGATTGGCGAACCCCTTCCTTACTTTTCAGCATACAGACACCTGGCAAGCTGGCTGGATGCTCATGCAGCTGACTGCTACACATTTCACAGATCAGAACTTGTCCTTGCATTGATTTTGACTGAGTCTGAGCCAGACTGGCCCAGCTGGATTCCCCAATATTTCCTGGGTAGCCCCCCCTGTGGTACGTATGGCACTGTATTGGTGCATATGTAGGGGTAGCCTGGGGAGGTCCTGTTCAAAAAACAGTTGAGCTTGGACTAGCCCCTCTGACTGCATGCAACCACCAATGTACATACTTAAACCTGGACCAGTGCTGCAGCAGTGAGAAAACAACAACCAATAGTGTTGGAGATAAAGAGAATACGTTCTGATCAGAATATGCACACAAACTAGTGTCACACTGGCTGGCACAGACAGCAACATGATACAAAGGGTGGCGGTGGGGGTGGAGTTTTCTGAACAGCTATTGATCCAGTTGATTGCTAGCTGATTATGTGAGTGACATGCAGTTCACAATTGGCTGGTTGTGTTGGTGGTATGTGACTCAACACAGTGGCGGTCTCTTTAAATGTTGCTCATAGCAGGTAGTGTCTTGGTCTCTTTTTTATCGTAATTAATACTTTGGAGCAGTACTTGAAAAATTGAAAGGTTTGAAATTTTGAAGAAGAGATATAAAAGACTGCATGAGAAAAATAAAACTCTACTGAAGAGAAAAAGTCTGCAGAGGCAAGCCAGTAAAAGATTGCCTCTGTCTGAGCATGTGGGTGGACAGCAGAGCTGGGTGCAATGAGAGTGGCCTGAGAACCTCCTTGGCTGCAGAATCTTTACTGTGATCACATTCAAATTTTACCATTCCATACCCTACATAGCTGAGACAGAGAACTAAACAAGAGAGCAAACATATTACAGCAGCAAAAGTGGGGTGATGTGGTGGTAAAAAGGTAAACATTTTTAGAACAAGGTTGGGCGCATGTGTCTTTTCCAACAATAAAGTGCTAGACTGATCTTTTTGTACACTGTTTTGGGCTGGATTGTATACACGGCTCTGCTGACTGGTCTATTCTGGCCTTTCCCATCAGTTACCAGTATCTGGCCATAGTCCACCTCCGTGACTGCAGTAATTATTGAGGGCTAAAAAAATGACTGCAGTGGAATCTATGTTGCATTGGTTTAGATCTGGACTAACTCTGGGTGGACTCTAAAAAATAATTATTGTAATATATATTTATCAAAATAGTAAGTAAGCCACAACTGCTGATAGTAACTAAGAGAGGGCATCTGGGGTTCCTTCCCAGTCAGGCCAGCTACTACTGCACCCAGAGCCAGACAGCACCATCAGCAACATTATGTCTAATTTCACTTAATATTTTAGAAAACTGGTCTTTGGATATAAAATAGGTAGCAGTGCCTATTTCTAGAACAAACATAGAACAGTTTTACAAGTATATGTAACCCCTCTATGTGTCCACATTTGTAGCATGGATATACATAGGGTATCTACGGGTTCGGGGAAGGATGAGGTTACCTGGCACAAGAGACCGAGGTTTGACTACTCTGCACAGGGGCACCCAAGTAAATCCAACTACAGGAAGCAATAACTGTAATGTCCAGAACCAGAATTGGGATTTTTCAGTGTGGCTTTATTTATTAACTCACTGAACATAAACAAAGCTCTGTATGGTCCCCCACAGGGCTGCGTAACTGTAATGCAAATTAGAGGTTAAACACAGCGGTCCATTTGAGGAATGAACACTACAACAGTTGTCTGGCTTTGGACCCACCAGGCACTCAGCCCGGACTTTGCATGCGCATTGGATACACAGCCCAACTGGCCCGGCTCCCCTGCCGGCCACTCGACTGATGGTCCACTTGGCAATGAACCCAAACTCTACTTGGAAAGACATCCCATCAAACAAGGAGGCTCCCAAACTGTGGCTCCCCACACCACTTGAAGTCTGCGACTACTAGAGAGATTTTGTTTTCATACTTCCAATTCGAAACTCCCATCAAACAGGGAGACTCCTATCAAACAAGGAGTAATGTTCCCATCCTGTGGCTCCCCACACCACTTAGAGTCTATGACTCCTAGAGAGATTTTCAAGTTGTGACCCATGTCTGGGTACCCACCCCATCACTGGCCAAGCACATGAGGCAAGTAGCAAAAACACAGAAGAAATCCATAGAGGTGGACCTGGTTACTAAAGCTGGGGATCTATCCACCTCCAGCTCCCACAGCCCATACCCGGCCATTTCTCTGGACACACAGAACTTTAGACTTTAAAACTGTAGATTGACGGTGAATGACCTGAAACACCCCCTCTACAGTGAACTTTAACACTTTAAACAGATGACTGCTCTATTTGTTTGTCCTAGTTGACATAGTTCTCCCAAATAGCAGTCCCCAATACTTGAAATCCAACTGAAGAAAAGAAGTTGTTTGCCCCCTTCCAATGAGGCCAAACACTCACCCATTCATTGCAGGTGCCCCACAGGTGAAGAATGTAACCTTTGCTGTTATACATGAACAGACTGAGCGTAAATTAAAACAGGCAGCTTTCTTCCCAAGGTGGGAGAAGGATTGCCCTGGAACCCACAAAGAACTTTTTCTCACCCCCCCCAAGGAAGGGGGGTAAACAGACACTACTGGTGTCCTTCTTGTTTGCTTAAGGACAAACTGAAGATTGACTTTGAATTTCCAATATTCTAACTTACTCTGAGCTGAAGATTCCAAATGTGGCTCATGCAGCTGTGACAATTCTATAATGATGTCATCCCTGTAGTCTCAGCTGTGACTGAGGACAGAGTGAGACAATGTGAAACCCATTTAACTGGAGTTTCACAAGCTGCCTTCCCTGCCTACCACTAGGTCTTACTGGGATTCTAGTAACCCCGGGTAACAAAGGGGTTACATATATAAAGCCTAACCTCGAGATATGTTTATTGCCTGAACCATGATCCAAACACGAGGGAGTTTGTAACTCTGCAATTTGGGCCGACAACTAAACAGTCAGGTTACCTCATCATTTCTATTTCCTTTACCGATGCCTTGCTCATATCATTTACTACTATGGAAGAACAAAACAGGGCTGTTTATAGCCTACAGAACAGTTGCAGACGTGTTCGGAAGGTTAACTGCCCAGACTCTGCAAACATAAAAGCTGCCCACAGTTATGCCCATGAAACTTAAAACAAAGCAGACAAAAATGAAATGGTGTGACCATAGAAAATCCACTTAATCTTGTTCAGCAACATAAATCAGGATTTTCACTTGTTACTAAATTTGAAGCCTTGGGTTTTGCTGTGGCTGTCTTTTTGGAAAAGCAGGTTGCAGTACACCAAGTATGGACCTCGGAGCAGCCTAAGGTTTTTTATCATTATAATTATGTTTATTATTATTCACAGTGGGAGGAGTGGATATATTATGTATTTCTGTAACTCCATGACTAGAAGCTCATGCCAAAGAAACCTCTAAGAGGCATATTTTTTGGATTAGGCAAACAGATTTCTATTTTTAGCCATGCTCTAAGGAGTAACAGCTGATAATAAACAAGCACTTGTCAATGCCGAACGTTTGCCGTTGGCATTGCAGTTGCACATGCTGTGTTTTGCTGTTGTACATGCAGTGTTTCTTATGTTCTCCCAGCACTAATTACTGTCATCAGGATTCTGAATCCTACAATCACGTTTGGACCACAAGCAAGGCCCGCTCCACTACATCACTGCTCAGCCTGGCCACATCCCTGCTCCACAACACTGCTCAGTCCTCAGCACACGTAATAATATCAACATCAATACAACTGACAGACAACCTAACTGACAGATTTAGCTAAAGAAAGAGGAGTGAGGGGTTAATGTTAAAAAAGGTAGATGAGACAGCATTTCTCTCTTGTTGTGCGACTCTCCCTTCCACACAAGGCAAGAAAATGTAATGGAACAATTAATTGTGAGCAGGTAAAGCAGTGCCCCCACCATCTCTCTCTGTCTTTCTCTCTCCTCTGGATGGCAGAAGTCAAAGATTTATTTTTCCAGCCTGCCCTTGCCCTGTAGACCTGTAGATAAAGCCACAGTGAAGCCAGGGGAAAAAATAAACTTTTATTTGGGATTTCTGGGACTGTTGGCGCAATCTGTCTCTAATGCCTTCCCCCCAAATGGGGGCTTACCTTATGGTTATTTCTGCTGTTTTTCTCCCATCCTTGCAGCACTTCCTGTCTGCCTCCCATTTGCCTGCGGGTCCCCCATACTTGTCCCTGCTCTCATCACCACAGTCCAGGTCCAGAGGTTGTGCCCCAGGTTCTCTGATTTACCCTGTGCCTCTTCAGCCCCTCTTGGGGTTCACAGAACAGGATCATCAGCCACCAGCGTTTGTGCAGGCTGGAGGGCTCATACAAATGCGCAGGGAAGTGCGCCATGGTTTCAGCTACAATTGCAGCAAAAAAAAAAAGGCTCCTCTGGTGGTCCCGGTCTCCATAAGGTGCAGGGCAGGGGCTGGCAACTTGGGGTGAACTGGAGGGAGCCGCCTCTTAAAGTAAATAAAGAGTGCCATAGAGCGCTAAAGATCGGGGATCATGCATATTGATGAGGAGTGCCCAAGCCCCTATAAATATTAATCAGGGGACTGTCCTAGTGCAATGGCCACTAAAATATTGTGCTAGTGACAGACTAGGAACTGTAAATGACTGCAAATAGAGGTGAAAAGTAGGAGGACTTTAGTGGGTATAAAAGGGGCTGAACAAATAATGGGTCCAGGCAAATAAAAATGTGCTGATTGCTTTGAACTGCTAGTGTTGGGAACTCTGATCAGCCATCTGTGTGCTGCATAGTGGTACTGTAGTTCAGCAGCAGCAACAGGCTAAGGACTGAAGTAAAATGTTTAAACAGGGCAGTGTTTACAAGGGCATGAAAGTAGCTACTGGACTGTGTGGCAAGAAAGTAAATTAAATATTTAACCTGGCCGCACCCGAACTTTAACTTTGGGACTGTGTGAAACTGCACTGGAACTGTGTGCTTTAGCATCCATGTTAGTACAGCAGCAGCCAATTGGAAAGCTAGAATCTCAGCCAAGATTTGTGGGACATTTGCCAGAGGCTCTTGGGACATTGCAAAAGGCATATGGGGAAAAATGCAGAGCCCTAATTCAGGTGCCAAAATGAAGAGCCTATTGTGCCTCGAGTGAGGCTAATCAATGTTCATTTTAAGGAATGACAAGCAGTTTCAGCCAATTACAATGGGACACATAAGTGGACAGCCAATTGGGAGCCTCAGAAGGACTCCATAAAAGACAGTTTTTGACTTCCGGTGACGTCATCAGCTAAATGGCAGCCTAAATCTGTGCTCTGGTGCCTCGGGTGCGGTATGTAAAATCAATCTCCATCCATCAGCGACTGAAACGCTCTGCTGAGAATGCACCTAACTTCTGCTGGCATTAGTAAAATGGGCAGAAATAAAAAGAAGCTCGATGCCGGAGATCGAACCCGCTCAAGAAGTCAGATGGAGCTGAGGCCTGTAGGTCTGTCTGGGTTTCGTTCATCCTGGATTACAGCCTCAGGGGAAGACTCTGATGGTTCTGGCTCTGATGATACGTCAATCTTTACAAAAGCTGACGGGCACAGAATGTTAAAAATACTACATCGTATTGATGCCAGGATATTGGGAATTCATGGCGATCTCAAGAAAATAGAAACACATATGCCTACAGTGGAAACCCAGGATGAAACCCTACAATCTGAGCATATGGCTTTCGGGAGGTCCCTGGCTTACCTTCACAAGAAAGAGAAGGAGCTGACCATGAGAGCAGAGGATGCAGAAGTGAGAGCTCGCCGTAATAACATTCGTATATTTGGAATCTCAGAGGGGGTGAATCCCCCAAGTATGGAGGACTTTATAGATTCTTGGCTAATGACAGAATTGAATCTGGAGGAGAATTTTAACACAGAGATCGAAAGAGCCCACCATTCTATTGCCCCTAAGCCAAAAGAAGGTGCTGCTCCCAGATCTGTGATTGTAAAATTTCTCCGGTACACAACAAAGGAAAAAATTATGAAGCTAGCGTGGCCAAAGAAAAATCTTAACTTGGATGGTCAAAGGCTGTATATAGACTAGGACTTTCCTCCTGTAATGTTGGCTCAATGTAAAAAGGTGCTGCAAGTGGTAAAATCGCTGAGAGACAAGGGATTGAACACCTACCTCAGATACCCTGCAAAACTCTGGGTACAGAATGGTGACGGTGTTAAAATATTTGATACCCTTTTGGCTGCTGTTCCTTTCCTCACATCACAAGAGGTTCCCATTCTGGATATAAAGGATGAGTTGGCGGAGAAGGAAATTAAAGATCTACTATGGTCTATCGCTCCGGGTTCAGGAAGGCATGCAAGGAGATGAGAAGAGGCCCTACTCCCATTACATGCTGATATGGCAAAGTGGCTACAAACCAGGAAAACCTGAGGAAGATACTAAACGAGTGTTCACGGCGAGTTATTCTGCAGAAATGCCTCGAGAAGAGCGGCTACTCCCTTAGGACTGACAAGCTAAGACTTTTAGACTAATAGGGGACACTGTGCACCATTTTGCTCGATACGGATGAACATGATGTGTTTACCTTTTTTCTTATTTCAAATATGAGGTCTCCCTCCTTACATATTCCACACTGATTGGGGGGCTTTTTGGGGGGAATTCTCCTGGTTATTATTTTCTGGTACCCCCTTAAGGTGCTTCAATGGAACTTCACTGTGTTGGTTCAGGGTTTCAAGGGGAGGGTTTATGGAGTGGGACAGTTAGTTGATGCAGCATGGATGTAGTCCCTGGGGGTTGAAAGGCCGTACTCGGAGGGTGGAAATGGGACGTCTAATGTAGGTTTTTTTACCCTATTTCTTTCCATTTTCTCGCATAAGGAGGTGGGTGCTGCCATGAATCTACTTGATGGTCAGATAATTATGGGGAATAAAGGGAGTAGATAACAATTTGCTAAGAAGGGATAGGGGGACGTTCTGGAGTGGGAGTGTGCCGGTTGGGGGGTGGGGCTGGGGCATGGCAGACGGTAATGGATATTTCAATTAGGTGGGTCATGGATATTTGGCCTGGTGTGCCCCCATTCTCCATTTAGTTATTATAAATTTAAAGTGGAAGGACTGTGGGTAACCTGTGGCTCCCTCTATCCCACTGGAAGCGTGGCAGGAAATCAAGTTGTGCCCAGGGTACCTGGCTCAGAAGTTCTGCCTTACTGAATTCAAATTAACTAGGAGAGAGGTGTGGTTCTGAATTTAAGAACCTACCTCTTAGCATTTAGACATGCTTTTTCTCCTATATTACTAGGAGCTATAAGCCCCTAGTAGCTGGGGGATTAACTATCATCCCCAGCCTTTTGTAGCTCAGATTGAGCTAACCGGTATCTGGAATTCAGATACCTGTGTTCTTGTTTCTCAATTCTTGTTGCTGGGTGGGTTTCTTTTTTCCTCTTTCCTGGAGATTCTTTCCGTGACCAACATTGGGGTCATAGGGTGTTATTACACCTAAAGGTTAACCAAGAGGGTGGGATGTTGGGGGTAATTTTGGATTGTGGGTGTTTTGTTATTCTTTATATATGTGGACTTCTTTTTTTTCTTTTTTTATGTTTGTGTCCCTTTATCCTTAAATGTAAGCAAAAGTTTTTTGGCAAGTTTTTCGAAATGGAGGGGGAATGTTTGGTACCAAATGATGACTCTGTGTCTTACATAATATGTGACTATGGCTTCTCTCAAGATTGCATCGATTAATGTGAAAGGGATAAATGGGGTGGTTAAGAGAGCGAGAATTCTACAAGAGTTGGGACGATTAAGGTGTGATCTGGCATGCTTACAGGAAACCAACTTGTCTGAAGGTGAACATCTTGAACTCCAAAGGATGTGGGTAGGTGGAGTACATGCAGACTCCTGCCCAGATTCCCTCGGGGGGGTTATTTTAATCCATAGAGGTCTCCAATTTAAAGTCCAGAGGGTTATGACGGAGGGTCTGGGACATTATGTGATGGTTTGTGGTGAATACATGGGATACCCACTCAATTTAGTAACAGTGTATGCTCCCACTCCCCCTTCTGGCAGTTTTTTTAGGCGATTCTTTGCCAAAGTGGACTCTCTGCCTCCGGGTAAAGTGATAATGGTTGGGGACTGGAATTGTGTGGAGAACAATCTCCTGGATAGGAGCCCTGGGGGGAAGGGAGGGAGGACAGCATGCTATAAACTTCTTAGACATTTATTATCAGAGGGGGGTTGGTCAGACCCATGAAGGCAACAAAACCCACTGGTTAAAGATTTTACTTTTTACTCAGTGGTCGCCAAATCATACTTTAGGCTCGATAGATTCTATACACAAACCAGAAATGTTGGTGACGTGGTAGACCTGATAATACACCCGGTCACCTTCTCAGATCATGCCCTGATCAGTGCTAGGGTGAAATGGCCTGGAACGGGAACCAAGGGTAGCTGGAGATTTGATTCTGGGCTTCTAAATGACAAAAATGTTATAGCCCAAATGAAGGAGTCAATCAAACTGTACATTTCAGAGAATAAAGAGAATGATACCCATATACATTTCATATGGGATGGGTTGACGGCAGTTTTATGAGGTCAGATTATTAGCTACTCCACATATAAACACAAAAATACCCAAGCTAAATTAAACAACTTATTAGAAACCATTAGCTCACTGGAAAAAGAACATAAAAAAAACAGTAAGGATACTTCCATTCTGGAGAGATTGATGGAGGCCAGAGAGAAATACAATAGGGAAATGAATAGTAGAACTGAAAATCACCTAAGATATACCAGACAAAAATATTATGAAACAGGAGGTAAAGCACAACGACTACTGGCCCTCAGACTTAGAAAACAACAGGCAGACACATATATCCCCAGTTTTAAAAAATATGGAACTCAAATCCTTTCTTCTGACCCTGAACAGATTGCGGATAGTTTTTGCAATTATTATCGAGAGTTATACTCCCAGGACAGAGGTGAGAACCATCTTACCCAGGTGAATAAGTTTTTAAATAGCGTAGAATTTCCCAAGGTGGAGGACTCACAGAAAAACAGATTGGACAGAGCAATAACCGAACAAGAAGTTTTAAAGGTAATCAAGTGTTTGAAAAGAGAGAAGGCCCCAGGCCCGGATGGGTTAGTGGCGGAATTTTACCTGGCATTCATGGATGAGCTGTCCCCCCTGTTCACTAGAGTTTGTAATGTAGCTCAGGAACGGGGAGAAGCTCCGGCCTCCTGGGAAGAAGCACTGATTACCTTCCTACCAAAACCGGGTAAAGATTTGACGGAGTGTGGGAGTTATGGCCCTATATCCTTAATTAACCAGGATGCTAAAATATTTGCTAAGATTTTGAGTTCTCGCTTACAAGAATTTATTCCAGAATTAGTACACAAAGACCAGACAGGATTTATTCCAGGCCGGCATATTCAGGATAATATTAGATTATTACTCACTGTTTTGTCTGCTTCCAGGTCTTTTTCCTCCGAAGGTTTTAAGGGCGGTGTTGACACTGGATGCGGAGAAGGCATTTGATCATATTGATTGGCTTTTCCTGGATCTTGTCCTGGAAAAGTTTGGGATTGGGGAAAAGTTTAGAAAGTGGACAGCAAACTTATATAGAAATCCATGGGCTAGGGTGAAAGTAAATGGGATTACTTCTGAAAAGATATCAATCAGGAGGGGGACTAGGCAAGGATGCCTGCTTTCTCCTCTATTGTTCACCTTATGTATAGAGCCTTTGGCAGCCCTTGTAAGGCAGTTGGAACAGTTTGAAGGTATTCAAGTACAGGGAGTGGAAGTTAGGGTCTCTTTATACACAGATGACACTTTGCTATATATTACTGACCCTGTGAGACAGATTCCCCTGGTAGATTCTCTAATCCAATCATTTAGCGAGGCTTCTGGGTTCACAGTTAATGACGCTAAATCAGAGCTTTTGCCTATGGGTTGGCCACAAAACAGGGTACTTCCCCTAATCAGCAAATACAAATGGGCTAAGGAGGATATTAGATATCTTGGGGTTAAAGCAACTAGAGATATTACAAAATTATATCACTCAAATCATGGGAGATTGTTGCAGGAGGTTCAAGAAGATTTACATAGGTGGGATGAGCTACCCCTTGCTCTGTTTAGCAGAATTGAATGTGTAAAAATGAATGTTCTCCCACGCTTTTTGTTCCTGTTCCAGTCACTACCGATTAGGCCACCATCTGTTTTTTGGGGAGCACTGAGATCTTCCTTGTCCCAATTCATCTGGGCAGGCATGTCACCTAGAGTGAAGTGGAAGGTGCTTCTTAAGGAAAAAAGGAATGGAGGGGTCGGTTTGCCAGATTTTAAATAATATTACTAAGCTGCTCAGTGCCAACCCTTGATATCCCTTGTGAGATACTTAGACCCTCCAGTATGGGTTGAGATAGAGAGACCGGAGTCCTCCGGAGGAGACATTAGGGATTTAATATACTTGGATGCAGAAGGAATGCACTGTCTGTGTTGCAACAACCCATCGACTAAGTTGGTGATCCCTTCTTGGCAGGAGATTAACAAGAGAATGGGGTGTGAGATTACTTTGAGAATGACCACCCCACTTAAAGCTTGTTTGGATTTCCAACCTCTTGGCTGGGACAGGGGATTTTGCCTATGGGAGTTAAAGGGCTTGTCTACCTTAGGAGAGCTGTATACAGGGGAGGACCTCAAATCTTTCCAACAGCTCTCAAGAGAATTCTCGCTGCCCACCTCTAACTTCTTCAGATATCTGCAACTTAGGCACTTTTTGAAGGGGAAAAAGTTTGGAAGGGATGGGGGCCTGAGTTTTAATCCTTTGGCGGACTTCTTGAGAGCTGAGACCAGTAGGACAGAGTCTAAGGGGTTTGTTTCTTGGTTGGTTGACCAGTTCCATGCACTGGAATCAGACTCATTGGAGTTGATTAAAGCAAATTGGTCTACAGAAATGGAGAGGGTAACTGATGATCCCATTTGGCCTGTAGTGTGGGGGGCTGTTCATTCGACTACCGTTTCTAATAGTTGGCGAGAGTTTCGATGAAAAGTTGCTATTAGATACTTTCGTACCCCAACAATCACTAGACATTTTGGTCACCACTTCTCGGATGACCGTTGGAGGGAATGCGGGGACAGGGGGATGCATTTACATATATTTTGGTCCTGTCCTAGTATTAGTTCTTTCTAGGAACAGATTATGGACCAAGTGAGTATAGTTTTTGGGATACGTATGCTAGAGGACCCTATTTATTGGGTGCAATGTGCTACCCAGACCAAATTAAATGGAAGTCACAGAGATATTTATATAATGTTATGGTGGCCTTGGCTCTCAAGGCAATTACTCAGGTTTGGATGTCTAAAGCCAGCCCCACAACCAAAGCCTGGTATAAAAATTGTCTAAAAATATTAGACATGGAATACTTAATGGCTAGAGTAAGGCTACAAAAAGATACATTTAAGATGAGATGGATGCCTTTTTTCAATTTTCAAGCGCAGAAAGAGCAAATTAATGTATTGGATATCTTGGTTAAGTATACCTGTAACTGAAAAATAGATAAGTCTATCGATTCCCTTAAGATGTGGCACAAGAAGATTAATATATTTAGTGCTCCCCAGGACGATATGAATTTAGTCATTGTACTCCCCCTGGCTTAATGTACGTCTAGGACTCTTAGTGGCCTCCTCTATCCTCTAGCTAAGTAAATTATTATAAGAGGCAATATAAACTCCCTCTTACCCTCCCTTCCCCTCACCCCCCTTTTTTTTTTTCTTTTCTCTTCTTCCCTTTCTTTCACAGCCTAAGCTTTATTACACTTTGGTCACATCTGTTATTTGCAGAGCTGAGAGAAATGGGATCTGGTTTGAAGGGTACATGCTTGGAATATTTGCTTTAAGGACTGTTGGATCCATATTTACTTCTTCAGATGTGATACCTTACCAAGGAATATGCATCTCTCAGACATATTTCAATACGATCAGCGGCAATGATGTGTATATGTACTGCTTCCCCTTCTCCTTGGTTTTCATTTCTGTTCCTCACTCCTTTTTTTGTTGGTTTTCTGTTTGTACTGTCATATATGAAAAATAATAAAATTATTATTTAAAAAAAAAAAGCCAGTTTTCTCCAGGCTGAGCAGAAGTTCAAGCGGGAGCCCCCAACAGGGGTGGGGGCTCAGGCCCCCAGCTACAGGAAGATGAGACTGGTGATCTTAGTTTATTCATGATTCGGAAAGTACCTTTGAGTCAGAGACTCATTCACAAAGGTTCCATGTCACAGATATTGGACAGTACAGTAGTAGGGTAAACATACATTGCATGAAACAGAACAGCTGAGTACATGGTATCAGTACAAAATAAACTATAAGCATGGTAAAAGTACAGTGTGAGGCTCGCAAACAGTATGAGAGTAACTTAGGGTGACACAAGTAAGTACACAGAAAGACTGGGGGGGGTAAGCCAGCCAGGGGCCATTGTCATAGAGGGGGGACAATCGAGAAACAGGTTCAATAGCAGTTGCAGTCGTTTGAGGACTGAAGGTATCTCTTAAGTTGGTTTTTGAAGAGGCTGATAGAGTTTTCATTGGTGATGAAGCTGGGAAGTCCATTCATCTATGAGGGGGCCTTGAAGTTGAAGGACCTTTGAAATAGGGAGGTTTGACATCGTCGAACTATGAACAGCTTCTTGATGGAGCTACGAGTTAGTTTAAGGGCTGTAGCTGGATAGATTAAGGAGGTGGGGGGGAGAGACCTAGGGTGATTTTTTTTGGCCATAAGACAGGTATGGAACTGGATCCTACTGTCTAAGTTAAGCCAGTTAGTGGAGTTATAAAGTGAGCAGGTGTGAGTGAGGCGGTCGCAGTCCAGTACAAGGCGGCAGGCTTTGTTGAGGGAAAGATGGAGCCTATTGAGGGTAGATGTGGTGGCAGCACTATATATGAGTATGCCATAGTCAAGGATGGAGAGTATAGAGGATGAGACTGTGAGTCTGAGGGTGTCTTGGGTAAGGCAGTGTTTAAACCGGAAGAGCAGGCCAAGGCAGACATTAAGGGCAGTGGACAGGAGATGTATGTGTTGGTGGAAATTGAGAGCCGGGTCCAGGGTGATTCCTAGATATTTAAAGGATTCCACTTGCTTGAGAGGGGTTAGGTCAGCAGTTAGGACCTGGGGGCAAAGATTCTTCCTAGAGTTCTGGAGGTGGGCAAAAATCATGAACTTAGTTTTCTTGTAGTTCAATATGAGGTGCTGTGCAGTGACCCACCACTCGGCTTCGCTAAAGAAGGACTGAAGGGTTTGGAGGAGTTGCAGCGGGTCAGGGCTGGATGCATAAAGGACAGCATCATCTGCATATAGAAGAAGGTTTCCTGAGCAGGAGCTAGGGAGGGAGTTAAGGTAAAGACTGAAAAGAAGTGGACCAAGGATGGACCCCTGGTGGACCCCTGAGAGAACTGGTAGCTGATTGGATAGGGTGGGGCCAATTCTGACCGGTTGGCACCTACCCGATAGGTAGTCTGTGAACCAGTGCAGGGCATCCTGTGAGAAGCCAATGTTAGATAGAGTGACTATCAAAAGGGAGTGATTGACGGTGTCAAATGCCTTAGTGAGGTCAACAAATACAGCACCTGTTGTGTGGCCGTTGTCAAGAGCAGAGTGGATGTGTGCAGTGAATTCCAGGAGGGCTGTAGTCATGCTGTGGTCTTTGCGGAAGCCATGTTGCTGTTTACAGAGAAGATCATGTTTGTTGAGGTGGTCAGTGAGCTGATCATAGACAATGCGCTCGAGAGCTTTGGATAGAGGGGGGAGTATAGAGATGGGCCAGTAATTATTGGTGGCTGTACGGTCCCCACTCTTAAATATGGGGGTTATGGAGGCAGATTTCCAAAGGGAGGGGAATTTGCCTTGGCAGAGAGAAATATTTGAGAATATGGGTGAGGAGGTAGAGTACTTCATGAAGGGTGAACCGGAGAAGCCTCAGATCTAAGTAGTCACTGCTATAGTGAGCATGCCTTAGTGCATTTTTAAGATAAGGCTCCGCAGCCTTGAGGGTGCTGCACCATAGATGAAATGTAGGAGTAGGCTGGGAGGGGGGACCAGTTAGGGGGTGGGTCAAAAAAGTTGGGAGGGAGGACATGGCTGAGGTTAGTGAAAGCTAGGTTGAAGGCCGATGCTATTCAACATCAACAGCTATTAGGCTGAGGGGGGTGTTAAGGTTTTTTCCACTGATTTCCTTGATATTATTCCAGAATTTGTGCCCTGTGCCCCAGGTGGTGACGAGGGCAACTTTGTAGTGCTCAGCCTTGTGTGCCCCTCCATGGGGGGGTTCTTCTTTTGCCAGAAAGACAAGCAGCTGCAGGCAACAGAGGTCACTAGTCTGGTGGTTACCAAAAATTGTCCTCCAGGGCTGGCATCTGCCTTTCCATGTTTTTGAGAGAACGTGAGTGAAACCTGAACCTTCAGTTGTGAGAGAGCTACATGCACATTCTGCCCCAGCAGTGAGAGTGCTGATGAATCCTGAATCCCTCAGAGCAAAGAAAGCCATTCTGCAACTAATCTGAGTGAGTAACATGTATGCTAACAAGTACAAGTAGTGAAAGGTTTGTTTGGGCAAAGAAGCCCTGAAGTATCTGTTCATCTGTCCACACCCTGTGTTTAACTCAGCACCAATGAGATGGGTGGACACGTATGCTTGTGACCAGAGAAGGGTCAACTGAATTGTGAAGTGCTGATTTCTGACTGTGTAAAGCACTATACGGTTGAAAGGGGAGTTCTTTGACCACATGGAATTTCTCTGGACAGTGCCTGGGATGCCAGTAACCATCCTTATGTCCAAGTTGGAGCTGCTAATGCCAGTGTAGCCAAGAGGGACTTTAGTTAATGTGTTTAATTGTCTGTTTGGAACTGTTAAAAGGCCAGCAAAGCCACAAGTGACCGACTGAGTCTTAAGCTTAGTAAGAGAGGCTGCATGTAACCAGTTGTTTTATCAAGTAAAGCTATCAAATGGTGGAGAGCCAAACCTCAAGCTCTTCCTAATAATGTTAAAGATTCAAATACATTGTATGGACTGTGAGAGTCCAGGTCAAACTAGCCTTAGGGAGCAAGCACTCATTCGTGTAAATGTCTGTGCCTAAAGCTACAAGGAGCATGGCGGCCAGCTGGCCCATGGTTGAAGGGACTGTGAACAAGTGTAGGAATGTGCTAACTTGATAAATGTGCTAAATAGATAAATGTGCTGAATGCAACACATCCATCAGATTGTCCTGGGATAGAGCCTGGTAGTGTGCCACCTAGGACACTGCCATATGCACTTCCCCAAGAGGCATAGCCTAGATGTGGGGGTTGAGGCATGCTGGCCCCGGTCCCAGCCAGGTCTTTCCAGTGAGTGATTTCAGCACAGAGAGGGGCACTGCCAAAAGAAGTTAAAGTGTTGTTTCCATCTGCAAAAGCTGTAAGATCATGTAGTCAGTTCTGGATCTCCTGGCAGTAAGTCTTTGCCTGCATCTTAGCCTTCCAGAGTCACAGCCCACCTGCTGAAAGCACCTAATTCACTGTGTGATTCTGAGCAAGTCACTTAACTTCCTTGTGCTCCCAGGTCACATCTGGAAACAAGCGTTGGCTTAGTGTGCTACTCCTGGTTAAACAGTGTTCCCTAAACAATGTTCCCTAATTCTGTCTTGTACAGCTCAAATGTGACTTACCAATGAAGACATCTAACAGGGAGTACACAGGGACCAATCCCTGTAAATGGAAGGACATGTAAATAGTTAAAGTGTTGCTAAGTTCTGTATCTATAGCCAAGCCTTCTAAATCAAAAGGGGGTTAGTGTTTGCAATCATTATATTCTGGATGTACGTGCAAAGTAAAGTTACAGTTTAATCTGCTTATTTATTTAAGGGCCCCCACTAGCCGGCCAACAACACCTGCACCGAACAACAGCCTGCATCTTTAAGACTCATAGTACTGGGTACCCAGATATAAGTATCAGAATTGCGGGGTTTTAATACAGTCTGGAAACTGATACCAGTGTGGGCATGAAATAAATGTGTCACCTTTCCTAGTGCAGCTAGCTTAGACAGCAATCAGGCATCTGAATGCCTCAGAGATTGGTGGGTGACCACTGGGATTAATGCCGAAGGGTAAAATGCACAAATGATTATTTTGATTACAAATCTAAACCAAATGCCAATCAAACCAATAAACTGCAAATGGCTTGACCTCTATTCCAAGTTCCCTGATCCTAACTCTTTCCCGTGCAAATAAATTGTTTGATGTTTTTGCATATACCTGCATCGTGAGCATATTATTGGAGCGAGTCAATAATTCTCAAAATGTATTGAAATGGAGGGGAATGTTATTGGTCTTGGAGTGACATTACAGTAGTGTGGGTGGATACAGCATCCCAGAGTTTTGTACCATGGTTTTATCTAGTCCACGTAAATGTATATGTAACCCCTGGGCGGCACCACCCCCCAGTGTTACACCCCTGCCTACTACCCTGGACATAGGTTAAGGGGTTTGGGTTCGCTAACTTATAACATTTTTTAAAAACCTCTGCCCAGTGCCTCCACTCAGGGTGCTTTACATGGGTGAGATGGTACTGGGTGTAGCCCCCTGAGCTGCTACACTACCCATGGTGACCAGTTACCCACCCCAGACATGCCCCAAAATACAGCTCCCCACATTTCAACATTTTGCATTAAAGGCTCTCTAATAATATGCTCACACAGGATTTCAAACAACAAATAACAAGATATTTATTTCAGGGGGTAATAAAGGAGCTAGGAAAGGGAAACAGGAGGAGTAGAGGTTATCTTACCGTATTTACATATGTACAGAGATCATTTGGATTTTGCTGGTGAACCCTCCAGCTGGGTGGCTACAGATTAACAGGCAGACATAAATCACATTTTACCATTCGACTTAAGACATCCAGAGCCCTGGCTATCTAGCTGCTGATAAATCAGATGTTAAACATAATTATTAATATTACCCACACTGGTACCAGTCCCAGATACAGCAGAAACCCCCACAATCTCATACCATACTGGTTAAACAGATACCACAGTCCAAGATGTTGCAGGCCTGATGGAGTTGCAGCTGATTGAGGTGGCCGACTATTAATTTGAGGGTGGGGGCAACTTGGAACCAGATTTTTGTCAAGCAGCAACTTATTATTTACATTCACAGCAGGGATTGCCCTGCACTTTATCAGACAAATCAGGGATAGCCCTGTTCTTGCAGACAAATCAGGGATTGCCCTGCACTCGCAGACTTCTGAACATTCCAGAACAAACTATGTGGATCTTACATCCAGAACATTCAGCACAATATTTGAAAGTCCCATCCAATGCAATGAGAGTGATGCTTCTGTCAAGCATCCTAAACGCAGTTTAAACAAGGTCACATCCAGTACTTTATATACCAAAAGGCATCCATCCAGAGTAAGTTGGCAATGACACTTTTATCAAGCATCCCATACTTTAGTTGCAGGCAGTCACATCCAGTACATTCTATATACCAAGAACATTATCCACAAGTGGAGTCCTATCCAGCACGTCTAGCCATTTAACACTTATACCAAGCGCTCTTAGACGAAATTCTGTGCAGACACAGGTACATTCTCTTTCAGGTATCTTAGACATTAATATGCTCTAGGGCCTCCGATCTCATGAAGTGGCAAGCGCATTTTGGCAGACAGCTCCACGATGGCAGGACTCTAACCCATAGTTACACATTCATATGATACACTAAGCCCAGCACCTTGCTGCACCTGCAACTTAGCCATTTGGGCCCCAGACAAGATGCATCCATTACTTGAACTAGGCAGTCTCTTATGGGGTTAGCAGCCCAGACTGATGACTTCAATACTTCACACTTAACAGTACACATTTCTTAATGGGGCATGGAGCCCCCAACATTACTTGCTTAGCTTCTCCCTCACACCTGGGGGTACAAGGGTACTCACTCAGGTCCTCCATGGGTCTCATCCACAATCAAAGGCATCCTGAAGACTTCTTCAGCTCTCTCACTGCTGAGGTACTTGGTCAGCGCTCTCACCACTGCATGATGTCATCTGGTCTGCTCAGCGCTCTCACCGCTGCTGGACATCTGATTCTTCGGTCCACATCATTCCCCGACGTGGGAGGGAAGGCTAGCCTCTGGAGAACAGTACTGGCAACCTCCAGGCTAGCTGTTGCAGAAAGCACAATTACTGTAACTACTGTAGTTAACTGTTACCTGAAGAAAATAACAAATCCCCCCTGAAGACTGAAAGGGCTTGAATTAAGTGGCCCAGGCCTGATGGCATGGCTGAAGCCTGAGCCCCTCCCCCATAGGGGGCTCCCAGCAAGCTGGAGTCTGCTCTGGCTGCTCTCTCTCCAAATCTCTCTCTCAATCTCCAGACAAACTGGCAACATTGTCTCTTTATAGAGCTCCTAGCTCGACTCCTGATTGGTAGCAGGGATGGGGTGACATGTCTCCAAGTTGCTGAAGGACCTGTCGATCAGAACACTCGAGGCACAATTGGGTTGTGGAATCTGTGTCTAAAATAATGTCCCTGTAAGCCCCCATAAACACTTGGGTGCTTACACATGAGATGCAGTGAATGTCCCACAAGTCCTGGCTATCTATTGCTGCAATTCCAATTGGCTGTACTGCTGGCAATGGCTGCTTAACCCACTGTCCCTTATAGCAGATTAGATACAGTCCTGAATAATGTCCTGGTGCAGCCAGAAAGCAGTAATTATTTGCCCCACATGCCCCACAGTTCTATAGCTTAATGACTGTACTTGCAGTTGCTGCACAGATGAAAAACATGGCTCTTTTACTTTTTCTGTCACTACTGCACTTATGCAAGCTCCCCTTGCAGCAGCTGACAGGCTGACACACAGAGTCCCAGATACTGGAATTGCCAGGGAAACAGCACTCATTTTAACTTTAAGCACTTTTCCCCACGTGCACAGCATATTCCCAACAAGTAGCAACAGTTCCATTATTTAAAACATTTTAGTTCTTTACTTTTTGGCTGGAGCTGAACATAGCTACCTTGGAGGCAGCCAGATACACTGTTATGCATTATTCAGGTGACCAGGGCCCTGCACAGGCATAATCAAATGAGCCCTGGTCGGAACTCCTTTAATTCCCATCTGAGCGGTCCCCCAGCAGGCTGTCCATGGTCACCGGGTCCCAAATAGGTGGAAGGGATCCCGGGACCCACAGCACAGTCCCCGAGGTGACTGCAAAACAAGCTGCTCCACATCAAAGGCGCTTTGCGAGCCAATGCGACTCCAGCTGCCCTGGAGGCAGCACTTTTGAAGCGGGAGCTCGCGGTCAGCAGTTTAAGCCCCGAAGGGCTGGATCTTCATTTGACTACAAGCTGGGGCACACACGAGGGCAAACAGGACCTGGGAAGCCAGAAAAAGTAGAGGCCAAGTCAGGAGAAGCCTGAGAGACAGCGGGAGAAAGACAGAACAAACCGGCCTAAGGTAAACCCAGACTGGCATTTCTAGGAACCCCCATTTGCAAGGGGGTTACACTCTCCCGTGGCCGCAAACCTTGGCGTCCATGCCAAGGGTGTGCCAAGCCTGGCACACAAGGGTACCATCACACAATAACTATTAACATATGAAAACATTTTGTCTTATCTGGGGCATATGGCTTCCTAGACGTCATTGGTTACCAAACATCCTGATCTAGACAATTGCATCCCATTCAAAATCAGCAAAATATTTTATTTTAACAACTGTGAGCATTACCAGATGTTGCATTGTACAGGGACCCTTATATAAACAGTTCTTTTAGGTACAAAAACATAACAGGCACAATTCTACTTTTGGCCACTAGGGGGCGTCCCCCATACATATTGTCTCTGAGCCAGCAGTGAACAAACAGCTTAGGCAGTTTTGGCACCAAATACAGTACTGAAGCTAGGTGGTGGCAGCCATTTTAAGAGTCTCCACACATACAAAATAGGGGGGGGTCCATGCTGGTTTTGGTGTGGGGCATAAAACATAATCCCAGTAGTGCCTCCATCGTGTAACCCCTGGGCGGCACCACCCCCCAGTGTTACACCCCTGCCTACTATCCTGGACATAGGCTAAGGGAGTTGGGTTCACTAATTTATAACATTTTTTAAAACCTTTGCACAGGGTCTCCACTCAGAGTGCTTTACGTGGGTGAGATGGTACTGGGTGTAGCCCCCTGAGCTGCTACACCACCCATGGTGGCCAGTTACCCACCCCAGACATGCCCCAAGATACAGCTCCCCACATTTCAACATTTTGCATTAAAGGCTCTCTCTAATAATATGCTCACACAGGATTTCAAACAACAAATAACAAGATATTTATTTCGGGGGTAATAAAGGAGCTAGGGAAAGGGAAACAGGAGGAGCAGAGGTTATCTTACCGTATTTACATATGTACAGAGATCATTTTGGATTTTGCTGGTGAACCCTCCAGCTGGGTGGCTACAGATTAACAGGCAGACATAAATCACATTTTACCATTCGACTTAAGACGTCCAGAGCCCTGGCTATCTAGCTGTTGATAAATCAGATGTTAAACATAATTATTATTATTACCCACACTGGTACCAGTCCCAGATACAGCAGAAACCCCACAATCTCATACCATACTGGTTAAACAGATACCATAGTCCAATATATTGCAGGCCTGATGGAGTTGCAGCTGGTCGAGGTGGCCAGCTATTAATTTGAGGGTGGGGCAACTTGGAACCAGATTTTTGTATAGCAGCAATTTATTATTTACATCCACAGCAGGGATTGCCCTGCACTTGCAGACAAATCAGGGATTGCCCTACATTCGCAGACTTCTGAACATTCCAGAACAAACTATGTGGATCTTACATCCAGAACATTCAGCACAATATTTGAAAGTCCCATCCAATGCAATGAGAGTGATGCTTCTGTCGAGCATCCTAAACGCAGTGTAAACACGGTCACATCCAATACTTTATATACCAAATGGCATCCATCCAGAGTAAGTTGGCAATGACACTTTTATCAAGCATCCCATACTTTAGTCACAGGCAGTCACATCCAGTACATTCTATATACCAAGAACATTATCCACAAGCGGAGTCCTATCCAGCACGTCTAGCCATTTAACACTTATACCACGCGGTCTTAGACGAAATTCTGTGCAGACACAGGTACATTCTCTTTCAGGTATCTTAGACATTAATATGCTCTAGAGCCTCCTGTCTCATGAAGGGGCAAACGCGTCTTGGCAGACAGCACCACGATGGCAGGACTTTAACCCATAGCTACACATTTATATGATTCACTAAGCCCAGCATCTTGCTGTACCTGCAACTTAGCCATTTGGGCCACAGACAAGATGCATCCATTACTTGAACTAAGCAGTCTCTTATGGGGTTAGTAGCCCAGACAGATGACTTCAATACTTCACACTTAACAGTACCCATTTCTTAATGGGGCATGGAGCCCCCAAGATTACTTGCTTAGCTTCTCCCTCGCACCTGAGGGTACGAGGGTACTCACTCAGGTCCTCCATGGGTCTCATCCACAATCAAAGGAATCCTGAAGACTTCTTCAGCTCTCTCACCGCTGAGGTACTTGGTCAGCGCTCTCACCACCGCATGATGTCATCTGGTCTGGTCAGCGTTCTCACCGCTGCTGGACATCTGATTCTTCGATCCACATCTTTCCCCGACGTGGGAGGGAAAGCTAGCCTCTGGAGGACAGTACTGGCAACCTCCAGGCTAGCTGTTGCAGAAAGCACATTTACTGTAACTAGTTAACTGTTAACTGAAGAAAATAAATGCCCCCTGAAGACTGAAAGGGCTTGAATTAAGTGGCCTAGGCCTGATGGCATGGCTGGAGCCTGAGCCCCTCCCCCATGGGGGGCTCCCAGCAGGCTGGAGCCTGCTCTGCTGCTCTCTCTCAGCTCTGCATCTCTGAATCTCCCTCTGAATCTCCAGACAAACTGGCAACATTGTCTCTTTATAGTGCTCCTAGCTTGACTCCTGATTGGTAGCAGGCATGGGGTGACATGTCTCCAAGTTGCTGAAGGACCTGTCAATCAGAACACTCGAGGCACAATTGGGTTGTGGAATTTGCACCTAAAATAATGTCCCTGTAAGCCCCCATAAACACTTGGGTGCTTACCCATGAGATGCAGTGAATGTCCCACAAGTCCTGGCTATCTATTGCTGCAATTCCAATAGGCTGTACTGCTGGCAATGGCTGCTTAACCCACTGTACCTTATAGCAGATTAGATACAGTCCTGAATAATGTCCTGGTGCAGCCAGAAAGAAGTGATTATTTGTCCCGCATGCCCCACAGTTCTATAGCTTAAAGGCTGTACTTGCAGTTGCTGCACAGATGAAAAACATGGCTCTTTTACTTTTCCTGTCGCTACTGCACTTATGCAAGCTCCCCTTGCAGCAGCTGACAGGCTGTCACACAGAGTCCCAGATACTGGAATTGTCAGGGAAACAGTACTCATTTTAACTTTAAGCACTTAGTTTTCCCCACATGCACAGTATATTCCCAACAAGCAGCAACAGTTCCATTATTTAAAACATTTTAGTTCTTTACTTTTCGGCTGGAGCTGAACATAGCTACCCTGGAGGCAGCCAGACACACTGTTATGCATTATTCAGATGACCAGGGCCCTGCACAGGCATAATCAAATGAGCCCCGGTCAGAACTCCTTTAATTCCCACCTGAACGGTCCCCCAGCAGGCTGTCCATGGTCACCGGGTCCCAAATAGGTGGAAGGGATCCTGGGATCCACAGCACAGTCCCTGAGGTGACTGCAAAACAAGCGGCTCCACATCAAAGGCGCTGTGCGCGCCAACGCAACTCCCGCTGCCCTGGAGGCATCACTTTTGCAGCGGGGGCTCGCGATCAGCAGTTTAAGCCCCGAGGGGCTGGATTTTCATTTGACTACAAGCTGGGGCACACATGAGGGCAAACAGGACCTGGGAAGCCAGAAAAATTAGAGGCCAAGTCAGGAGAAGCCTGAGAGACAGCTGGAGAAGGACAGAACAAACCGGGCTAAGGTAAACCCAGACTGGCATTTCTAGGAACCCCCATTTGCAAGGGGGTTACATATACTCTGGGTGGAGGCACTGCACATGTCTGTTATCTTGGGAAAGAACTAGTTTAATGTTTAAAATGGGAATCCAGCCCCTCAACCTTTTTCAGGCCTACAAGGCAGGGGTAGTAGCCCTTGATATAACAGTTCCAGGGTTACATCTCTCTCTGTCCTCTGGATGGCACAAGTCAAAGATTTATTTTGCCTTCCTGCCCTTGCCCTTTATACACAGCAACTTTGAAGCCAGAAGAACAATAAACTTTTATTTGGGATTTTTGGGACTGTTAAATTTCTCATGCCCCCCCTCCGCAATCTCTCTCTTTCTCTGTCCTCTGGATGGCACTGCCCTTGTCTTGTACACACAGGCACACTGAAGCCAGGAGAAAAAATAACTTTTATTTAGGATTTCTGGGACTGTTTTAGACAGAGATGGATTACTGGAACATTTCAGGCCACTGGGAGTGGGCTCCCCATTGTCCCACAATACTAGGAAGGGGGGGCTCGTAGCATCAACATGAGGATTGGGCCCCCAGTTGTCGAGTTTAATTTGCAGCAAGGGCAGAGTACTCCCTGAGGGTAGAAATGATTAAGGAGCCACACCACGGCTACAGATGACCCCTGATGGGCTTTATAATGATGGGTGGTGATTGGTGGAGAGGGGGGGCAGCACAAAAGGAAGCAAGGAGAACATTTGGGTGTCACTGATCAGCTGTTTGCTGGGCGGTGTTCATCCTACACATCAAAGAAAAAGCTGTCATATGATTGGTGCAGCTTTTTCTTCACAAGTAGAGGACATTTCTGCCCATGAAAAAAAAAACAGCCTCCTAATTAGCCTGCCTGATGATTGGTGTGGCACTGTCGAGCCCCTTACAGGGCACCCTGCATTGGACAGACAGTGTCACACCCCTCAAAAGGCAGTTAAAGCAAGAAGTTTGCTGCATGTGTGTGCACGGCAAACTTAAACAAGCATTTGTCAATGCTGAAAGTTTGCCATTGGTATTGCAGTTGTACTTTACATGTCGTGTTTTGCTGTTGTACATGCAGTGTTTCTTATGTTGTCCCAGCACTGGTTACTGTCATCAGGATTCTGAATCCCACAACCATGTTTGGACCCAAGCAATGCCCGCTCCACTACATCACTGCTCAGCCTGGCCACATCCCTGCTCCACATCACTGCTCAGTCCTCAGCACACGTAATAAAACCAACACAACTGACAGCCAACCTAACTGACAGATTTAGCTAAAGAAAGAGGAGTGAGGGGTTAATGTTAAAAAAGGTAGATGAAACAGCATTTCTCTCCTGTTGTGCAACTCTCTCATACACGCAAGGCATGAAAATATAATGGAACAACTAATTGTTAGCAGCTAAAGCCCCCCAATCTCTCTCTCTCTCTCTCTCTCTCTCTCTCCTCTGGATGGCAGAAGTCAAATATTTATTTTTCCAGCTTGCCCATGCCCTGCAGACAAAGTCACAGTGAAGCCAGGGGAAAAAAAGAAACTTTTATTTTGGATTTCTGGGACTGTTAAATTTCTTGTGCCCCAGTTGTCTGTCTCTCTCCCTCTGGATGGCACATGTCAAAGATTTATTTTGCCAGCCTGTCTTTGCCCTGTACAAACAGCCAGACTGAGGCCAGGGAAAAAATAAACTTTTATTTGGGATTTCTGGAACTGTTAAATGTTTGCCCCCACAATGTCAGTCTCTCTCTCTCTCTCTCTCTCGCTCCTCTGGATGTCACAAGTGAAAGATTTACTTTGCTAGCCTACCCTTGCTCTGTACGCACAGCCACACTGAAGCCAGGTAAAAGGCAACTTTTATTTGGGATTTCTGGGACTGGTAACACAATCTCTCTCTCTCTCTTTCCTCCCCAGATGGCACAAGTCAAATATTTGTTTTGCCAGACTGCCCTTGCCCTGTACACACAGTCACACTGAAGCTAGGAAAAAATAGAAACTTTTATTTAGGACCACAGCTGCTACTCTTCCTTGCTCTCTACAGACAACTGCTCAGTCTATGTGTGGGAAACAGCATGGTGGGAGCATACACAAAACAAAGGTCCCACTTTCATCAGCTAACTGCCGGATCAGAGAGAGGACAACTCCAGTGCACTGGACACAACATGAAAAGAGACAGAGGAGGGCACTTCAGCAATTATCAATAACATGTCCATCTCTCTCTCTCTCTCTCCCCAGTAGCGGCACTGTTGCTGTCAATCTGTCTATCTGGCTACATGTGACACAGAAGGGACAGGAGAGTGCAGGTTAGTGTTCCTGATAGATATTCAGTAAAACAGTGGGGCTTGACTGTGTGCTTGGTCCCTGGAGGTCCATCGGGTGGCTGGGTGGGGAGCCACACAGCTGTGAGGGGAAAACTATTTAAACATGTACATGTACATGTTGTGTTGTGTTGCTGCAAATATGAATGAATGGTGACAGCCACTGACTGACTGACTGTGAGGTGGCCGAAGAGAGAGAAGTTTAATTCCATTCTTGTGGCTGTGTGATGGTGCTCTTTTACAAATCTACACTGCTTGCAGTCACTGCAAATGGCTGCCAGCTGACTCAGAGTGCCTGAACACTGAACACTGCCTGTGCACGTAAGAAAAAATTACTCACCTTAGTAACTGTGTTTCTTCTAATTGAGTCTTGCTGTATCCTGACATTATGCAGTTGGCCCCAGCATTTGAACTGCTCCGGAGAGGAAAGAGTTAACTCTATGCCAGAGCATAGAACGTTGAGCTTGAGCTTGGTTCAGACCTCTGTCTGCTGCACTTTGAAGTGTAACTGTCAGATTCTTATGAGCTAATACTAACTACCTATACCTGCTAAGTGGAAATTGTAAAATCTACTAGCCAAAAGGCAACCAAATATTTTGGGTCCCCAAAAGACTCAAGAACTCCAAAAAAAAAACTAGCTAGTGAACAAAACATTACTATAGAAAATATATAATCTAACCCACTCCCCCTCTCTATACAGGGGTGCGTGCCAAGTGCACCCCTGAGGTGCAACACTGCACCTGCCAGCCCACTTCCCAAAAAACAGGTTCTGAGAGAGGAGGCAGGGAGGTCAGAATACAGCAAGATTCCATTAGAAGAAACACAGTTACCAAGGTGAGTAATTTTTTCTTCAAACAACATGAAGTCTTGCTGTATTCTGACATTATGCAGACTGCCAAGCAGTACCTCCATGGAGGAGGGTACTGAACCTATTTTAAGAATAGGCTCTGCAGTATTGCTGTACCAAACCTAGCATCACTCCTAGCCTGGATATCCAGAGAGTAATGCTTGGTGAACATATGGACTGTTTTCCAGGTGGCTGCTTTGCATATCTCTAGCAAGGGTATATCTCTGGCAGCAGCCAGAGAAGCAGCTGTACCTCTAGTCGAATGATCCCTCAGGCCTGAGGGGGTACTATGCCTAGCTTTTCCTAGCAGAATTGTATACAAGAGATAATCCACCTGGCAATAGTTTTCTTAGTAGCAGGTTTACCCTTTCCCACTTCGCCATAAGTGAGAAACAACTGAGGACAGTCAAACCTAAGTGCCTTAGTATGCTCAATGTAGTAGCTAAGTGCACTCTTAACATCCAAACTGTGTAATCTTCTCTCTCCTGAAGAAGAATGATCAGTGAAGAACACAGGAAGAGACATGGA
This sequence comes from Neoceratodus forsteri, assembly GCA_016271365.2. Lineage (NCBI taxonomy): Eukaryota > Metazoa > Chordata > Ceratodontiformes > Ceratodontidae > Neoceratodus > Neoceratodus forsteri. Next base: position 1,698,105,604 of record CM028130.1, on the reverse strand, counting down.
CTGGTTCAGATGAAAATCTGAAACCATTTTGGGTAAGAACCACCTGTTGGTTCTAAGGACCACCTTATCGCTATGGGATGAGGTAAAATTAGGCTCCATTGACAGAGCTTGTAATTCACTGATACGCCTGGCAGAGGTAATAGCTACCAGCAACATAGTTTTCCAAGTCAAGTACTTAAGTTCTGCTGAGGCCAAGGGCTCAAAGGGTGGTTGCATAAGCTGAGCAATGCAAACATTAAGATCCCAAGCAGGAGTAGGATCCTTAAAAGAAGGATTGATATGGAGCAATCTTTTAAAGAATTTACAGAAAACAGGATGAGATGCCAGTGAGGAAGCCTTCCCCACTGACAGGAATGCAGAAACAGCTGACAAGTGTACTTTCAGGGTAGCTAGTCTGAGGCCTAGGCCATTAAGATGAACCATATAATCCAGAACTGTAGCCAAATCAGCAGAATCTGGGGATATATGCTTATTGGAACACCAAATGCTGAATCTTTTCCGTTTGGAGTTACAAGTTTTTCTGATGGAAGGTTTTCGAGAGGCTTTGAGAATGTCCAGAACCTCCTGAGACAAATGCAGGTTTGCATATTCTAGCTCTTCAAGAGCCATGCCTTGAGACTGAGAGACCGATGGTTAGGGTACCAAATCCTCCCCTGAGAGGAGGTTAGCAGATTGTGATTCTTGGGAAGAGATAGGGGAAAATGGACCACTAGGGACAGCAATAGAGGATACCAAGGCTGCCTGGCCCAGTCTGGAGCAATCAGGATCACTTTGCAAGATTGTGACCTTATCTTGACCAGAACCTTGAATAACAGAGGAAAGGCATACAGAAAGTTCCCCCTCCCAATCCAGAAGTAGATCATCCAGGGGGACTGAGACCAAGACTGGGGGTCTGCAACAGAAGAGAGGAAGTTGGTGATTGTCTGGGGCTGCAAAGAAATCTATCTCTGGAATGCCCCACCTTGAAAAAATTACCTTTAGCACCAGGGGATCCAAGGACCATTTGTGATGGCCCTGAAAAATCCTGCTCAATGCATCTGTTAGCACATTGTCCTTCCCTGTAAGGTGGACTGCTACCAGAGAAGTCTGTAGGGAATAAGCCAGGGACCATAATTTCATGGCTTCTGTGCACCAGGCCATAGACTGAGTGCCTCCCTGCTTGTTGATGTACCATTATGGTTGTGGTGTTGTCTGTCCTGACCTGAGCCACCTTGTTCTGTACTGAGACCGAGAAGGCTTGCAGAGGCAGGTACACTGCCCTGAGCTCCAGAAGATTGATGCGAAGTAGAGACTCCTGAGGGGACCACGCTCCCTGTGCTGGGAGGACTCCCAAGTGAGCTCCCCACCCCAGGAGAGAAGCATCTGTGGTTAGAACCACAGAATGAGACTGAGTGATGAATGGGACTCCTTGTCTGAGGTTGTCCTGATCCAACCACCATTGGAGAGCATGGATCAGAGTCCGAGTCACTGGAATTAGTTTGGTTAGAGGGTCTTTCTTCTGAGACCAAAAAGCCATCAAGTGGAACTGGATGTCCCTCATCTGAAATCTGGACCCTTGTACCACTTCAGTGGAAGCTGCCATGTGGCCCAGGAGTTGAAGAAAATGCCTTGCTGGTCAAGACACCAGGAGGCGAAAGGAAGAAGCCAGGTCTATAAGGGCCTTTGCCCTTGCCAGAGGGAGAAAGACTCTTGCTTTGATAGTATCCAACTCTACCCCTATGAAGGTCAAGAGTTGCACTGGTTCGAGAACTGACTTTGGAAGACTGAGGAGAAATCCTAGAGAAGTGAGCAAGTGCTGGGTCACTTGTAGGTTTGACTTGACTTGGTCTGGAGACTGCCCCACCATGAGCCAGTCATCCAGGTATGGAAATATGGAAATGTTTTGTCTCCTTAGAAAGGCCACTACTACTGCTAGGCATTTTGTGAACACCCTTAGTACTGATGTTAGGCCGAAGGGCATTGCTCTGAACTGATAATGGCCTGAGGGCAGTTTCGAACCTGAGGTACTTTTTGTGGGAGCACCTGATGGGAATGTTATAAATAGGCATCCTTGAGGTCCAGGGAGGCTAGCCAATCCCCTGGCCTTAGAGAGGGGAAGAATTATTCCCAGAGTCACCATTTTGAATTTTGGCTTTACTAGGTGCTTGTTTAAGTATCATAGATCTAGGATAGGTGGCCACTTCCCTGTCTTTTTTGGGGAAAGAAAGTATCTGGAGTACAGTCCTTTGCCCCTGTGCATAGTAGGAACTCTCTCTATGGCCCTAAGAGCCAGCAGAGAGGAAACCTCTGCCTCTAGGGCAATGGTTTTGGAGATATTTGCAGGTGGAAAAGACCTGACCCTCAGCTTTGGAAATTAATTGAAGCTGAGGGCCAGTCCCTGGCTTACTACCTCCAGAACCCACTTATCTGAAGTAACAGACTTCCAGGCCTGGAAGTAATAAGCCAGCCTGTCTCCTACTGGAAAGGGGGAGTCGACCCGGGCTGACACATCAGGGTGTCTTCTTGGCAGGAGCTTTGGACTGAGAGGAAGATTCAGCCCTGCTCATCCCCCTCCTGCCTCTCCCTCTGAAGAACCCCCTCTGAGGAAAAGGAGAGGAGGCCTATGCCTGGTAGAACGGCCTGTGAAAAGGCCTGTCCCTGCCCCTAGATTGCTGCTTTGAAGGAGTTGCCTGCCTTTCCTTGGCCTGTGCACTCCTGTAAGTGGTCCTGTATTCATCCATTTTCGTCATATAATTCTCTGTCTGCTCCCCAAAAAGAGAATTATCCACCACAGGGAAATCCATTGCCTTAGCCTGGGTGTCCTGTGAGAGGCTAGTGCATCTGAGCCAAGCCAATCTCCAAAGAGACACAGATGCGGCCATGACTCGTGATTATACATCATTAGAGTCTACAGCAGCATGAAACTGGATCTTTAATGCCTCTATCCCATCAGCAGCCACCTCCTCCAACTCCTTGGCCTGCTGGGGGGAAGCCTGTTTAGCCAGTTCTAGAATAGTATCCCATCTGGACTTCTGGTATCTGGCTGTGTAGGCCATGTAGTTAGCCTGCCTGAGTCCCAAGGAGGATGCCATGTACTGTTTTTTTTACCCATGGCATCCAGCTTCCTGGAGTCTTTATCTGGGGGTGTGAGGCCAAGGGTATGTTAGCCTTATCACAGGCTGCAACCTGCACAACCCCAACATGGCTGCATTGCTGGTACAAAAACTCCATACCTGAGCCTGACAGCATATACCTCTTGTCCATTCGTCTGTCCACAGGAAGTAAAGAATTTGGTGTTTTAAGCAGTCTTTGTGTCTGTTTTCCCAGGGATTTATGAAGGGGAATAGACAATCTTTTTGACTCTGGGATGTCCATCATCTCCACAAAGTCAGGCTCCTCTTGTTCCTCAGCAGCTTCAACCAGAGGGAGCTGGAGGTTTTCTGCCACCTTTTTGTAAAACAAAAAGTGTAAAGGGGACTCAGAAAGCCTAGGAGGGGAAACACTAGAAGGCCTGTCTGGGGAGATGTCCGGTTCTATAGGTTCATCCAGACCTTCAATACCATCATCATCATCGTCGTCATCATAGTCCTCATCCCCCTCTAGATTCGATTCATAATACTCTTCTATGGAATAATCCGAAACTAGAGGAACTGACCGAACCGAACGCCTACCGAGAGGCGCCGGATCGGACGGAAATGGATGGAGCGATTCAACAATACTAATCGCCCTGGCAATTTCTTCAGCAGTTGGACAATGCGGTTCTGGATCCGAACCAGCTGATTTATCCTTTCTCTTTTTCTTAGTCGGAACCGACCCCTCAGGATCAGCTCTCCTTTTGCCCGAGGGAGTCTTGCCCAGGTCAGTGGGCACTCCCTCAGATTCGGTTGGAACCGAACCAGGCTGGCTATCCGGGTCAGCAGACTTCTCGGACTCCTTTTCCCTAAGCCTGCCCAATCTTTTATCTAAGGTGGCCTTAGGAAAATTTTTACAAATTTGGCAGTCTGAATCAAGGTGGTCAAAACCCAGACAGTAAACACAGGTGATGTGGGGATCAACCTTAGCAAAGGCCTCCCCACACTCACTGCAGTGTTGAAACCCAGTGGGCCCCATTTTTCTTTGGGGTTTCTCAGATGTAGCCATCCTAACACTTACCCTTTACTCGGCAAAAGCCAGGCAAAACTCCCTTATCGGTTCCTAACCGTGTTCTGGGTATTTGAAAAAAACATCTGAAATACGTTTCTTTTAGAACCGATAAGGACCGGTACCTCACACTAAATACAGCAAAAGAATAAACTTAGAAAAAGTAAACCAGACAATCGGTTCAGCCAAACCTAATTTCCACACACAATTCATACTCAATCTACTACCTAAGCACTTACTATGCCGCAGACAGGGATCTGAACCGAAATAAAATTAAAAAAAAAATAGCGATTTAAACCGACATTTTTTACTGTACCAAACCAAAAGCGATGGAGAGATCTCCAGAGCGACTGTTCAGTCAGGCAGAGTAAAGAATCTTACGGTTACACTTCAAAGTGCAGCAGACAGAGATCTGAACCGAGCTCAAGCTCAATGTTCTATGTTCTGGCATAGAGTAAACTTTTTCCTCTCCGGAGCAGTTCAAGTGTTGGGGCTAACTGCATAATGTCAGAATACAGCAAGACTTCATGTTGTTTGAAGGGGATTTATCAAACGGTCACTTGACATCGCTGTACCAATCAGTAGTTGAATCTCCTACCCCATATTATAAAAAGAGTTATACAACCCCCAAATTTCTGTTATGGACATCATGTTTATATTTTTATCATACAGTTGTACAACACTGGAGAGAATTCAAAGTTGCAGGTGAAAATGAGGAGCACACAAAAAATTATTTTATAGTTATTTGCAGCAGCATTGTAGATGTGGACAACTACACCACAGCAATTGCAATGATTGCTGTGCATCCTTCTGCTCTTTGTAAAATAATACCTGTCTGCAGGATCTGCAAGCACATGAGACATTGCTTTACAACCGAGGGGGTGCAACAGAGTGCTGTAAGGTTTTGGCCAGCACAAAAATAAATGCATATAGAACACAGTATCAATTCAAAAACATATACAAATGTATTAATTGGTTCATTATAACCCACAGGACCATCTATCTCTATATATTCATGGAGACAGGGTGACAATACAGCCTCATCTGGGCACATGTTTTTGAAGCCTAGTACATCTGTAATGCATTGCACCCTATCCAGGCTTGCAAGTTTCTCAGGTGCTGCAGAGTAAAACCAGCAACACTGATTTTCACTAGGGGTGGCATCACTGAACAATTGCCAGACCTGCACCTGAATGGGAAGTAAAAGAAAAACGATACATTATAGTACTAGAAGGATTGTTATACTCTTACTCACATTAATCAATAGCAATATAAATATTTGACTTTTCACAATAAAACATTATGCATTTGCACAGACATGAACAAGAATGACACGTACAGTAACATAAAACATAGAACATGACAGCAGATAAGGGCCACTTGGATCATGTAATGTAGCCTTTTTTTTTGGGGGGGGGTGGTTTTCCTTTCAGATACAGACCCTACCAGATATACGGTGCTTTCTCTAGCCCCCCCAGCCCCTTTGACTCCCTTGTGCCCATGACAGGCATTTTGTAAGCCTACTGCTGTTTACACTGCCACTAATCTCACTGGAAGGCTGTTGCAGGACTCCCAACACCCTTTCTGTGAAGAAGTACTTCCTCACATCTCTCCTGAATCAACCCCACTACAATTTCATAGCATATACCCATCTTCTAAGGCACATTTTTAAATTTCAAAATACCTTCCTCCTCCAGAATCTTATTAACCTCCCTGGGGTCTCTATCATTCCTCCCTCCTCCTCTCCTACATGGGGTACATATTGAACTCCAATGAAGCCATGCTGCCTCAGTTGCTGCAATCCTGTGGATTCAAGATCTTCCACAATCCTGTCTTTGGTAGTGTTTCCATTATGTTAACCAGCACCCCTGTCAAGCTGACAGACTTATCATTGACAACCTCATCCGTGGTACCACTTTTGTGAAGAGAGAATAAATCTGCCTTTGTACAGTCCTCCAGGACCACTCCAGTCTCCAGTTATGTGTTAAATAGGTCTGTCAGAGGTGCATAGTACCTCCCTCTTCACCGTGATATGCACCTCACCTGGGTCCATACCTCTGGCCACCTTCAGGTTAGTGGGGGCTTTCTAGATTTTGCCCTCAGAAAAAGGACTAGTGTCAATTTCCCACCCATCAAATGTCCTGATGCTTTTTCGTGGTCAGTCCCCCTGCACTCCTACTGCAAAAACTGAGCAGAACTATTTGTTTAATATGTCTGGCTTTTCTTATCAGTATTTTCTTTGCCTATCACTCCTAACATTTCCTTTTAAATACTCTGTCTGAGATGGAGGCCTATACATCATGCCTCTCCGAATGCTGTATCCATTTCCCGACTCGAGGGTGACTCACAACACCTCAACCCCCCTCCTGATTTCCATATATCTCTGTTGCTCCTCACTCTCCTCTCCCTTTCCTATTCTCAACTCTATCCCACTAACAATCCAGCAGGAGCATATGTTTTTACTTTGCGGTTGCCATAGTTTCTGTTTTGACACATCATGACATACAAATAAAACAACATCAGGATGACCAGCAGCAATACTGCTGGTGAATCCTAATGCAAACTGAAGGTAGTGGCTAATGGGGAGGAGAAGTGGAATACAGTCGAAATGTTTGGAACAACATGACATAAAGGGAATGATACAAAGGGGATATAGTGGTGGCAATGAAAACAAGTCAACAAACAGACATACCACTGTATATGAAACTATTCAGTGAGGTTATGATATCATTTGGACAAAAAAAATTAAAAGAGGGGCACACCTCCATCAGGGAGATGGGTTTAATGATTTTTATGTTTGCTTGCACGCATGTGCAAGAAACATAGTGCATTCATCAGAGATTTCGGAGGTGTGTCACCTCCTCCTCCAATTCAGACAGTGTGCTGGCAGGCACGGCCCTTGTAAGCCAATGCATTCTGGAGCTGTCTATGACATGCTCCAAAATGCAGTGGCATACAGTTGAAAGGGGCAGCTACGGCTAGAGTGAGCAGCGATAAGATGTCGCCTGCTCATCGCGACTCCCCACCTATGGCATGCGCGAGCGTCGCGCTACGCACTGTATAGCCGGACGGTGCCCAATCCCGTCGGCTGTGCTGCGTCTCCCCGCCTCTCCCCAAAGGCTTCCAAAATGCCACGTTGGGTGCCCATCCCAGCATGGCAACGAATATAGCCGATGGGGTGCCCAATCCCCGCGGCTCCACAGTCCTCCCCGGTAAAGTGCCACGCTGGAGCCCACCCCAGCGTGGCAATGTATCCTTAGGCCGACGGGGTACCTAATCCTGTCGGCTGAACGCTCCACAACGTTTTTGTGCCATGCTGGGAGCCCACCCCAGCGTGGTAATGTCCGCCGCTCTGTTTTTTCTTTTTTTCTACCTGTAAAGAAAACGGTCCAACGAGTCTCCCCCGCCTCCCACAACCCGCACCCACCCACCGCGTGACCCAGCCTCCCACACCCCTTCACCATACTTACCTCCGAGCTCGCGCGACGCATCTTCGTGGACCGGGAACACGTCTGCACTCTTCAAAGCCGACCGCGAACTGAGGAAATGCCAGTAAGCTGTATAATGGGCTAGATAGGGGGGTTTCAACTTTGTTCCATATCTCAGGCATTTTTGGGAATTTTTGCACCAAATTTTCAGCATGGGGGTTTTTGGGACCCCTTCTCATGAATGATTCACTGTCATGGCGTTATTCGGGTCCAAAGGGTGATTTCGCAGTCACTGCGCGGTCACTACACGAAATCACCCTTCAGACCTGAATAACACCATGACATAATGACATAATTCATGAGGCATCCCAAAACCCCATGTTGTTCAAAATTCCAAAATGACTGTTTGCGAGCGTATGCGCGCAGTTCCTACGCAGGCTCGAAGTTCGCAAATTTTCAATATTTCACTCCAGATTTTCAACATTGCCATTTTACCACACCTTCTTATGAGTAGTACAGCTGTCATTTTTCACATCTCACCCAAAATGTGTTTCTGCCCATGAAGCGCACAATGGCGCAGTCGCTGTGCGAAATCAATGTACGGGACAAATTAAGAAAATCACAGTGACACTGTTCATGAGGTGAGGTGTTAAAATGGCTATGTTGAAAATTTGGTGAAAAAATTCCAAAAAATTACTGTTTTACGATCGTGCGTTGTACAGTTCCTATGCACGCTGGTAAGTTCGCGAATTTTCAATATTTTGAATCCAGATTTCCAACATTGCAATTTTGCCACACCTTCTTATGAGTAGTACAGCTGTCATTTTTCACATCTCACCCAAAATGTGTTTCCGCCCATGTAGCGCACAATGGCGCAGTCGGTGTGTGAAATCAATGTACGGGATAAATTAAGAAAATCACAGTGACACTGTTCATGAGCAAAGGTCTTAAAATGGCTATGTTGAAAATTTGGTGAAAAATTCTAAAATGACTTTTAGACGGCGTTGCACAGTTCCTATGCATGCTCGTAAGTTTGCAAATTTAATATTTTCACTTTAGATTTTCAACATTGCCATTTTATTAAACTTCCTTATGAACAGTACAGCTGCAATTTTTCATATGTCACCAAAATGTGTTTTCGCATAACAGCACACAATGGTGCTGTTGGTGTCTGAAAGCAATGTTTAGACAGATTAAGAAAATCACAGTTACACTGTTCATGAGCAGAGGTCTTAAAATGGCTATGTTGAAAATTTGGTGACAAAAGTCCATAAAATGACTGTGTTACGAGTGAGCATTGTGCAGTTTCCATGCACCCTCGTTAGTTCATGACTTTGTAATATTTTCAGTCCAGATTTTCACCAGTGACATTTTTCCACACTTCCTTATGAACAGTACAGCTGTCATTTTTCACAACATGGCTAAAGTGTGTTTTCACACTTTCAGTGCAGAGACGCATGGTCGCTGTGGGAAATCATTGTTAGCCACAGATAAAGAAAATCACAGTGACACTGTTCATGATCGGAGGCACCAAAATGCCTGAGTTGACAATCTGCTGTAAAAAATCCCCAACCTAATTATATTACGGGTGTGTGTTGCACAGTTTCTATGTACGCTCATGACTTCACCATTTTTTTTAATATTTTTACTACAGATTTGCAACATAGCCATTTTTTACACCTCCCCATGAAAGAGTACAGCTGTCAATTTTTACATCCTGTTCGGAATGTTTTTGCACCTGTGGTGCTAAATGCCGTAGTCACTGTGCATAAGCAGCTTTCGGCTAACAAACTGATATTCCCCCTGTTCATGAGGTGGGGTCACAAAACAAACATGTTGAAAAGTTGGAGTGAAAATACCAACAAATGCCTGTGGTATTAGGATTTTCAACTATAATGCCCAACCCTATAGAGAATGACAGGCATCAGGGGTGTGACTTGGGATTCTTGCCTGTGATGCTCATACCATTCCACACCCTGCAGTCAGTGAGAGGCATCGAGGTATACCTTGGACTCTTCGGCCCCAAACTTCACCCCATTCTCCCATATTGCACCCATCTCACCATATTTCCTAATGAAATGGGGTGCGCATAAGGGCCAAAGACCACAAGGAACACTGTGACACTTGTCAGTGTCTGCAGGGTGGGGTGTGGTGAAATGGCATGGCCGTTATGCCTGACGACCCAAACACGCACCCCAATGCCTGTCACTCTCTGCAGGGTGGTGGTGGGGTTGGCTTCAGTTCAATACTTCACTGCCATTCCTATTACGCAGCTCTGTAACTTCTACACTACCACTGCCAATGCCAGCAAGCAAACATTCGGCATTGACAAATGCTTGTTAAACACATCATAAGTAGCAAGAAATTATAACAATTAGAGACATTCACAACATACAGTTATCTTACTGGCACCTAAGCAGTGGCATTATGACAGTGGGTTAGTGCCTGTTAGGAACTACATAAAGTGGAATGTTTTGGGACAGCATGCAATGGAAAGAGTCAGCATTAGATGCACACAGCTCTTTTGGTGTGGACAAGTTAACAACAAAGCACATGACATGACCAGTGTGGGAATGAAACTGTATGATCTTTAGCACCTGTTCTTGTCCAGAATGCTCATTTACAGTGCAAACACCATTGTATTGTAAGTGTTTCAGTGATGTGTGACCTACTGGTGCTTACTTCACATTTATTGGTGAAGTGATCCCTGACATGTCCACTGTAATTCCATCAGTGCATGTTAGGACCCTGCAAAACGTCATACAAAGTCACACAACAGTGACATTGACAAAGGTCTTCGCACTTTCAGCATGTCATAAATAACTTCTCATGATAGTGTAATCCTCCCCCATGGGTGGGGCTTACCTGATCTGCCTCCCAGCCATCTGGTCTCACCAGTTCTGGGTCCATTTGGTGCCCCATTATTGCTTCAGCCAGTCCCTGCATGCCTGCTTTGCTGGAGGACTGGAGGAGTGGTGGTAAATGGTTAAAGCTGCAACCAAGTGGTACAGCACAGCTCAGGCTGTGAAATTAATAATGAAGTGCCGAACAGCTCAGTGTGCGCACGTTCAAGCTGGTTCTGCTCGAACATGCGAGCTGGCGGTCTGCTCTCAGATCTTGTTAGTGCTATCATGCTCCATGTTAAAGCCACCCTTGTGGCTCAAGACAAATGTTTCTTGTGTGTGTTCTGACCCCGGGATACCAGAAGCACCAGTGGAGGGTTCAGAGATGCACTTGGGGATAAAGGTGATTGAACTGTATATATACGTGTTTTAAGTGTTCTGTTTCTTTAAGAGCAGCCAAGACTGCTATGTGAATGTGTTCTTTGCCTGCCACCTGGGGACCCAGTGCTATGGCATTAGCGACAGGTGGGGGGAAGCCTCTGCCAAAACTTTTTCCAGAACAGAGCATTAGGGCAGAGGGGTGTCTGTTGTGGCATGTGGGCATTTGCTTATAAAACTGTACAGAAGTTCCATGAAAGAGACTTTAAGGTTTGGTCGACTCTGTATGAACTGTATTTATGGATGCTGTTTTGGTAACCCCTGATCTTCCTTTGTCCAGTCAGTGTTCATGAAGCCTGAAAGACTGCTGCTATGTCTCCTGGGTAGGCAAACTGGACAAGGCTCTTGGCGCCTTTAGCAGTATCCAATCAAGTGTCGAGTGGACTTCATGTATTTAATTTTGCAGATGGACAACTGTTTCTGTCAATTATAAACCGCCATTTCTCCTCAGACCTTGAGGGAGTTTTTTTTAGCTTAAGACAGTCTGCCTAAGGCTCACGGTGAAGCAGGGAAGCTTATACTGTGTCTGAGAGAAAAAGTTTGGAAGTTGGCTAAAGGCTTCCACAGTCGAATTTTAGAAGACTTGTCCAAGGCATCTGAACCAGCTGGAGAGCCAGAGTGAACACTCAAGAGCTATTATGTTGCTAAAATTCTGAAGCCCTCTGAGAGAAGCCCTTAGCCTGTGAGGAGGGTTGGATGGTGTTTTGCCGAAAGGTGAAGGTGTTGCCTGGGTTTGAACAACCAGAGACCTGAGAGGTTACAGAGAGCTCCCATCATATGGGAAATCCAGCTTTAAAGTAATAAAGCTAAAGCTGCTTTGTGGTCTTGAACCTGCCATTTGAGAGATGACTGAGAGACTGATTGCCACCTCTAGCCTGGGAGGTAATTGAGACCTGCTTCAGGAGGTGTCCATCTCTGCAACCAGCAGAAAGGAAAAGACTGTGTGATGTCTTAACTCCTGTATAGGAGCCACAGCCAGCTGAGGACAATCTGGGGAATCAGCCCGGTAGTGTCACAGCTATGCATTACCTATTGTCTTTCCCTGAGGGTTAGATACCTGGATGTGTGGGTTCAGGCGTGTGGCCCTGATCTCCAGTACTGGTCTGTTCCAGCTCCCATGATGAAGTAGCAAAGAAGGTGACAAGTTGCCAGAGTCTGCCATTTTGCTGTGAAGCACCAGCCTCCCAAGAGAGCCTGCTTGCACTGGTCAAGTCCCCAGCTCAGCTAACTAAAACTGTTGTTGTTGCCCAGACCCCGTGTGAACTGTGCTTCAGAACCATGAGTAAATGTGAGGCCTGCCCTGCCTGGGGATTGTACAAAACCTTGTTCATTTTAAAAGTGCACCAATGCTGGCCAACCAGCTGTACCGTACAGACTTGCAATGTCTTCACTACCTGGGTACCCAGACTGACTTTGGGGGAGCATTGGTACCAGTGGGGAGGTGGGCCTATTTGTATTGCTGTACTGTGATATATGCTGGTTTTGGAGGTGGGCACGGTTATCATTGTTGCTACAGTTTTACCAATTACATCAGTCCTTGCAACCAGTTATTTATGTCTGCATCCTATTACCCTACCCCCTTAATAAAATTATTGTTGTTCTTGGTTAATACTGACTCATGAGCATATTATTAGCAACAGCTATTAATTGCATGCACAGTATAGTAGTGCATCTGTTTATGGTATTTCCCATGTGGAGTGACTGTGAGAGGAGGTGAGTAGGTATGACATCCCAGGGGGTTTACCATTCTGTCATCTGGCCCTCTTAACTAATTCTCTAATTACTAACTAATTACCTGGAAATGAACCTCCCTTTCTATCCAGAACAGAGCCCAGGCAGGGTAAAAAGCAAAAGTTGCATGGCGACCCAGTTACATCTTGGAGACATCATGGGGATCTCATGTTCACCAGTCAAGCCCAGTATAGAAGCCATTGCTCACGAAGACAGTGTGATAGCCTCAAACCCTGAACTCTTACTGATATCATGACTTCCCACTGACTCATCGATTGGTGTGAGAGTGAGGAGTTAGACCCTCAAATGGCCTTGTTGTTCCTAGGAGTCCCCCTGGGATAGACAGGGAGAAAGCTGAAGAGGCCCTGTCCATAATCATATGCCTTGGCCTAGTTGCTGTCCAAGGGTGAGTAATGGACTATGCCTTGGAAACATTAACTGTGCTTACTGAGTTCCAAAATGCAGCTGATGCCACCAGCATGCCTGACGTGCTAACCCCTGAGGGCTCTAGTGTAGCATGTACCCTAGTGACACAGGGCAGTGTGACACCCAGAAGGGAAGCCTCATCAAAGGCTGAAGGTTTCAAAGAAAAGTTTAGAAAGTGGTTACAGGCCCAAGGAAAGTATATGGAGGAGGTTCAAAAAGAATTTGATGTCCTAGGGGTGTCCCTCCTCAGACCCCAGGAAAAGGACCCGCCTATTTTCCACCTGTTGTGCAGGATGTTTAACACAAGCTGCACATGTTTTGGGAAGTAAGGCCCATTCCACCAGATGAAGATAACCTAGAGACCTGGATGGCCTTTGCTGCTCCCTTGGTGCAAGACTGGCAGTGTTCCAAAGCAGAAAAGCATAAATGCCTGGGAGAAAGCCTCTGAGGACCAGCTCTAGATACAATTCATTTTCAGAGGGCCACAGACCCAGATGCTACCATACAGGACTATGAACTGCCTTAGAAAATGTCTTTGGTAGAACTGAGTCTGGGGCAGGACCTTATGTGGAAGTATAAAGCAACTAAAAATGGAAGGGAGAATCCCTATCAACTTATTTGAGTCACCTGGAAAGGGTGCTACAGAAAGTTTTCAGGAAAGGAGGCGTGGCCTCACATGAACTGAACCGAATCAGGCTGGACCAAATACTTAAGTCTGCATGGCACTCCAGCTTGCTATTGCTCAAACTGCAGCTACAAGAAAGAAGGGATAACTCTCCCTCCTACAGTATGCTGATGAAGGAGGTAAAGGAAGAGGAAGATGAAGAGGAGTCTTGGCACTCCTATACTGGTGCAGCAGCTACAACTCCCATTTGTGAGAGAGGGCCTGCCAGTGACAATCATGAGTTCCAAGAACTTCTGAGGGAACTTAGAGAGCTGAGAGCCATCTCAGGTAGTATGTTTTCTTCCAGTAAGAGCAGCGATGCTCAATCAGGTCTGACTGTTGTTACCCCTGACAAAAACTCATTTGGGTGTTTCTATCCAAGTACCCAATTCAGTAGCCACTAGTGAACTCCTGAACCAAGTCAGAAAGCTAACGGCCTTGGTGAATGAAATGAAGAAAGGCAACTCTCAGCAAGGGGTACATAAGCAGGAGGGAAATGGTGAATGAGGGTCAGTACTTGACAGAGAATCCAAAGGGAACTTTGAAAAGGGCAAAAACTCTGTGTGCGAATCACCTGTTGGGCCCCCTGATTCACAACCTAACCGGCCTGTCTTGTTCTGTTACCACTGTGGGAAAGATGGCTACACCAAGTGACAGTGCCGATCCCCTGAGGACTTATGCAAGGTAAATGTGAAACTACTCAATAAAATTCAGACACAAGGAAGCGCCAGTGCATCTCCAATTAAACCAGAAACCTTTGAATCAGTGGCCAGATCTTCAGTTAAAACTCCTAAAACTGTATCATTCAATTTGGACAAACTTGTGGGGCCTTCCACTTAAATAATTATCACTATTAAGGAATTGCCTGTTTGAGCTGTTTTGAATAGTGGTTCCCAAGTGACTATTATTTTCAAAAATCGTTATAACCAACACCTGTCTCATCACAAACTGCTGCCCTTGGAAGGCCTGAATGTTTGTGGGCTGAGTGACAAGTTCTACCCATACCTGGGAGGCCTTAAAATATGGATTGCTTTCCCCTCCAAAGTAACTGGAGTAGGAGACCCTGTGGAAACTTTGGCATTAGTTTGCCCAGAGTCAGGAATGTACAACAGAGTTCCCATACTAATTGGCACTAATGCTTACATGTTTGGTCACCCGGCTCAGCTTTGCCAGGAAAGGAAGGCCAAGCAGAAGGTAAAAGTGTTGCATGTCCATGTCCTAGTGCAAAGTGCCTACTAGCAACAGACACAGACTACGAAGCTCAAGATGACCCTCTGGGTATAGTTTGGCGTTGTGATGCTGACGAACTTGTACTGCCCCTCAGTGCAGAGTGCAATGTCAGTGGTGTAGTGTGCCTGAAAAAGGATGTAAAGAACCAAATACTGATGCTAGATGATCTAGAGGAACCGGGCTTGCCAGAGGGCCTACTTGTAAAGCCCAGTAGGTTGCCAGTAAAGGCTTATCCGTACGCTAAACGAGTTACCCTCAGGCTAAAAAATTTTTTGGACAGAGATGCTGTTGTCAGAAAAGGATACACCCTGGCTAGTGTGCTGTGCAGATACAACAGTGCAACCAACTCCAACCAGAGGTGGCACCCAGCCTGGCATTGACCCAGAACATTTTGACTTTGGTGATTTTCCAATATCAGAGACGTGAAAGACCCAGGTCAGCAGGAAACTAGCTGAAAGGACTAAAGTGTTTTCACTTCATGAATGAGATGTGGGATGTGTAGTCGGCGAAGAGCACCATATCAGACTTCACAATGAATGTGAAAGGTCTCACAGACTGGTGTTGGCCAACACTGATGATGTAAGAAGACACTTGCAGGAATTGTCGGCTGTGGGTATTATCCAAGGATTGAGAAGTCCATATGCTTCACCCATTGTGGTAGTGAGAATGGAGCTGTGCACATGTGCGTAGACTACAGAGCTCTTAACAAGTGGACAATTCCAGACCAGAACTATGACCAAAATTAAAGATGCCTTGGATTTCCTTAAAGGAAGCAAATGGTTATCTGTGCTCATCCTAAGGAGTGGATATTATCAAATACTAATGGCTCCACAAGACAAAGAAAAAACTGCTTTATTTGCCCTCTTAGTTTTCATGAATTTCTTAGAATTCCTCAAGGTATTTTTGTCCTTGGTCCACATCCACTTTCCAGTGCTCAATGGAAAGAGCAGTTGGTGACATGACTATTTTAGGATGTTTGGTCTAGCAGGATGATGTCATAGTGTTTGGGAAGACCCTAGAGGAACACAAGGCCAGATTGCTAAAAGTGCTAGATCGACTGGAAGAATTCAGGCTCAAGCTCTCCATCAACAAGTGCCAATGTTTCCAAAATGCAGTCAAATACGTGGGGCATATTGTGTCAGCACAAGGCATCAAAACTGATCCTAGTAAAGGTGAAGCCTTAACTACTTGGTCAAAACCAAAAAACCTAAAAGACTTGCAACACTTTTTAGGCTTCTGTGGCTATTACAGATGATTTGTCAAGAACTATATGTGAGTGTTGAGGCCGCTACTGAATCTGATGCAAGGCTATCTGCCAATCAACAAAAGTAAAAGCAAAAAGACTTCAGACTCTACTGATGAATCCAAAACCTATTTTAAACCTTCTGAACCTTTTCGGCAGAGATGGACTGCTGACTGTGATAAAGCCTATGAAGAGATAATCTATCGCCTGACACACACCCCCATGTTGGTATATGCAGACCCCAAAAAGCCTTACATTCTGCATACAGACACCAACTTCAGTGGTCTTGGGGCCATCCTTTATCAAAGTTACCCAGAAGGACTGCATCCAGTTGCCTTTGTAAGCAGAAGTCTGACCAGTTTTGAGCGAAAGTATCATGTGCACAAATTAGAGTTTCTCGCTCTCAAGTGGGCTACTGTAGAACAATTTCATGAATATCTTTAAGGAGCACACATCACGGCCAAGACTGACAATAATCCTCTGACCTATGAAAAAAATGACTACAAAGCTTGACGCAGCTGGTCACAGGTGGCTGTCAACGTATGACTATTGTGTGGAATACAGGCTAGGACTGAACCACATAGATGCAGATGCACTGTCTAGACACCCAGAGGCATCTACTGCTGATGTACAAGCCTGGGAATGAATCCCAGAACAGACTGTGAAAGCCCTGTGCAAAAAGTTTGACACAGAAGAGCAGCCTTCCCCAGACAATGCCAATCGTCTTGTTGACAGCCTTGGTGCTTCTGGAGATGGCATTCCCACTGCTTATTGTAACTTGGCCACTCTGGACCTGAATTCAATGCCACAATTGACCCACCAAGATTTGCAAAGAGAGCAAAGACTAGATACAAACATTAAAGACATTATGCACACTCTGCAGAAAGGGGGTGAGACCACTCAAATAGTTACAGCTGTTTCAGATGCAAAGCCACTGTCGCTAAAGTGGTCAAAACTTAAGCTTAGGGGCAACTTGTTGTACAGAAAAATTCATGATTCACAACGGTTCACTCATCTGCAACTAGTCCTGCCATCACAATTCAAAAAAACTAGTACTTCATGTGTTGCACAATGATATTGTGAATAATAGCTCAGACGCCAACATCATGCAAAAGGAAATAGACAAGCTGATAGCTTGGGTAATGGATAATGATTTTACTCTCAGTTTGGACAAATGTAAAATAATGCAGATGGGGGTAAGAATATCAAGGCTTCCTAGTTAATAAGTGGTCAGAAAATATTAGTATCGGTGATGGAAAAGGATATGGGGGTTCTTGTAACATCAAACTTAACTTCAACTGAATGATGCAAACCTGCAACAAGTAAGGCAAGTAGGATGCTGAGTTGCATATTTAAGAACATTAAGAGTAGAGATATGAATGTGATACTCCCCCTGTATACATCTCTTGTACGACCGCATTTAGAGTACCACATGCAGTTCTGGGCACCTTACAAATTATGTGAAAATAAAATGTTAGACAGTAACCAAAGAAAAGCAACTAGATATATCAAACAGGTGCAGAACATGAACTAAGCGGATAGATTGAAAAGCCTAGGATTATACAGTCTAGAATACAGAAGACTAAGGGGAGATCAGTGTCTGCTTTATGGAGAGACACAAAATCCTGCTCTTTGAGAATCCCTAGGTCTTACCTTGAGCAGGAGAGATACCTGAGGATTGGAAAAACGTTATTGTGACTCCATTGTATAAACGAAAAGGGGCTAAAATGTCAATGACTTGCTATAGACCAGTTAGTCTAACTGCAATATTGTGTTAAACTGCAGAACAATTTCTAAAAGATATGTTGGAACATAATATTAAGGAATTAGACGTGAATGATGCTAGTCAGTATGGAGTCAAGAAAAATAGATCATGTCAGACAAACCAACTTATATGTTATGAGTAAATAAATAGAAAATTATATGAGAAATATCCAGTAGACGTTTTTCTTCTGGATTTCCAGAAAGCATTCAATAAGGTACCACACAGCCAGCTTATTCACAAAATGGAAATACTGGGTATAGATAGTAGACTGATTGAATGGGTGCAAAATTGGCTAGGGGAGAGAAAGCAGGTAGTTTGGATTAGGGGTATATACTCCGGAGCATCTGAAGTGACAAGTGGGGTGCCACGGGGGTCAGTGCTTTGCCCTACATTGTTTTTGTTATATTTAGAGGGCATACAACATAAAATAAAGAACACTCTGGTTAAGTCTGAGGATGATGTAAAACTGGGGGAACAAGTAAGCACCATGGAGAGTATTCAGGATCTAAAAAGATGATTTAAAAAAGTTGGAAAAATGGGCTTCAGAGAACGGAATGCCATTTGGCTTAGAGAAATGCAGAATACTGCATATGGGGAAAAATAATCCCAGGCATACATATTATTTAAACGGTCAAAAATAGAATCATCAGAAATGGAAAAGGATTGTGGGATAATAATAGACGATGGTATGACTTTTAGGCAACAGAGATCAGAGGTAGTCAGGAAATCTAATTATATGACTAGAAACATCAAGCGAAACTTTATAAACAGATCAAAAGAATGTTTACTTCCTTTCTATGGAACATTCGTAAGACCACATATCGATTACGGTTCATCTTTGTGGAGTCCCTATACAAAAGAAGAAATAAATAGGATAGAAAAAACACAAAGGACCTTTATGAAAACGATATGGTCCTTAAAAAAGGATAGGTATGAAGAGAGGCTGAAGAAGCTGGGTTTATTTAGCTTGGAGAATAGAAGAAAGAGAGGTGATCTTCTACAGTTGTTTAAAATTATGAAAGATCCGGAATTAAAAAACGAAATCGGTATACAGTTGAAGGAAAAACCAGAAGATCTAAGAGCACATACATTTCAAATAAAATTAGATACTGTAAAAACCAACATAAGATATCAGTCCTTTTTACATAGAACAGCAAGAATATGGAACACTCTACCAGAGTATGTGGTTTTGAGTGATAGTTTGGATACATTCAAAAGGGAAATAGACCAACTGATATGCTTAAATCGATAAGTTTGAGCCCGCTTTGTGAGGAATGGTAAAATGGGCAGTAATTCCTTCTCACGCTCTATCTCTCCCAGTATAAGAACCAGTATAAGATTACAACTAGAAACAGTAGGTGCCATCAATTTCAACTAAAAGGTGAATTTTTTAAAATGAATGCAAGAAAACATTGGTTTAGTCAGAGAGTGGATGCTACCTTAAACAGATTACCAGAAGAGGTTGTAACCAGTTCATCTATGGACAGCTTTAAAACATCCCTATATGCTGTTATGGGAGATGAAAAAAGATGTCTTTTAAATTGTCTAGGTTGAGTCATAATGGCCTCTTGGCATACGACTTGTAACTCCCTATGATCCTATATGGGACATTTGGAGAGCAAGCGCACATTGGACCTGGCTTGTGCCTGCTTCTATTGGCCATGGATGGGGAGTGATGTTGGGCAGTACTGTGAAACCTGCAGCAGATGCGTACAGAGGAAAGCCTAACTCAGAGGGTCTCCCCAGTTAACATTGTGACAAATGCACCCATGGAGTTAGTGTGCATGGACTTCCTCAGTTTGAAACACGACTTCAGGAATATCTCAAATATGCTGGTAGTTACTTACCATTTTTTCCAAATATGCCCAAGCGTGTCTGACAATGGATCAGAAAGCATCAATGGTTGCCAAGGTCCTACTTGAGAAGTTTTTTGTACATTACTGAGCCCCACAAAGAATACATTCAGATCAAGGGCAGGACTTTGAAAGCTGCTTGATAAAAGAACTGTTATCCCAGAGGGCCTGCCTTGGGGACATGGACTGAGTGGCTATAGCATGCTCTACTCCTTCAGTAGGGGAAGGGGGATCCATGTCTCTGGTTCAAGGCACCTGGTTGACCACAGGTCGCCCCGTTATCGGAGGCACCATGTGGGTATGTGGGGAGGTCATGTGGGATGTTTGGCGTGTTTACACCACTGCATCATTGCACGCCATGCTCCTATAGCTCAGCGACAAAAACCTTGCAGGATGAGCTGAGTGATGCCCCCGCCACACTACCACCCCATGTAGCCAACCAGGAGCCACCTGCCTGACGACAGAGCTTGGCATAAGAAGGGGTAAGGAGAGGCCCTGGAAGACCCACCCGGGGGGGGGTAAGCCAAGGAGGAACACTGGCTGGTGGCTCTCCCCAGTGTCATAGCGATAGTGGATGCAAGCGCGATGGGAAGTGGAAGTAGAGCCATTCTGGTGCTATAAAGCATACTATAGAAAAAAAAACAAGAACTGTTGTCTCTATGGGCATTAGCATATCTCTCTCTCTCTCTCTCTCTCTCTCTCTATCTCTCTACCTGACTATCTATCTATCTATCTATCTATCTGTCTGTCTGTCTGTCTATCTATCTCTCTCTCTCTAACTATCTATCTCTGTCTGTCTGTCTTTCTATCTATATTTTACGTGTTTTGTCTTCTGCAGTTCCATAATCATCGGTAACTGACATCCAAAATCAAGATGAAACAGCTTTAATACCACATAAGGCAGTAAATGTGATACATTTCAGGGAATTAGTTCAGAGGCAGAGAAAATGCTCTGGGCTGGGGTGCGAGGAGATACACCATTCATACAAACACCGGTAAAAAAGAACCTGCAATCACCACTAAATAAAGAGCTGCTCACAAAGGCTTGAGGTGTGCTCAAACCATTAGCCTGAGTGGCTAGTGGCAAAAGAAGAGGGCAGCATTCTTGAGCATATGGCAATGGCAGAAAAACACAAGGGTGATGGGCAGAATGGGACCCCCTTGTAAATGAGATGGCAAAAAGTGCCTAAGGAAAATATATATAGCCCCCTGGAAAAAAAAAAACTTCAATGCCATGCTATTAGAAAGATAGTGAAACTTGTAAGTTGGTTATGTCCTCTTCCTTACATCAGGGATTTGTAAAGGGGGGAATTAAACATATCTGGAGTTGCCACGATGGATAGCCTAAGAAGTCAAGAGGTGCTCATCTCCCCAGACACCCCTAGAGGTAGTGGGCTAGGGCACAAATAAATAAGAGAAAGTAGGATAGCAACCAAAAAAGAAGGACACAGTCAGAAAATCATAGCACAAAGGAAAATTCCTGCATCTCCTGCAACCACAAGGATGTACCCTGTGTAAGAGCTACTTGATCCAATAGGGTTTACAACACCTACCACATGCAGTTAACAAGTGGAGTTAGAGTGGATACCGCTCAGAAGGACAGGCTGAATTTAGCAACTAACAGGAATATACCCCAGGCAGGGAGAAGGGCAAGAAAGAAAGGGAGAGGAAGAAGATATCTTCCACAAAAGGCCCTCTCCTCTCTCTCAGGCCAGTTTTATGATTTTTTTTTTGAGGAGTACCCAAATGAGTGCTGACTCATTTTTTAGGGAAAAAAAAAAAAGCTATTTTCAGAGACCCCTATAGGGGGTGTGAATGGGGAGATGCCCAGTACCTACTGTGCTGCTGCCAGCATCAGCAGGGTGAGCTTACCCAGAGCCCATGCTCTTTCTGAGCAGGGGATGGTGGGAGGGGCATGGTAATCAATGGTGAAGATATTCCATAATATCAGAAATTATGGCAAAAAGCACAGGTGTCGGCAGTTGTCAAGTCCTCATT
This sequence comes from Neoceratodus forsteri, assembly GCA_016271365.2. NCBI lineage: Eukaryota > Metazoa > Chordata > Ceratodontiformes > Ceratodontidae > Neoceratodus > Neoceratodus forsteri. The sequence goes on along the minus strand of CM028130.1, from coordinate 1,698,083,866 downwards.
CTATTATCTGAGGAACATTGCCTGGATTAAGCACCTTGTTCTGCCTGAGGACCTCCCTGTGTTGGTCCATGCCTTTGTGTCCTCTCGTCTTGATTACTGTAATGCTCTATACCTAGGGTTGCCTGGGGTAGATCTCCATCGCCTGCAGCTGGTGCAGAATGCTGCAGCCAGGTTGTTGTCGGGGTTATCAAGAACTAGCCATATCATGCCTGTGCTGCACGAATTGCACTGGCTGCCGGTGCGATGGAGGATCACCTTCAAGATCGCATTGCTAACCTATAAGACTCTACACAGACAGGGACTGGGTTAGTTTCAAGACCTCCTTCAGCATTACTCCCCTTCCTGCCTGTTTCACTCCACCGACGAGGGATTGCTAGAGGTTCCCAGGGTCCATCTTCAAACATCAGGCGCTAGAGCCTTTTCTTTTGTAGCCCCGACCCTGTGGAACTCTCTACCTTGTCAGATGAGAGAGTGCCTGTCCACTGAGTCCTTCAAGTCCTCATTAAAAATGTATTTATTCAATCTAGCTTTTGGTGACTGTATTTAGTTTGTATTGCTGCCTTTTTATTTTGTACATTCTTAGACTGCATACTTAGTTTTATATTGTATTATGTATGTGCTTTGGTTTAAGAAAAGCGCATTATAAATACATTTTGATTTGATTTGATTTTTACGTCTTCCAGGAATCAGTCTTCACTATTGATTCCCACGTATGAATCAGTCTACAAAGCTTCCCTTTTCCATGAAGGAGCTGGCTCACCCTGAGGGTAACAAGATCCCTCAACCCTCTGCACAGGGGATAATATCTGAAGGCAGGGGCTTCTTATGGGTGTGGTGGGACTCACTGGTCGGTGTCAGATGGGTGCTCCTGTGGCACAGTAGCAGGAGCACATCCCGACAGCTCTTGCATGATCATGAAAGAGAAGACATAAGTTACTTGGAAATGCAAATTTAGCACCTTACACTGGGCCAAAGGTGCCAGTCTGGAAAAATGAAGCCATGCTGTCCACCTGAGGCAGAATGCAATTCCCCCAAACATGGAGGTCATCTCACTGGCATTGTACAATGCCCTTGACTGATGTTTTGCCACCTCCAGACCTCGAGCAGAAAGGCAAATGGATTGCCCAACTAATTAACTCTCAGGCATAGCAGCTAGAAGCTGACCTATATGCAATTAAAGGCACCAAGTGAAGGCTGTCAGATGTGCCTGGTGTGCAGCAGTGCACATCATGATACATACCAAGGTAAATACCTTCCTGCCCATGTCATTTTCTGAGCAGAGTCAACCTCTGGAGGTCAGTTTCTCATGGGGTGTTTTGGCCCTGAAGGGGTCTGCAACACCACCAGCCCTGAAGAAGGGTGCAGTAACATGAGGTCCCTAGGGGCTGGTGGACAAGACAAGATATGTCTCTATGCTATCCTTTATGCATCCCTGAAGGCTCTAGGCCTGGAAGGGGTGATGGCAGAGCCATCACTGAAAACTCCAAGGAGTCCCAATAGCAAAGATACTGGATCACGTATTATATAGGAGCCAGTGTCCAGTGCCTCAAGCATGACTGGCAGGAATCTCTGGTACAAAGTGTACTCAGAATCCAAGGAAAAGTGGATTGAGGATTCATTGTTCTCTGAGGAGGACGTTGACAGAGAGGAGGCACTGAACTCAGATGATGGTGGTGCTATGGGGATGGGAAAAAAATAGACCCTGTTGTACTCCCTATGGTGTTGCTCTAAGGCACCAACAATCTCTATGTGCTACAATACCACAGTGAGCAGCTCAAAGACATAAATTGTAGTGGAAATTACCTAAGATGTGGCATTCAATACACAATGACTGCATGGCAGCAATCAAAATGCAAGTCAGCACTTTAATCAGCATTCAGGAAAAAATATTAGGCGCATCAGCCTTAGATGGTACAAACAAGCATGAACATTTTATTTCTGTATTAAAACATACCACGTGCAATGATTCACCAAAGACATGCTTCTTGGGGCGTGGCTTAGCAGCAGACCAGGATAGACGCTCCTCTACAGAGCTCCTGAGGGATTTAACCATAATAGGATAAAACTGCTATTTTTTTTCTATTTCGACTTTGTTGCTGATTAGTGTTGTTGGTGGTGAAAGGGCAACGGAAATGGGCAAATCCAGGAATGCTGCTCAAACAAATTATTTTTTCAAGCCAAAAACCTCTCAGCCATGAGACGGACGGCCTATGAACAAGATGAAGCCTCAGGTGGGAGTGGATCTGGGCCAGATGGAGTGTCTTTATCCACTGTAAATTCTACCCTCACACAGCTGATAAAGATGGTCCAGGACATGGACAAGAAGCTTGATGCAATTACTCCTCATGTGAGCACCCTAGAATCAAGAGTGGATGTTATGGAGCAAACGGTTCAGCGGACTGAAAGTTCTTCCCTAAAATCTATGGATGCAACAGCTAAATTAGCAAAGGAAAATGCTCTGCTGAGACAACGGTTAGAAAGTGTTGAGACTCAGATGAGAGAGCGCAACATACGTGTGATCAGACTTCCTGAACAAGCTAATGGCAAGGTTCCTTTGGACTTTGCTTACAGTATGTTGCCACAGATATTAGATATCTCTGAAGAGGAACCACTTTTAGCTTTAGAAAAAGTTTACAGAATAACTCCTCGTAGGGCTACAACGAATGGAGAAGGGCCGTGGACCCTGCTTATCTTTTGCAGTTGCATGGGAGTGAGGGACAGGGTCCTGGCCATAGCAAAATGCAAACAGTGGCTGAAATATGGGGAAGCAGACATATCCCTTTTTCCTGATCTTTCTTATTCCACCAGGCAAAGGCAGAAGACTTTTGACAGGGTCTGCATTTCCTTACGAGCTGGTAAGATCCAGCATCAGCTCCTGATACTGGCCAAATTAAAAGTGGGATGGAATGGGTACACATATTTATTCAACGATCCCTCTGAAGCAGCTAAACATGTACAGTGTATTGACAGGGAGCTGACTGAGGAGGAGGGTGAATCTTCAAGTGTGGAAGAAGAATGAGTCGCATCGTTCTGCAGGTGAGGTGACCGTCTATGTTTTGACATGGGCTTAACCAGCATTTGAACTTTGGTTTGCCAGAGGCTGTTGTTGGACTTTGACATAGTATTCACCACTATTCTACTTGCTCCATCCTGATTTATCAGACTCATTGCTTTCTAAACCTACTCATTTTAGTGGTCTGCTTTTACCTGCCTGTGCCGCATAATGATTAAGTGCATGCTACTACCTGCTTTAATTCTCAGTAGTAGAAGCACAGTTTAAGAAGGTCAAAATGTCTTCCTGTGCCGCGTGGTGGAGCAATAGTGAGTACAGTATAGCTCGAAGACAGCAACAGTTTTCCATGTGGTAGCTTTATGGAGTTATCTTTGCAAGTTCATAATAAAATGAAGGAAGTTGAATAAACATGGGTAAAATTAATTTATGAACTGAGGATCTTAAATAGAGGAATCTGATTGGCTGAGAGCTCTTTGAAGCTGTGATGATATCAGGCTCCATCATCATGGCTTCAGAAAAGTTCCGGTGCTACCAGCCTCCTAGCTCTCTACTGTCTGAGAACTATTTTTTCAAAATGTACTCCTACACCACCCAAAAGCTCATTCATAAAACATTTTAAAACCTGTTTCTTTTATTTTTTTTATTTAAAAAAACTTGAAACTCAGTTCATAATAGCAATAAGTCACTCCAGGGTGTGGTATATCATGGGATATCGTCACTTCTTGGGTGGTTGGATGCACTCGGCCTGCGGCCTCGTGCCCAATCACCCAAGACATGACAATATCTCATGATATACCACATCCTGTCATGCCTTATTGCTTAATTATAACATGGGGTAGAGAAAGACAGTTACCTGACTAGTACAGAACCATCAGGTGACCGTTGATTAATCCATGATATACGCACAGCAGCTGGTGAAGTGTCCGTCCTGAGTGATCAGTGAGCGGACCAGATCTCATTATTCTGCCAGAGACTGCAGTCTGAGCAGCAGCCATTACAATCCTTGCTAAGCAAGCAGTCAGTTTCCCTGTACCCACCCACCTGCCGTGCAGATCTCTTAATTTTCCCCGCAGCACTGTAGGATTCCTGCCAGTCTACTTGGTCTTGTACTTGAAGCTTCATCCCGGCAGTATCCCCGTCTCTGAATTTATTGTTATACCAACCCCGAACACATGTATGAGAGCCACAGACACAAGGGGTTGTGGAGAGAGAGAGAGACACACACACACACACAATACAGAGACAAGGACAGTGCGGCAATCGGTGCAGAGAACAGTAAGAGATCCATGGGCCGGGTTGGTCCCGTAAAGTTGTTAAAAATCTTCCTGCCCATCTGTGGTCCTGTTTCTCCTCTGTTGGTTAACACCTCCCACCGTGGTTCTGCTTGTCCTCTGTTGGCTCCCCCACAGCAGACGCTCACCTCCCAAGGATCAGTTGTCACTGCAACATGTGTGTGTGTCTCTGTCTTACAGAGATAGTAAGTAATTACCCTCGCTGTGTGTGAAACACGATCTTGCACATTGTGCCCATCTCCTACCCTAAGCCCTGCCCCCAGCGGTGTCCTCTTGTTCCCAGAGAGACAGACAGAGAGAGAGACTGACAAAGGCAGTATGCTTCTTTTACAGCATCCCCCAAAACAGCATCCAGAGAAGCAGCGAGCGACAGAAAGTGAGTGGGTTGGACAGCGGGTAGACCGAGTCACCACCGACACTGTCCCCGGAGCCACAGTACGAGCAAAATGCAGTGTTCCCTGATGCTTGTCTCCACACACTGAGCGTGATATGTTCACTTGACAGAGAGAGACACACACACACCAGTAATGTAAGGTTGCAGCAGTGTGCTGTGTGTCTGTTAGTGTCTGTCCCATTCCAGGATGCGGGGAGTCAACGAGAGAGAGAGAGGGCATCTGACAGCAGTTCTGTAAATACCCAGCACATGTAATGCAACAGGCCTCCCCTCCCCCCCAAACAGGCAGCGAGCAGCTCGATGCATGGTGACCAGCACTGCACACAGACAAAGACAACAGAAAATTACAGAGAGAGAGAGAGAGAGAGAGAGAGAGAGAGAGAAAGAGAGAGACAGGTGGTCATCCCAAAGGCAATTCCTTTTCGTGTCTGTTGTGTGCAGTTGTCAATCAGTAGCTGGAACAGCTCTCAGAGAGAGCAACAGGAGTGTGAAATTGCTCTTTGTCTGCCTCTCTGTCTCTCTCTCTCATGTTGTGCAGCACTGCAGCCAGCAAAAGGAGTAACACGTTCTCTCCCCTTCTAAAGTACAGGCACTGAAAGAAGATCCATGGTGTTTGCCCTGCATGTGTGTGTGAGTATGTGTGTATGACAGAAACATGAAGCAGTGGAGCTCCTTTCCTATCCAAGCTGTGCAGGCTGTACTTCATTGGGCTAATAGTAGCGAGCGAGCGAGAGAGAGAGAGAGAGAGAGAGAGATTGAGCAACAGGACTGAGATTTCTGTCTGTCTCTCTCACTCTCTCTATCTCCCCAAATGTCATCCAGCATTGTAACCAAGAAAGCGAGTGACATCTGTGTCCATGTCTCTCTGTCTGTTCAGTTCAAACTTGTGACTATTTTTTGTGGAGGAAGGATACTTTTGAAAATATTACATTTGTTATCAATTTATATGCCTTTCCTGTGTTTTTTTTTTCACACTGTACTAACCCCATGTTATAAGCACAATAACCCACTCCAGAGTGTGTGGTTAATGGAGATTAAGCAACACCCTGGGTGCTGTGAGGACACTCGGCCTACCGCCTTGTGCTTCACAATGTACCCAGGATGTTGATTAATCCCCAATAACCGCACACCCTGTCATGGGTTATTGCTTACACATTGAGAGAGGCATGGTGGGCTTATAAACTAGCTTTTGATGGGTCAAGAGACAAGAGCCAGATGGGTCAGAAGCCGCAAAATTTGCAGTTCACACCACAATGTTATGCCTCATGATTATGTACTCACTATTGTTATCCAGAGTATCAGTCATTTGTTTTTCTATGGTTTACCCTCAGAATAAAAGTTCTTATATTGTTATCCTTATTTCTTAAGTGAGATAAATATAGGCGTTACGCCACCATGGGAAGCAAGGAACTACTTTAATATACATCTTTAAAATTATCCCTGTAAAGTTCTGTGCTATGATGGCCACCGAATATACAATGTTCTTGAAACCAGACTAAATATCCTCTATGCTGTATCTTAAGGGGAGGTGTCTTTCATATCCTTTATAAGAGAAAGTGGATGACATCACTTAATGTAACCTTCTGTGTATTGGTTTTAATTGTAAGTTTTGATACTAAACTTACAAATAAAAAGATAAAAAAAAAAAAGACATACTTCTTTGTATATTGTTTCAGGCTGGTACATTGCTTGGTCTCCAGATGCATATATTTGCATAAAATGCCACCAATACTAGAACCCTTTTACTAAAGGGACTGAATTGCGTGATAAAAACAGTATTCTATGCTATAAATGGCCAGACCATGCCAACATGAACATAAAAAAGCCATGCCCTAATGTTTCAGAGTCACTGTGATGCCCTGTCTGTGCCATTCCCAGGTAACTGAGGGCCCATGTACATGGGTAACTGCTGCAAGATAGGAAGAGGCCCAGGGGAGAATAATGACGCAGGGTCTCTAGGGCCTCTGTCTGGACTGTGGGGTTGCACACAGGACCTTGCCTGAGGGGAGGGCCAGGCAGGACGACCAGAACAGGATCGTTCTGCATCACAGGAATGACCCGGTATGTGCCAATGAGAGGATTCCCCCAGGTGGGGAGAGCGGAGCTGTACAGTCCCCATAGAGCAGCCTTGATCCCCACCAGTGACTGTGTCAGCCAATGGCTCTGGGGAGGACACAACCTCATGGCCATCATCAGACCCCAAGCCAGTGCCATCTCAAACACCAGGCTCAGGGTCAACAACTGGCCTGGAGAGAGGTTCTCCTCTGTCATTGCGACCAGTACCATCCTTGGTGTTGGGCCTGCTGGGTCATGCATCGACCCTGGAGTCATCTCCAACCCCTGTGTCATGAGTGGGACCAGAGATGACCCCAGGAACAACACCATCACTGGTGTCATGCTCAGTGCTGAGCCAAGAACTGATACCATGACTGGTGCCATGTCCATTACCAGAGGCAATGCGATCCTCTCCCTCAACGTTACTAGCAACACCAGAGAAAAGAACCACCTCCACCTGAGGAACAGGTTGCTGCCAAGTCCAGTGTCAGTCCCTCTCCCATTACTATGAATGGTGTGAGGAGGGAATCCAATGTCATGGCCACCACCGTGCTGCTCACTGACACAAGAAACAGTGCCAGGAGCCAGGGTGGCATCAGGCAGAGGCACTGAGGTGTCCAGTGAGAGAAACTGAGTGTATAGCTTTGGCCTCACCACTTGAAAGTCTGCTGTCCAGGGCAGAAAAACTGTGGGGAGTTCATAGCCGGACCTCCAGAAGGAGCTGACTGTCCACTAGATCCACCCATCAGGGCCTCCGACACCTTGGCAGGACAAGGTTGAGGAGGACCCTAAACTTCCATGGAACCAGAGGTCCTGAGAAGGGGCCCAAGGGAAAGGCCCAGAGAACTTACTTTGGCCTCATGAGTGTGACATCTACCTCTGAAGACTGCACTTCATTTCATAGATTTCCAGGGTGTGGCAGTCCATGGAGAAGATGGCATCACACACGTCCATGTTGTGAGCTGGGCCAAGGCAGGCCATGCAGTAATGATGCTGATCTGTTGTTGCCATCTGTTTCCCACAGGGGCACTGATGCATAATGGCGGGCAGATGTTATTTCTTCTTAGCCCCCTTCTTATCTGAGTTCGGCATCATTGAAAAAACAATAAACCAAGAAAGAAAGAAACAGTGTCACAAACTGTAAGTGGTGACACAGTTTGAAAGGCAAAAGGTGCTGCTGCTGCTGCTGCTCCTCCTCCCAAGTGTTGCCATGATGGTGGGAAGAACAGAAGAAAAAATTACTCACCTTAGTAATGTTGTTTCTTCTAATGGAGTCTTGCTGTATTCTGACATATGTAGTGATATCCAACCTTTGAACTGCCCCAGAGAGGAAAGAGCTAACTTTCCATGCAAGGCATGGAACGCTGAGCTCGAGCTCGGTTGAGACTCTGTCTGTTGTTGTTTGAACCCAAACCACCAGATCTTTATGAACTATACTCACTGGGCGTCCTGTGTGGAAACTGTAAACTCACACTAGCCAACTGGCAACTAAATTTAATAAAAAGGTTTTTTGGTTCCAAGGCAAAGACTCAAGTCAGGAAACCCAAAAAACAAAAACACAACACACACCCAAAAATAAAAGGGTGATAAAAAAGGAGGGGGGCACCTCTAGGGTGCCAACACTGTTCCTGCCCACCCACATCCCAAAACCCAGGTTCTGAGAGGGGAGGCAGAGGGAGGTCAGAATACAGCAAGACTCCATTAGAAGAAACAACATTACTAAGGTGAGTAATTTTTTCTTCAAACAACATGAAGTCTTGCTGTATTCTGACAAATGCAGACTACCAAGCAGTACCTCCATGGAGGAGGGACAGAACCTACTTTGGAAACAGGCTCTGAAGCACTGCTGTGCCAAACTGAGCATCACTCCTAGCCTGGATATCCAGAGAGTAATGCTTGGTGAAAGTATGTACTGTTTTCCAGGTGGCTGCTTGACAAATCTCCAAGATAGGAATATCCCAGGCAGCAGCCAGGGAAGCAGCTGTACCTCTAGTAGTGTGAGCCCTCAGGCCTGAGGGTGGAATCCTACCTAATTTTTCATAGCAGAATTGTATACAAGAGACAATCCACCTGGCAATAGATCTCTTAGTGGCAGGTTTTCCCTTGCCAACCTCACCATAAGTGGGGAACAATTCGAGGGAGGCTCAAACCTGTGACCCTTGGTGCGCTCTATGTAGTAGCTAAGGGGCCCTTTTCACATCCAGGCTGTGCAGTCTCCTCTCTCCAGAGGAGGAATGGTCAGTGAAGAAAACAGGAAGAGACATAGACTGATTAAGGTGGAAATCTGAAACCACCTTAGGCAAAAACTTCCTATTAGTCCTGAGGACCACCTTATCTCTATGGAAAGAGATAAAATCAGGCTCCACTGACAGGGCCTGTAACTCACTTATGCGTCTGGCAGAAGTAATGGCTACCAAGAACACAGTTTTCCAAGTCAAGTACTTAAGCTGTGCTGAGGACAAAGGCTCAAAAGGGGGTTGCATAAGCTGAGCAATGCAAACATTAAGGTCCCAAGCAGGGGCAGGGTCCCTGAAGGGAGGATTGGTATGCAGCAATCCCTTGAAGAATTTACAGAATACAGGATGAGCTGAAAGGGAAGAGTGCTTTCCTGCTGACAAGAAGGCAGAGACAGCTGCCAGATGCACTCTAAGTGTAGCTGGTCTGAGTCCCAAGCTACTGAGATGAACCATATAGTCCAAGACTGTAGGCAATCCAGCAGACTCTGGAGAAATATGCTTCCCAGAGCACCAAATAGTAAACCTTTTCCATTTGGAGTTGTAAGTCTTTCTGGTGGAAGGCTTTCAAGAAGCCTTTAAAATATCCAGAACAGCTTGAGAGAGATGCAAATCAGCAAACTCTAACTCTTCAAGAGCCAGGCCTTGAGATTGAGAGTTTTGAGATTCGGATACCAAACCCTCCTCTGAGAACATGTTAACAGGTTGTAATTCCTGGGAAGAGACAGGGGAAGGTGGACTGCTAAGGACAGCAAGAGAGGGTACCAGGGCTGTCTGGCCCAGTCTGGAGCAATCAGAATCACTTTGCAGGGTTGAGACCTGATTTTGACTAGTACCTTGAACAGAAGAAGGAAGGGGGGAAAATCATACAGGAACTTCTCTTCCCAATTCAGAAATAGAGCATCCAGGGGGACTGAGCCCAACACTAGGGGTCTGCAGCAAAAAAGAGGAAGTTGGTGATTGTCTGGGGCTGCAAAAAGATCTATCTGTGGGGTGCCCTGTCTGGAGAAGATCACCTTCAAAATCAGGGGATCTAGGGACCATTCGTGATGGCCCTGAGATATCCTGCTGAGAGCATCTGCCAGGACATTGTTCTTCCCTGGAAGATGCACTGCTATCAGAGAGGTATTCAGGAAATAGGCCAGAGACCACAGCTTCATTGCTTCTGTGCACAAGGCCGTAGACCAAGTTTTCCCTTGCTTGTTGATGTACCACATTGTGGTGGTATTGTATGTCCTGATCTGAACTACTTTGTTCTGAACAGACTTGGAAAAAAAACTTGAAGTGCTAGAAACACTGCTCTGAGTTCTAAGAGATTGATGTGAAGCAGAGATTCTTGAGGTGACCACAGCCCTTGGGTGGTCAGATCCCCCAAGTGGACTCCCCAGCCCAAGAGGGAGGCATCTGTGGTAAGGATTAGAGAATGAGATTGAGTGACAAAGGGGGACTCCTTACCTTAGGTTGTCCTGATCCTGCCACCATTGCAGGGTCTGGATCAGGGTTTGAGTCACTGGGATTAGCTTGGTCAGAGAATCCTTTCTCTGGGACCAGAAGGCTCTTAAGTGGAACTGAATGTCCCTCATCTGAAATCTTGCTCCTTGGACCACTGCTGTAGAGGCAGACATGTGGCCCAGGAGCTGCAGAAAATGTCTTGCTGGTCGAGACACCTGAAGGGTGAATGAAGAGGCCAGTGTAACAAGGGTTCTTGCCCTGTCCAGGGGAAGGAAGGCTCTTGCCCTTATTGTGTCCAGCTCTGCCCCTATGAAGGTGAGGAGCTGCACTGGCTCTAGAACTGAATTTGAAAGATTCAGGAGGAATCCTAGAGAAGTGAACAGTTGCTGAGTTATCTGTAGGTGTGACTTGACTTGGTCTGGAGACTGACCCACTATGAGCCAGTCGTCCAGGTATGGAAAGATGGAGATCTTTTTCTCCTAGGAAGCAACCACTACTGCCAGGCATTTTGTGAACACCCTTGGAGCTGATGTTAGGCCAAGGGCATTGCTCTGAATTGATAGTGGCCTGAGGGCAACTCAAACCTGAGTACTTTCTGTGGGAGCATCTGATGAGAATGTGGAAATAGGCATCCTTGAGGTCCAGGGAGACTAGCCAGTCCCCTGGCCTTAGAGTAGAATTATTCCCAGAGTCACCATTTTGAACTTTGGCTTTAAAAGGTGTTTGTTTAAATATCTGAGATCCAGTCTTTTTCGGGGTTAGGAAGTACCTGGAGTACAATCCTTATACTCTCCCTCCTCCTCCTCCGGTTCATAAAAATCCTCTAAATTATAATCCGGAACCGGGTGAACTGACCGAACTGAGCCCCTAACCGATGGTGCCGGTTCGGTCGGAACAGGAGTTAGCGATTGAACAATCCTTATCGCTTTGGCTATTTCATCAGCAATCGGAGAAAGAACTTGTGGATCCGAACCGGCTGACTTATCCCTTCTTTTTCTTTTAACTGGAACCAACTCCTCAGAGTCGCTTCTCCTTTTGTCTGAAAAAGTTTCGCCCTGGTCAGAGGGCACTCCTTCTGGTTCGGTTGAAACCGAACCGGGCTGGCCATCTGGGTCAGCGGACTTTTTGGCCTCCCTTTCCCTCAGCCTACCTACTCTCTTTTCCAGGGTAGCTGTAGGAAAACTTTTTCAAATCTGGCAGTCTGAATCGAGGTGGTCAAACCCCAGACAATAAACACAGGTGGTATGGGGGTCAGCCTTAGCAAAGGCTTCCCCACACACACTACAGTGTTGAAACCCAGTGGGCCCGTTTTTTCTTTTGGGTTTCTCAGATATGGCCAGTCCTAACCAAACTTACCCTTTTTTTGGCAATCCGCCAGGCAAAACACCCTTATCGGTTCCTGACCGTGTTACAGGTCGTGGAAAAAACCATAATGAAATCCATTTTTTTTAGAACTGATAAGGACCGGTTACCAAACTCTAAAAAGCAGAACAAACGTTTTTTTGTTTTTACAAACCTGATCGGTTCAAACCGAACCAATCCGACGTTTACAAGTTCCACACAGAAGCTAATAATAATAAACCTATCTAGTACTCACAGTACCACAGACAGAGACTGAACTGACAGGTTAGATGGAAGAAATTCAGTTGAAACCGAGGAAAAAACTACACTTTAACTGACTAAATTGAACCGAGCGAAGGAGAAATCTCCGGAGCGACTGTTCAGTGAGGCGGAGTAAAGAATCTGGTGGTTTGGGTTCAAACAACAACAGACAGAGTCTCAACCGAGCTCGAGCTCAGCGTTCCATGCCTTGCATGGAAAGTTAACTCTTTCCTGTCCGGGGCAGTTCAAAGGTTGGATATCACTGCATATGTCAGAATACAGCAAGACTTCATGTTGTTTGAACCAAGGTTCTGAGTGAGCTGGTGATAGTTACTGGCTTGCACGCATGACACCTCATGAAGTGCACAGGCACCATCAGTACCCAATGCTGGCTTCCTCCCTGCAAACAAAATTTTACTCCCACAGGGTCCTAGTGCCTCCAGCTCCAGACCGATAAGTGGGAATAAATGGTGATGACTGATTCCTGAAAGAGCATGGTGAGGCCGCACCTAGAGTACGGGCTCCAGTTCTGAAGACCGCACCAATGCAAGGGCATAGATGGGATAGAGAGGGTTCAGAGAAGGGCAACCAAGATGGTGCATGGTATGCAGGGGAAGCCATACGAGCAGAAGTGTGAGGAATTGGATCTGTACCCATTGGAGACCAGAAGGGAGACGGAGGGCATGATTGAAACTTTTAAGTAAGTGAAGGGGCTCAATAAGGTGAAGGAGGGGAGCTTATTTAAAAGGAAGAAGGAGGCTAAAACTAGGGGGCATAGCCTAAGATTGGAGGGAGAAGCTACAGAGCAATGTGAGGGGGCGATTTTTCATGGACAGAGTGGTGGAGGCCTGGAACAAACCACCAGAGAAATTGGTGGGGGCTGAAATGGTGAAGGGATTCAAGAAAGCATGGGACAGACATATGGGGTTGGTAAGTGGGGAAAGGGAGGGCCCGTGGAAAAGGCGATGAGTGGGGGAAGGAAGGGGCAGACTTGATGGGCCATTAGGGTCCTTTTCTGCCGTCAGATTTCTATGATTCTATGATTCATACAATTTACTAACTTCACAAGTCATTTCACATATGTTGGGCATTATTATGTTCACATATTGGCCTACAGATAAGAAAAGACCTGCAAAGTTAGTAAATCGTATGTTTTGACAGACCTTCCCCCGTTTCTGGTGCCACTGAATAAAACAGACCACATCTCTCTTCATGAGGTTGTGTCATTGCACCTGTACTAGTTTTTGGCAGATACTGTAGAAGCCCTACATATGAAGCTATATATAAAGTCAAGGTAGGGAGGCGGCTATTTAAAACTCCACTGGAACCATGATATACAATACTACAACTGTATCAGTGGAAAGTTGGGCATTACAGTGTACTGACCAATAGGCAAACCTCTTATGATAGGCTTCATTGAAAAAAGAAAGCATTTTTGATTAGCTAAAATACATAAATACATAAAATCTCCCTGTAACCACCAACGTTTCACGTCATACTTGACGCTTTTTCAAGGCGTGGCTTCACAGATACCTAGGTGTCTCTTATAAGACACCTATTTAAAGGTACAGTGTTAAATTCAAGTTAAAATACAAACCAATACAACAATAAGAGCCACAACAAATCCTAGCCCCATCACATAACAAATAAACACCTCTGTACATATATACAAACCACCCAGGACATATAAGATGGTTGTTGTTATTCCATATGTCAGCTATAAAACAATTAAATGTAACTCATTTGTTTTTAAGGGGGATTACTTTTTGCAGTAAAGGGAACTGCTAAGGGGGTCACCTTGGCACCGAAGTATGGAAACATTTATTTAGCACAGTGAGAAAAAGAAAATGTTTTGTCTGAAAGGAGTCCCTATTTGAAACATATACAACTTTATAATCGTTTCACTGATGATTTGATACTTGTGTGGAAGGAGCCCCCTGCTGTTCTCCTAGTGTTTGTCACTTATTTGGAATCCACCAATGAGAATTTGAAATTTTCAGTCACATCTGATACAGAAAAAATTTACTTCCTTGATTTGATTATTGCCAAGAATGGAATGGGGGCTGGCCCAGTGGCACTGAGGGTTGAGGCACTGGATGCCACACCTCGCTCCACACTGGCGACCTGGGTTCAGGAACGAGCCTGGGCCACCGGGGGTCGGCAGGGGAGAGAGAGAGGACTGAGCATCCAGAGGATAGCTCTCCTTTCTCTGGGCTGGGATCCAGAGCTGCCCGGCACAGCAGCGGCCCCCGGTGGTGACCGGAGGCACTGTGCATGCCCGGGCAACACGTAGCGTGGGGACAAGAGCTGCGGCAGGTGCCCTGGATGCCACTGCATGACCAAGCTCTTGAGTGGAGGGGGATTGAGGGTGTACCGAGTAAGGGGAAAAAATACCCCCTGCCACCATGTGAGGCAATGGTGAACTCCGAGGCCATGGCCCACACACCCAATGCTGGCCGCTTCTTCCAACTCTACCCTCTGGGGACTCTCTGTCTCTCCATAGGGCTCAGGGGGAGACGAGAGTCCTGATCCCAATACAGTTGTCGGAGGGATGCGGTTCAGGCGGGTGGTTAGGAGCTGCAGGCCTCGAGAGGGATCCTGAGAGATGCCCCAGTGGGTAGGGAGAAAAAAAGAGTTGTAAAAAAAAAAAAAGAATGGGATGGGTGTGTGTGTGGAGACTTCACTATACAGAAAGAGGACTGATAGAAATGCCTTATTGGCATATGATAGTTGCCATCCCCGATATTTAATAAGGAACATCCCAAAGGCTCAGTTATGGGCCTAAAAAGAAATACAAGTGACCCAATGCAATACACTGAGGATGCTAAAACATCAAATAAATACTTTGTAGACAGGGGTTATGACAGCACATGTGTAGAGAAGCACAGCAAACTGTTGAAAGCATGGAATGGGGGAGCTGTTTAATAAACAGAAAGAAAAAAATACTCACCTTGGCAATCTTGTTTTTTCCAAGGTATTCTTCTATATTCATAACTCTTGCAGTCAGCCTGTAAAGTTCAACTGCCTGGAGAATGGAACATATGTAAATGATGGAACACATCACTGCCTCATGCCACCATTCAAAACTGCTGCCCTTACCAACCGCTGCATTCTATAATGTTCAGATTCATTGGAGCCTGCAAAGAAAAGGCCCCTCCTAATCTCATCTATCAAATTTTGTACTAAAAACCCTTATGTACTAATAGTGGGATAATGGAAATATTTAAAATAATAACAATAACAAACCTCCTGCCAGAGGTATCCCCCCAAATTGTCAGATATGACCTAAAGAGGTGAAAAACACCACCCAACGGGGATTCAAAAATATGTCACAGAAAGGGTGAAGCACCCCTTTCATACAAATATCCAGCTTGAGATGCAGAGGCCACTGGTTCTGTAAGGGGAGGCAGTTTTGGGAGAGTTAGGAATATTGAAGAATACCTTGGAAGAAACAAGATTACTAAGGTGAGTATTTTTTTCTTCTAACCCCAAATATTCTTTAATATTCTTAACTCTTACAGACTATGAAGCAATACCTTTGGAGGTGGGTACAGAACCTATTTTGGAAATAGACTCTGCAGGACTGCTGTGCCAAACCTGGCATCACTCCTGGACTGAGTGTACAGGCAGTAGTGTTTCATGAAAGTGTGTACTGTTCTCCACATAGCTGCTTTGCAGATTTCTAGTAGTGGGATGTCCCTGGCAACTGCTATGGTGGCAGCTATGCCCCTTGTGGAGTGAGTCCTTAGGCCTACTGGGGGCTCCTTACCCACCTTTGAATAACAGAATTGGATGCATTGAACTATTCAGTGAGAGATAGTCCTCTTAGATGCTGGTTTTCCTTTTACCATATCCCCATAAGTCAGGAACAGTTGCTGTCTGTCCTGTCTGTGGTCCTTAGTGTGAGTCATGTAGTAGCTCAAAGTTCTTTTGAGATCCAGGCTGTGAAGCCCACATTCACCTGCGCTAGAATGCTCAGTGAAAAAGACTGGCAAGGTGATGGACTGATTCAAGTGAAAGTCAGAACTACTTTAGGAAGGAATTTCTTGTTAGTTCTAAGCACCACATCGTCTCTATGGAAAGAAATATTTTATTTATTTATTTAAATTTTGGTAACTGGGTAAGCCCACTGAGACCAGAGGTTCCTTTTTCAGGGACATAGTTCTGCTCTATGCATAAGGCCTGAAGCTCACTAATCCCTCTGACCGAAGTGATGGCCTCAAAAACATTGTTTTCCAGGTTACATATTTCAGGTGAGTTGAGACCATAGGCTTAAATGGGGGTTCCATGACTTTGGCAATGCATACATTAAGATCCCATGCTGGCACCACTTCCCTGTGAGGAGGGAGCAAATGAGCCAAACCTTTGAGGAACTTCTTGAAAATGAGATTGGATGCTATGGAGACACCCTTACTAGTTGAAACATAAGCTGAAACTGAGGCCAAATGCACCTTCAGACTAGTGGGTCACAAACCCAAGGAATGCAAATGGGTAAGGTAGTCCAGCAAGGCTGGCACCCCTGCCTGTAAAGGTACTACATATTAGTAGAACACCATATAAAGAACCTCTTCCACTTAGAAGCATAGGTCTTCTTAGTCAAGGGTTTCCTGGACCCCCTCAGGAAATTTAGAACACTCTCAGAGAGCTCCAAGCTTGCATACTCTAGGTCCTCAAGAGCCATGCCTTGAGTCTGCAGGACCTGCGGTTCGGTATAGAATCCTCCCCTGAGAGGAGGTTGGCAGGTTGTATCTCCATGGGAGGTGTATTGGTGGAGCCACAGACATGGAGAGCAGCTGCCTGGTCCAATCTGAAGCTATCAAAATCACTGATGCTGGCTGGGATCTGAGTTTGATTAGGACCCTGAGAAGCAAAAGAAAAGGAGAGAATGCATACAGCTTTTTCCCTGACCAGTCCAACACCAAGGCATCCAGGGGTACTGTGTCCCTTGTTGGTGGTCTGCAAAAAAACTGTGGCAGCTGGTGGTTGCGGGACACAAAGAGATCTATCTCTGGGGTGCCCCATCTCCTGAACACTACCTCCAACACCTGCCTGTTGAGAGATCATTTGTGATGATCCTGGTTGATTCGAGTCAGGGCATCTGCCAGGGTGTTGTCCTTCCCTTGCAGATGAATGGCTATTAGTGAAGCCTGAAGTGAGTAGGCCAGACTCCACACCTTCATTGCTTCTGTGCACAAAGGGCTGGACTTTGTTCCTCCCTGCTTGTTTATGTAGTACATTGTTGTGGTATTGTCTGTCCTGACCTGTACCACCTTGCCTTGTATCATGGATGCGAAGGCTTGCAGGGCTAGAAACACTGCTCTGAGTTCCAGTAGATTTCTGTGCTGAGTGACTCTGCACTTGACCAAGTGTTGTATATGGTATGAGTGCCCAAATGAGTTCCCCAGCCTAGGAGGGATGCATCTGTTGTGAGAACTACCAATAGGGACTCCTGCTGGAAAGAGACTTCCTCCCTGACGTTTTCCCTTACCTGCCACCATTGCAGGGCTTGCAGTAACGTCCTATTTACTGGAACCAATTTTGAAAGTGTGTCCCTTCTTTGGCACCAGTGAGCCCTGAGGTGGAACTGTATGTCCCTCATTTGGAACCTGGACCCTATGACTGTGCCTGTTGCTCCAGCCATATGTCCTAGGAGCTGTAGGAATTGCCTTGCAAGTTTTAGTTTCTTTAGCTTGAAAGATCCAGCAATCTGGAGGATGTTGCTTACTCTGTCCTGAAACAGGTAAACCCTTCCCCTCAGTATGTCCAGCTCTGCCCCTTTGAAGTGCAGTACCTGCATTGGTTGCAGGATGGATTTCTTGAGGCTTACCAGAAACCCTAATGGCTCTGGAAGGTCCTGGGTTGTTCTACGATAATCTCTTACCTGCTATGGTGATTTTCCCACCACTAACCAGTCATCCAGGTAAGGGAACACTATGATTTTCTGCCTTCTTAGGTATGCCACTACCACTGCTAGGCACTTTGTGAATGCTCTTGCAGCTGAAGTGAGGCCAAATGGTAATGCTGAGAACTGGTAGTGACCTGATGGGAGTCTGAACCTGAGGTATTTTCTATGAGATTCCCTTATAGGCATGTGGAAGTAAGCATCTTTTAGATCCAAGGATGGCAACCAGTCCCCCTTCTGGAGGGTTGACAAAATCATGGCTAAGGTTACCATTTTGAATTTTGGATTTGCCAAATGTCTGTTCAGTAACCTTAGATCGAGGATAGACCGCCACTCCCCATTTTTCTTTATGGCCAGGAAGTACCTTGAGTAAAATCCCTTTCCCCTTTGCTGTGAAGGAGTTCTACTGGCCTTTACAGTAACAGATTTGCCACACATCGGAGCCAGTCTGCAGGTGAGAGCTGCACAAGTTTCAGACATCGAAACTCTTAATAGACTGCAAACCTTTTGTGTGTGTAACTGCTGTAATCTTCGGGCAGTTTATGTGACCGGGACTGTGTCTACAATAATTTAATTTCCCTGAATAGTGTGTGAAAGCGATTGGGGACTGCCGACAGCTGGGGCTAATTCCAACTTAAAAGCCCGTGCCGCTCCAAAGGTTTATATAGCAGTTTTGAGGTGCTGTGAACATCGGAGCCAGTCTGCAGGTGAGAGCTGCACAAATTTCAGACATCGAAACTCTTAATAGACTGCAAACCTTTTGTGTGTGTAACTGCTGTAATCTTCGGGCAGTTTATGTGACCGGGACTGTGCCTGCAATAATTTAATTTCCCTGAATAGTGTGTGAAAGCGATTGGGGACTGCCGACAGCTGGGGCTAATTCCAACTTAAAAGCCCATGCCGCTCCAAAGGTTTATATAGCAGTTTTGAGGTGCTGTGAACATCGGAGCCAGTCTGCAGGTGAGAGCTGCACAAGTTTCAGACAACAAAACTCTTAATAGACTGCAAACCTTTTGTGTGTGTAACTGCTGTAATCTTTGGACAGTTTATGTGACCGGGACTGTGCCTGCAATAATTTAATTTCCCTGAATAGTGTGTGAAAGCGATTGGGGACTGCCGACAGCTGGGGCTAATTCCAACTTAAAAGCCCGTGCCGCCCACGGGCGTGAGCGCCGTGGCGCGAGCATTGTGAGTGGCGCGAGCACCACTCGGTGAGGGAAAAATTGATAGTATTCTTTTTTTGAGTCTGAGTAGATTAGTTATTAGGGCTTGTAATATCTGAACAATGCATTTATTTAGTATTGTAGGGGGTTGGGTATTAATGGGACTGTGGTTACTTAGTCCATATTCTTCTGATGTAAATCGTAATGATGTATATAAAGGATCAGTATTTGTGTTTATGGGGGGGCATTTTCAAGATCATCAACACTTATTTAGGAGGCGAAATCCATTTACAAATTCTCAAAAACTATGCTTAATTTCACTAAACTTTAAAAAAGGTCCTTTTAATACGATGGACAATAAAACTATGAGTTTGTTTTGTTTTATCCTCCTGATACAGTGTGGTGATGTTAAAGTAAATCCTGGACCTAAGAAACAATCTGGGATTACAATTATACATGAAAATGTTAGAAGTCTTGTTTGTAAAATGGATGAATACAGGGTTTGGGTTTCTGAATCATCTTGTGATATCTTAGCTATCTCTGAGACGTGGTTACGCTCTGGTATTACCAATAAGGAAGTGGAATTAGCAGGGTGTAATTTGATAAGGCAGGACAGGGGTAAAAGGGGGGGGAGTATTGTTTTATTTAAAAAATTCATTGGGTTCATATCAGATCTTATTTGGGAAAAATGTGGAAGGGATCGATTGTTTGGTCATAAAGTTGTTGAAATTAAAATTGATATTGGGAGTTTTTTATGTACCTCCTAAAACTAAAGTAAATAAATTTGATATTCTAGCTGACACTCTTTTGGAAATATTGAAAGACCAAAGTGTGGTGTTAACTGGTGACTTTAATGCAGCTTGGGGACAAACAAGAGGTAAAAAACTTAAATTTAGTTTTGACATATTGGGTTTACAACAACTGATACACTATCCAACAAGATGTTTGAATAACAGAACTACAGGAACTATATTAGATTTGTTTTTTTGTTTCACATGACTTGAAGATTGAAGGCTGTAAAGTGTTGTAATTGAATTTGGGGATCACAACCCTATTCAATGTCACTTGTCAATTCAAAAAATTAGGGGTAAGGAAAATTGTGAGTTTTGGACATGTGATCTAAGGCATTTTAATGAATTATCTTTCAGGGATTATCTTGGAAATTTTGATTGGTCAAGGGTATTTTTGATTCCGGATTTGAATTTGGCTATTCAAGAATTTACGGATTCTTTTTTGCATATAATTCAAATTCATGCTCCTAAAATAAGAAAGAGTAATAATGTTAAAAACCCATTACGGCTTAATGAAAAATTGAAAACCCATTTGCGTATTAAAAATAGGATATGGAAAAAAGCTAAAAAATCTAAATTGGAGGGGGACTGGGATCTCTTTAAAAGATGGAGAAATAAATGTAAACAAAAGATTAAATTAGCAAAGAAAGAATATTTTCGGAGTTCCTTTTGTAATGTACAAGATCCAAATAAATTTTGGAAGGTTATCTCCAACTTAAAAAGACCAGTGAAAACTCAAACCTCTATTAACTTAGTAGTAGGAGAAAATTTAATAGATAACCCTTTAGAAGTAGCAAATTTGTAAAATTATTATTTTAGAGATTTACCAGATATAGAGATACCTACTCTTGGGACTGTTGTCCAGGAACACATACATCCTGTCATCTCTGCTAAAAATAATGAGGGCTTTAATTTGAAAAATATAAGGGTACAAGACATAGCTAAAGAATTGAGAAATTTAAAAATATCAAAACGTGCTGGAATAGATGGTATCGATCCCAAATTTTTGAAATTGGGATCTGATATTATAGCCCCTATGATAACTTATTTTTATAATTGGAGTATACAATCTTCAATTGTTCCTGATTGTTGGAAAATAGATGAAATTATTCCTATTTATAAAGGTGGTGACCTTACAGTCCCCTCTCATTATAGACCAATTATTTTGCTCCCCATTTTGTCTAAGGTGTTGGAAAGGCTGATAAATAATCAGCTTAGACAACACCTTGACTACTTAGGGTTATTGACAAATTGTCAACATGGATTTAGAGGGGGTAGGTCCACAAATACTGCCCTACTTAATTTTAGTAACCTCGTGACAACATCTTTGAATAAGGGTAATCAAACTGGGGCAGTGTTTGTGGACCTTAGCAAAGCCTTCAATTTAGTTCACCATGAAACACTTTTGCTAAGATTACAGAATATGGGGATAAATAACAATTCCTTGCAGTGGTTCAGATCTTATCTAACGAACCATAAACAAAGGGTGGTCTGTGGTGCTGCTGTCTCAGATCTCCTGGACTTATATCGGGGTGTACCTCAGGGCTCAGTTTTGGGCCCTATGTTATTTAACATCTATATCAATAATCTTCCTGACTATGCGGCCTACACTGATGTCAGACTTAATGCAGACAAAATAGTATTGGTTGCATCTGGTAGTGGTCCAGGAGATCTGAGACAGTGACTCCAGACAGATTTTTCTAATATTGAGTCTTGGATGAGGGATTCTGGACTTTTAATAAGTACTGGGAAAACTCAGAGCATGATTTTTTTCTGTGGGACCTCATATAAAAATTTCTATTGACTTGAAGATTAGTATTTTGAACGGGACAAAGGTACAAGAGGTCAATACTTATAAATATTTGGGAGTTATGGTTGATAATCGTTTTTCTTTTTCTGAACATATATCATTACAAATTAAAAAAGTAAGTCAAAGATTGGGAGCATTAAGAAGGGTGTCAGGATGTTTGACCAGGGATATAAATACTAAATTGATAAAACAATTGTTGCTACCTCTATTAGAATATGGTCTTCCATTATATAAACACTCTTTTAAAAAATCCTTATTAAAGTTGGATCAGACTTATTATAGATTGGAGAATTATATTTTGAATAACAAATCTCGTGTCCATCATTGTTTAGTTTATCAGGAACTTGGATGGTTATATTCATCAGCTTGAAGAGAATTTGTGTGGCTAATGATATGTTATGGTTTGATACATTCAAAAATGCATTCTTTAAGATATTTGCTTTGTTTAAATTCAGATTCAAAATATTTAGATATGTTTAGGAGATCAACAAGAAAATTGCCTATGATCCAAAATACAAATCGTATAGGGGACATGGTTTTACAGAATAGTGTAGCTAGGTCATGGAATAAATTGTCTTGCCAAATTATTGAAATTTCTGACTTGCACATTTTTAAATTCGAATTGTATAATTATTTAAATGTTAGTTGTAATTGTTTTTAGGTCATTTTTTTTTGTGTATTGTGTGTATTTTGTCATGTTTTGTTGTTTTGTTAAATACCACAGGCATTTGTTGTAAATGGGGGATTTATTTCCCAACAGATAAACCTGTATAAAAATAAATTTTAAACAAACAACTTTCTCCTTCAACAGCTTCTTCTCTGAGTTTGAAGGTGGTCTGAAAATTCTTGTTATTAAGGTTGGGAACGATTTGAAACAGAGACAAACCCTGACTCACAGCTTCCAGGACCCACTTGTCTGTGGTGATATTTTTCCATGCCTGGAAGTAGTGAGCCACCCTGCCTCCTACTGGTACAGGGGAGGCGACCCTGGCAACCAAGTCAGGGAGTATGCTTAGGCTGGGGTTGGGCTTGGCCAGCCTGACTCCCCCCATCTAGATCCCCTTCTTCCCCTACCTCTAAAGTATCCTGTTTGCTGGGGATACTGTTGGTACTGCATGGCCTGGGCTCAAATGAAGGGTCTGCCATAGGTAGACCTACCTCTGCCCCCTCTTCCATAAGGCCTGTAGGAAGTTGAAGGCTTTTCCTTGGCCATGTTGCTCTTGTAGGTGGTTTTGTATTCATCCACCTTTTTCATGTGGGCCTCTGTTCTGTCCCCAAAGAATAATTCACACAGGGAAACTCCATGGCCTTCGTCTGAGAATCCTGTGACAGGTTAGTGACTCTGAGCCATGTAAATCTCCTAAGAGTCACTGTGAGGGCCGTCTATCTGACAACAATGTTGTTAGCATCTACTGCCATCTGGAATTGATACTTAGAGGCCTTTAAGCCGAAACTTGCAGTCTCTGCAAGGTCAGCTGCTAGACCAGAGGGAACCTTGTCTGCCACGGCCATAACCAACTGCCACAGAGACTTCTGGTATTGGGTAGCATAGGCCAGGTAATTAGCCTGTCTAACTGACAGTGAAGCTGACAGATAGCCCCTCTTGGCCATTCTGTCAATCTTCCTTGAGTCCTTTTCTGGAGGGTGAGATGCCAAAGGCACCCTTGCCCTGTTACAGGCTGCAGTCTGTACAACACCTTTGTGATCAGGGTGGGAGAATAAAAATTCTGCTCCCACCCTGTCTAGCTGATATTTCCTGTCAGCCCTTTTGTGTGAGGGTGGTACAGAATTTGGAGTCTGAAGTATTTTCAAAATGTGTTTCTTCAGAAACTTGTTTGTTGGTAACTAACAGCACCTCCTTCCTCTTCCTGTTGTCTGCCAGAAGCTATCTAGGGCAGTTTTTAAATCCTGAACACCTAGCTTCCTTCTGGTTAAGCCACTCCCCCTAATTCACAGTTCCTTCTACACCTAGATAACTGCACAGATAACAGATGAATCAGTTGATTCTGCCCCCACCCAGTCTAGCTGATATTTCCTGTCAGCCCTTTTGTGTGAGGGTGGTACAGAATTTGGAGTCTGAAGTATTTTCAAAATGTGTTTCTTCAGAAACTTGTTTGTTGGTAACAACAATTTTGTAGTTGGGGTCAGTCCCATGAGGTCAAGAAATTCCACTTCTTCCTCATCCTCCACCACCTCAATGGTAGTGATGTCCAAGGCATCCACCATCTTTTTCACAAAAGTGTAATGTAAGGAAAAATCCTCAGGTAGTCGGGTGGTGAGTCAAACTCTTGATCAGGGGAGACTTTGAGCTTGATGGGCTCCCCATCATCATCTTCATATTCCTCAAATTCCTCATAATCCTGAGTCTCAGGAACCGAGGATGCAACTGGGGTTACTGGTTGCTGAACTGAAGGATGAACCAGAGGACTGACCAGTACCTATGGAAACAGAACCAGGATCAATCCTTGCAAAGCTTGAATAGCCTTCAGTGCTTGAGCAATGGCCCATGGTGAAGACATATCAGTTTTCTCCACAGAAGTCCCCTTAGGCTTCCCAGCAGGGGGTTCTGTATGTTTTGTTTTCTTTAATTTCTTTGCTGGTTCCAGTTTGCCAACCGATTCACCTGTTATCTATGCAGTTATCTAGGTGTAGAAGGAGCTGTAAATTAGGGGGAGTGGCTTAACCAGAAGGAAGCCAGGTGTTTAGGATTTAAAAACTGCCCTAGATAGCTTCAGGCAGAGAACAGGAAGAGGAAGGAGGTGCTTTTAGAAATATACTTCTCTACTGGGACTAAAGAACTAGAACTCTACTACTAGGACCTTCAATTTAGGGTAAAAACAAACAAAAAAAAAGAGTTAGTGTGTTTGTCTGATTTGGCTGAAGTGAATTGGTATCTGTGCAGTTATCTAGGTTTAGAAGGAGCTGTAATTAGGGGGAATGGCTTAACCAGAAGGAAGCCAGGTGTTTAGGATTTAAGAACTGCCCTAGACAGCTTCTGGCAGAGAACAGAAAGAGGAAAGCAGTGCTGTTAGAAATATACTTCTCTACTGGGACTATATTGCCCTCCTTCCTTCCCCTCCACTCCACCCACCCACCCTTAGCTAGTTTTACTTTTATAGGCACAGGATTTGACTGACAACATGAATTTCCCATTTGGGAGCAGGAAGGGAGTGATCACAGAGCCACAAAAGATTCACCATCCTAGAAGGAAAAGAATATCTCTCAATCCCCCCCCCCAGCTGCTGGAGGTCTGACTCTGAGCAAGTAAGGAGACTACTGAGAAATATGGGAAATTTCTGTCTCAGAACAGGAAGATCAAGAGCTTTAAGAGCACGGAGGCAGTAGGTAAGTAGGGAGAAAAAAAATTATATATATATAAAAAAAAATAAACAGAGGAAAGAGTAAGTATTCAAAACAACAGTGAAGGGGCCAGAAAAAAGACATGATGGGAGTGGTGCAGTGCAGTGGCTGTGGAGCAGCAGTCTTCTGGGAGACATTCTGGAGGATGTGGTGTTGTCCCGTCTGCAGGCACCTCTCTGGGCTGAGGGAGGAGGTTGCTCATCTCCAGGCTCAGTTAGCCAGGATTTGGGGACCTCCTCTCCCACCCAGGGACCACCAGGGCCACAGCCGCTGCCTCAGAGGTTGCCAAGAAAGAGGAATGGTTGGACCACAGTGGGCTCAGGGAGGGGGATGGTGGTGGAACAGAGGCACATCTCTCCAGTTGTACCTCTCCACAATTCGTATGCCACTCTGGCAGAGTGTGGTTCCTCTATAGAGGCACCTGGAGTGGAGAACAAGGAAGATTTTGGGAACCTCCACAAAGGAGACCCACAGGAGGGTGGCATGGGACCACAGGGGAAGGAAACAACTCCTGGTGGGGGACTCCATTGTTAAGAGGGTAGAACTTGGGGAGGAAGGGGGGAGGGAGGTAAGGTGCCTGCCAGGCACCATGGCTTGGAGGGACAGGGAGCGAATCCTCAGGATAGCAGGAGCAGCTGCATAGGGAACGGAGCTGGATGTCACTGTCCACCTAGGGACAAATGACCTGGCTGGGAAAGGGATCAGAACAGTGCAGGAGAAGTTTGTGGAGTTGGAGAGGGGCCTTAGACAAGTAGCACTCACAGTAACCTTCTCGGAGATGCTGCCTGTCTATGGCATGGGTGAGGCTAGGGTGCTCCACACCATGGAATTCAATCAGTGGTTGGAAAAACTGGTGCAGAGCTCAGGGGTTTGACTTCATTGGGGACTGGGGGTCCACACTGAGTGATGCTGACCTATACTGGCACGATGGTCTGCATCTGTCCAGGAGGAGGAAGTACAGTTACATAAGAACTTACCATAACAGTAGATCTTCGAGAGGAGCTCTTGAAGCAGGAAATACCAATAGGACTGAAGCCTTTAGGCACCAGGACCCCATGGAAAACTTGTAGCTAGTAGCCTGAGGCAGGGGACCGCCCCAACGTCGGCTCCACCCAACATCAGATGTGGTATAAAGGGGGCAGTCCCCTGGTGCCATCTCAGTTCTCCCACTGGAGACCCAGCTACAAATAAATGAGAACTGAGCAGGAATTCCCCACCATGCTCTGGTGAAACAAACACCAAAATACTGTTCTGGGTGACGGAGGGTGGGAAAGCCACCTGCTGCAAGAGCTCCTCTCAAAGATCTATTGTTACGGTAAGTTCTTACATAACTGTACTATCTGTCTTCGAGGGTGGAGCTCTTGCAGCAGGTATTGCCATTAGGACTGAGTCCCAAGCAGTACCCAAGGATAGGCCCAGGTCTGAGATGGTGGTGGAAGATATGCTAAGAAACAGCTGATGAAAAGCACCTATGAGAGAAGGCCCTGCAGGACTGCTAGTCTGAAACCTGCTTTCCTCCTGTACGCAATGCCCAGGCTGTAGTGTCTGATGAAGGTGTGGACTGAACTCCACGTAGCTGCAGCACAAATGTCAGCCGAGGAGACATTGTTAAGCACTGCAAAAGAAGAGGCCACCGCTCTGATAGAGTGGCCCCTAATTGCATCAGAAAGTGGTCTGTTATGATGCTGATAACAGAACGAAATACACTGTACCAGCCAATGGGCTAGTGACTGTTTGGAAACAGGAGCTCCCAGCAATCGCTTGGTGAATGAGACGAACAACTGGTCCAACTGCCTGGAGGAAGTGGGTCCTGTGAAGGTAGTACCTCAAAATACGGTGAACATCCAAGGTATGCAACAGTGCTTCACCTTGATTAGTAAACTCTGGATAATAAACCAGAAGTTTGATGTACTGGTTGAGGGTCAGCATGGACACCACCTTCGGCATGAATTTAGGGTTTGTGCGCAGGTTCACCCTGTCCCTGTGGAAAACTATGTACCATTCCTTACACATCAGAGCCTGGAGCTCTGAAACCCTTCGAGCAGAGGTAATTGCTGCCAAAAGGATGGTCTTCCATGAGAGGAAGTGCAGCTCATAGGAGGCTGCTGGCTCAAAGGGAGGAAGGGTGAGTTTCTCCAGGATGAAAAGTAGGTCCCAAGGAGGAACGATGTCTCTCTTGGGAGGTGTGATATGTAAGACCCCCTCGAAGAAATGTCTTACAGGCATTGAGCTGTGCCAGTGTTTTATCTCTGATAGGATCATATGTGGAAACCGCACACATATGCACCTTGATGGATGAATAGCTCAGTCTAAGTCCAGAAGGTGATGGAGATATTCTAGCACGTGCCTAGCCGGACAACCCAGGGGATTCAGAGCACGAGCCGTAGCCCACAGACAGAATCGCTTCCATTTCAGAGCGTAAGTGGTCCTGGTGGAAGGCTTCCTCACTACAAACAGTATTTCAGCAACCCTGCTTGACATTTCTATTCTCTCTTCTGCTAAGACTGCAGGAGCCAACCGTGCAGGTGAAGATAATGAAAAGCAGGGTGGACTAGAGTCCCCTGCTCTTGTGAGAGCAAGTGGGCGGAGAGTGGCAACTGAACTGAAGGCTCAAGAGATAGTTGCTGGAGCAGTGGATACCAGATCTGAAGAGGTCATAGAGGAGCCACCAGAATCATTCTGGCTCCCTCTGACTGCAATTTGAGTAGTACTCTCTGAATGAGTGGAAAGGGAGGGAAGGCATACAGGAACTTCCCTGTCCAAGAGAGGGACAATGTACCTCGCCAGAAAACACTAGGGCCTGGAACAAGCTAGCAAAAATTTAGCAGTTTGGTGTTGCATGGGGAAGCAAAGAGGTCCAACTCTGGACAGTCCCAGTGACCAAACAGGTCATCTGTGACATCTTGGAGCAGTTCCCACTCATGGTTCAGAGAAGCTCCGTCTGAGGGTAGCGAGGGCTGAATGAAGAGCCTGCCCTCCCCACACAGGTACGGACAACACATGCTTGGAGGAGCAGCGCCAGCCTGCTGTACAGGGTGCTTTGTTGTTTCTTTGGTGCCAAAACTTTTTTAAATTCCTGCATCCAACAAAAGGACCTTGATCTATAACAAAGTGCTACCTTTAAGAGTCGGGAGAGTCGGGGCAGCACTGCAGATAGTTTTTCTGCGCTGAACTTTCCCTCACAAAGCCTTAGCTTTTAAACACAATGAAATAAGTACTTTAAGAGATCAAGACAAAGACAAATGCATAGTCGCTATAGTCTGGAGCCTGAATCTGTTGAATCCACTAGATACAAGTTAACGTGTAGAACCATAGCTCACTATCTACTTATTTATTGAGATTTACAGTCGCTATAGTCTGGAGCCAGGTACTGTTTGAATCTACTAGTCTACTGTGTAACCTTTAATATTGAACTCACTTAGCCTTTCGCTGTAAGACTGTTCAAGAACCCTGCTCAATATTAGACGGCTGCAGTTGTAGCCTACGTAGCGCTTCTTTTGTTCTTACCTTAGCCCCGCTTCATGAAATACGGTTATAATTTTCTCCCCTCTCTCCTTTAGCTGCAGAAGCTCTGTCCGAGGGTCGCGAGGGCTGAATGAAGAGCCTGCCCTCCCCACACATCGCATCGCCTCCCAGATCACCACCACCCCCCAGAACAGCCGAAAAGGTACGAACAACACGTGCTTGGAGGAGCAGCGCCAGCCTGCTGTACAGGGCGCTTTGTTTACCCCGCCGGCACTGTCCGCTGGCTCCCCACCGCCCCCACCACCACCCTTGGTCTGCTCTCTGTCTTATACATGGTGTCACGTGAGGCTGCAGAACCAATCAGTCCACTTTTCCACCTGCAGATTATACTTGTGGAACACTAGGGGGATCCTGCCTGCCAACACTTATCTCCCTTGCTTCATCCCATACACCAATATGTCTCTAGTAGTGTTCTGTATACTCGCTTTACTTGTCACAATCCTGTCCCCCCCAACTATTCCTGCAATGAATCTGTCCAGCACCACTGTAAGTGCACATCTGCCAGAATCTCAGCCTCCTTGGGCACATCCGCCCACTGCTCCTAGCCCTCCCATCTGTTTTCCGCTCACCACTAACGCACCTTACATGCTGGACCACCCCACCGCCCCCCCACACCCACCAACTTCCTACCCCCCCTGTACACAGTGGAAGATGGTCCCTCTCTGTCCTAGCCATACCTGCCCTTAACTACCTACCCATCCCCTGCACTGCCCCCCCAGATCCTTGCATCTGCCCAAGCACCTCTGCCACAACCGCCGTAGTCCTTTTCTCCATCTCATCACCTTACTCCTCATGCTCTCTGGGAATGTCCACCCTAACCCTGGACCGGGACCCGCTACCCCCCCATTGCCCCCCATTGGACATGGCCTCTGCATTGTCTCTATGAATATCTGCAGTCTCCCAAGGAAGACTGCTGCACTCCAGTGTTGGGTCTCCCAACACACACCCGACATTCTTGCCATAGTGGAGACCTGGCTCTCCCAATCAACTCCAGACTCTGCTGTCTCCCTCCTCTGCTTCACCCTTTTTAGAGAAGATCATGTGGGTAAGCGTGGCGGTGGGTGTGCAGTCTACCTGCGTGACTCCCTCCTGGGTCACGTACTACCTACCCCCAAGCTCGACCATGGGGCCCAAGCCATCACCCTAAAAATCACCCCTGACCTGGGCCGTGGCCCTCTTTACCTCACAACCACCTACATACCCCCACGGGCACAAAGTCTAGCTATCCACCCTCTCACTGACTATCTCTCTACTCTGCCACACAAGGCTGAACAGCTTGCCCTAGGAGATCTCAACATCAACTGGCTTGACTCCACTACAACACACATTAAGGACAACTTCACAGCCCTTGACCTATCTCAATTAGTCACTCGGCCCACCAAATTTAACCAATCAAGTGGGACCAGCTCCCTCCTAGAAATAGTGCTCTCAAACCACCCACACAAAATCAAGTCTGTTAACATCCTAGCCAACTCCCTTAGTGACCACTCACCAATTCTCTTCTCCTGGTCCTCCACCACGCTCAATCCTGCATACAAAGCCACCCCCATCACTGCTTCCACCCTGGGGCCTTAATAAGCTAAAGCAGTACCTTGCCCAGCTCGACTGGTCCCCGATCTCCCTCACAACAGAATATAGATACTGCTCTAGCCTTCCTCACCAGTGCCTTCTGCAAGGCCTGTGACATCTTTGCCCCTGTCACCAACACCCGCTCCAAGAGACACAATGCTGCCTGGATTTCCCCCTCTCTGATCCAGCAACTGAAGCAGCGGGATAACCTGTGGCACATTGCTGTTGAGTCCGGCAGGACAGCTGACAGGCAAGCCTATAATGCCGCTCGCAACCAATGCACCTGGGCCATAAGGCAAGCCAAGGCCAGTTACTATCAAACCGCCTTAACCTCATCCTGGGGCTCTGCCCGAGCTTTCTGGGATAACATAAAGGAGCTTAATGGGAAGACTCGTCCCCCCCCTTCTCAGATGGTTATTAACGGCACAATTAATACTGACCTACCACATGTTGCTGACTGCCTCAACACAACATTTTCTGACCTAAGTGCAGTCCTTCCTGCCCACTTCTTTGACCCTATCCATGCATCCAACCACCCAGCTATTTCCCGACCCCTATTTCTCTTCAGGACCATCTCTCCCCATGACACTAAGCCACTCCTCCAAAAATCCCTCTCCTCCCACAACCCGAGCTGTGACCCCCTTGACTCCAGGATACTCCACCTGACACTAGATGTCATGTTAGCCCCCCTCACTGACCTCCTTAACCAATCCCTATGCCTCAGCCAATTCCCGAGTGCATGGAAATTGGCTGAAATTACCTCTATCCACAAAAATGGAGACTGCACATTACCAAACAATTACAGACCTATCTCCATCTTCACCCCCCAAAGCCCTGGAGAAAATAGTATCCACCCAACTCGCTTGAGCAAAAGCTTGTGGGGGTTCCACCTGGAGGGACACCAGCCTATACTGGCAGGATGGTCTGCATCTGTCCAGGAAGGGAACAAGTCTTTTGAGCAATTGGTTTAAATGCTTCATTGTCAAGCTTTTAAACTAGTCAAGGGGGGAGGCACTGATAAGCAGCAGGAAAATCCCAGCCTCTCCCTACAAAACAGGGTACTAAATGAGAAAAAGACCGAGGTAGACAGGTCAGTGGGGGATGCTGCAAAAGAAGGTAAAGCCATCAAAAATGAAACAATGAGTACCAATGCCGTAGTCTGAGTAACAAGCTTCAGAATTAGTGACCTTGATGGAGGAGGAACATCTGGATATTGTGGCAGTCACAGAAACATGGTACACACAAAACCATGACTGGGACATAAACATACCAGGATACACTATCTACAGGAGGGACAGGGAGGGTAAGAGGAGGAGGAGTAGCTCTTACATAAAGGAAGGAATCAAAGCAACAGAACAAAACAGAAAAACAGGAGAAGAAGAAGCACTGTGGGTAAATTTGGAGACCTGTAATGGCACCACAATCCGCACAGGGTTATATACAGACTTCTTCTGGGGGAGGAAATGGACAAGGAAATGATAGAAAGAATACTTAGAATGGCAGAAAAAGGGGACATATTGCTGATGGGTGATCTGAATATGCCAGATGTTAACTGGAATGCAGTTGCAGCAGCCACTTCAAAGAGTGGGGTTATTCTAGATGCCCTACAAGAGGCATGCCTTAGACAACTAGTATTGGAGCCCACTCAAGAGGGAGCAATCTTAGGCTTGGTTCTCTCAAATGGAGATGAAGAGAGGATCACAGATGTAGAAGTGGGGAGCCATCTGGGAACTAGCGACCATCGAACAGTATGGTTCACAATAAACACAGCAATAGAGTCAAGCTTATACAAAGGCAAAAGTACTGGACTTTAGGAGGCTGACTTTGCCAAAATGGGTGAGTGTCTAAGGAATGCACTAGCAAATGGACAGGAAGGAGGGGTGAAAGAACAATGGGAATAATAAACTGCCATCACAGAGGTAATGCCTTTGTGTGAAGCAAATTAACAAAACAAAACAATGTAAGAAACCACTATGGTTCTCAAAGGAAGTGGCAGTGAAGGTTCAAGAGAAAGAAAGCATTCAGGAAGTACAAGGAATCACAGAAGGAGAGCAGGACAGGGAACTGTATCAGTTAAAGCAAAAGGAAGCTGGGAAGGTAGTCAGAACAGCAAAGGCCCAAACGAGGAAAAGATAGCCAACTCAGTTAAGAAGGGGATAAAACCTTTTATAGGTACATCAGAGAGTGAAGGAAGACTAAGGAGAGCGAGTGAGGCTTATAAAGGGGAGGGAGGGTGGGCAGAGGGTGATTGTGAAAAGGCAGAGATACTAAACAAATATTTTTGCTCAGCATTTACAAAGGAAGTGGGAGGTACTTAAAACAAACAGTAGAAACACTTGTGATACAGAAGTTGATACCAGCCCATTTACAGAAGAAAGGGTTCTGAAGAACTCTAAAACTGAAGGTGGACAAAGCAATGGGGCCTGATGGGATTCATCCAGAATTTAAAAGAACTAAGGGTAGAACTAGTGACACCACTGACTACCCTCTTTAACAAATCATGGGAGGATGGGTGGTACCCAAGGACTGGAGAAGAGCAGATGTGATTCCCTTCACAAAAGTGGGAGCAAGGCAGAAGCAAAACTACAGACCTGTTAGTTTAACCTCAGTGATAGGGAAATGATGGAATCACTTCTGAAGGAAAGAATTGTTGAGTATCTAGAGGCCGAGGGGCTCAGGACCCAAGGCAGCATGGATTCACAGCGGGAATGTCATGCCAGACAAATCTGATGAATTTCTTTGACTGGGTGACCAAAGTAGTAGATCAGGGAGGGGCTGTGACATGGCTACCTAGACTTTAACAAGGCATTTGACACAGTCCCACACAAAGATTAATATACAAGTTAGCCAGCCTGGGAGTGGGTCCCAAGATGACAGCCTGGGTAAAGAATTGGCTGGAGAATAGGACACAGAGAGTAATAGTAAATGGAGTCCACTCTGAAGAAAAGGGGGTTACTAGTAGGGTACATTAGGTTCAGTATGGGATCTGTCACTTCAATGTCTTTATGGCGACATTGCAGAGGGACTGGAAGGAAAGTATTTCTTTGCAGATGACACAAAGATCTGCAACAGAGTTGATGCACAAGGTGTGGTGGAAAGGATGAGAAGGACTTAAGGTTAGAGGAATGGTCAAATGTATGGCAGCTTAGATTCAATGCTAAGAAGTGAGGTAATGCACCTGGGAAACAAAAACAGGGAAGAGTACACAATGGGGGTGAGATATCAACAACAACAAAATGGAAAGGGACCTGGAGTAGTCATATCAGATGACCTAAAGGTGGGCAAGCAATGTGAGAGGCAGCAAGGAGGGTTGGGGGATACTGGGATGCATAGGGAAAGGCATCACCAGTAGAAACAGGAAGTTATTATCCCTCTGTACAGACAATTGGTGAGACCTCATCTGAGTACTGCGTGCAGTTCTGGAGACCCAATCTCGCAATGACATAGACAGGATGGAGGCTGTCCAGAGGAGGGCAGTTAAAATGGTGCAGGGTCTGCACTGGAAGACATATGAAGAGAGACTTAAGGAGCTGAATATGTATAGCCTCGAGGAAAGGAGGGAGAGGGGAACATGATAGAAACTTTCAAGTATCTCAAGGGAATCAACAAAGTCCAAGAGGGTAGCATCTTTCAAAAAAAGAGGTGTGCAAGAACAAGGGGGCACAATTTGAAGATAGAAGGGGGGCAGCTCAGAGTTAATTTAAGGAAGTATTTTCTCACAGAGAGGGTTGTGGATGCATGGAACGGCCTTCCGGAGGAGGTTGTGGAGTCAAAAACAGTGGTGGAATTCATGCATGCATGGGACAGTCAAAAGGCAATTTTAGGGGGTGGGGGTAGGAAGAAGTAGGCTGCTGGTTAACTAGGATCTGCAGCTTATCCAATAGGTAGGGAAATGGACAGACTGGGTGGGCCAAGCAGTCCTTATCTGCCGTCAAAATCTATGTTTCTATATAACTCGTGGATTATCTATCCAAGTACAACATACTATGCCCAGAGCAGCATGGCTTCCACCCTGGTCACAGCACCACTACAGCCCTATTGGAATTTTCCCACCAAATACACTCTGCACTTGATGCTGGGGAGATTGCTGGGGTAGTGTTCATTGACCTATCCAAGGCCTCTGACACTGTGTGTCACCCACTAATGCTTGACTCCCTCCGTCAGCTGGGCTTCTCATCTGGCCCTCTGGCCTGGTTCTCCAACTACCTCCGGGATAGATCCCAACAGGTCAAATTAAATGGTATCCTATCAACTGCCCTACCTGTATGCTCCGGAGTCCCTCAAGGCTCCATCTTGGGCCCCACATTGTTCAGTCTCTTTTTAAAC
Organism: Neoceratodus forsteri; assembly: GCA_016271365.2. Classification (NCBI taxonomy): domain Eukaryota; kingdom Metazoa; phylum Chordata; order Ceratodontiformes; family Ceratodontidae; genus Neoceratodus; species Neoceratodus forsteri. Next base: position 1,698,049,378 of record CM028130.1, on the reverse strand, counting down.
ACCCTCCCCAGCTCCTGCACAGGCAAAATGCTTCTATACGCCAACGATGCAGTCCTCGTTGCCTCACACCTTGACCCAATCACACTTCAGAGCTCCCTGCAACTCACCTTCAGCCAAGCTGAAAAATGGTTCCTTGACCATCATCTGGTTCTGAACCTCAAGAAGACGAAATCGATGATTTTTGCACACCACCAAAGTAACTCCAGAAATGCTCCCTTTTGCATCATTCCCAGCACCCTCCATCCCCTTGAACAGGTATCAACACACAAATACCTGGGAGTCACCTTCAACTCGGCCTTCTCCTTCCATGCCCTTCTTAACTCTTTGTCCTCTGCCACGAATGCCTGGATTGAACTCCTCTACTGCCACAAAGACTGCCTCCCTGAGTTTGCCCTACGGCTAGCTATCACTTTATCCATCCTGTCTTTGGTGGATTATGGACTCCTTACCTAAGCAGCTGCTGACCTCACTGCCCTCACCAAAGTCCAGACCTCTATCAACAAAGCTTGCAGGCTCCTGACCAGGGCCCCCAACAGAACTCACACATGCCAGCTCTACTCTGCCTCAAACATACTCACTTTTGAAGAACGCCTGCAATACCACACCTGTATACTGGCAAAAAAAAGGCTCTACTTGGGCTCTGCCCCCCCGGAGTCACCGCATCCCTTCAACTGGCCTCCCATTCGGTCGTCACCCGCAATACTACCAAAGCCACCTTCCAGGTGCCTAGAGCTAGGACCTCGCTCGCCCAAAGGGCTTTTCACTACAGAGCACCTTCCTGGTATAACTCCCTCCCCACACACATTACAAACATCTCCAAAATTGGCCCCTTCAAAATCACCCTACACAAACACCTTACTGACACTCTGAGCTGTAAATGCCCATTTTAGGGTTGTCCGAGAGCGCGCCGTTCTGAACCAATCTGTCACTTATAGTATTACGTATGTGCTAGTTGACTTAGAATAGCATGTTGTAGTCTGTTCACCATGCACTGTAACCTGCGTGCTCCACTGAGACACTAAGTAGCTTAGTTTTGTATGCTCTTCTGTATCTCGCCTATTTTTGTCCTCTGAAATGCCTTGCTTTGTATGCTCTTTTGTATCTCACCTGTATTGTTCTCCGCTGTCTTGCTTCACAAATATGTTGTCTCCCCTCCCTGTGATGAGGTGTCTTTGTAAATGAGTCTTTGACTCAAAGGTTTGTAAATCCGATTTGTGAATTAAATAAAATAAAATATAGAGCGGCTGAGACTGTCAGCGAGAATGTTCTGAACCCAGGCAGATGAACTGCGATGACATCCAGTTGGTGTTCTACTGCCCAGTCCCAAACTCTCATAGTCTCCCTGCAAAGGGGGTATGAATGAGTTCCCCCTTGTTTGTTGATGTAGAAGACCACTGGAGTGTTGTCTGTCTGCACCAGGAGAGGACCCGGCGAGAGCTGGTCTCTGAATGAGGTTAGTGCATTCAATACTGCTCTCATTTCCAGAACATTGATGTGTAGAGAGCTATCTGTGGCAGACCAAGACCCCTGGGTCCTGTGATCCTCTAAATGAGCCCCTCAACCAGACAGATTGGCATCTGTGGTCAAAGTCTGGAGAAGAGTAAGTCTCCAGAAAGGAACTCCTCCTACTAGGCTGTCATGACGGAGCCACCATGTGAGAGAATGATGTACCACCTGAGAAATCCGGATTCGGAGATCTAGATTGTCCACTGATTGGCCACACTGGACCTTGAGGTGCCACTCTAGAGTCCTCATATGAAGTCTGGCTAAGGTTACTGTGGCTATGGCCACCGCCATATGGCCTGCAAGTTGTAGAACCACCCGGGCAGAGGAAGGGGGCCTTTTGGAGCCCCCAGCCAAAAACTGAAAGTGGTTTTCCCTGTCTGGAGGCAGAAAGGCTCTTCCCTGTCTGGTGTCCAGAATAGCCCCTATGAATTGCAACCTCTATGCTGGCCAGGGGTGAGACTTAAGCCAATTTACTGTAATCCCCAGGGAAGAAAATAGGGCCTGTGTTTCTCGCAGGCCGATTAGTAGCTCCTTCTCTGACTGAAACAGAGAGGAACCAATCATCTGGGTAAGGGTAGACAAAGAGGCCTCTCCTGTGGAGGGCACCGCTACAACCACCAGGCACTTAGTGAAGACCCTGGGGGCTGAGGAAAGGCCAAAAGGGAGTACCCAGAATTGGTAGTGCTCGTCTCTGAAGCTGAATCACAGAAACTTTCTGTGAGACTTCAGGACCTTGATATGCATGTAGGCATCCTGCATATCTAGGGAGCACAGCCAGTTCTCTTGCTGAAGTGGGGGAAGAGGCCTGCCAGAGTGACCATCTGAAACCTTTGCTATTTTAATGAGAGGTTGAGCTGGCTCAGGTCCAGAATTGGACGAAGGTTCCTGTTTTCTTCAGGACCAAGACGAAACAGGAATAATAACCTTTTCCTTTCCCTTTTTGGGCCTGTGGAAACTTTTGGATGGTTCTTTTCTCTAGGAGCTGTTGAATCTCAGCTTCTAGGAGAAGACTGTGTTCCAGTGGACAACGGGCTGGGGGGGTTTCTGGCGGGATAGAGATGAATTCTATCATATACCCTTTCCGAATGGTATCCAGAATCCATTGGTCTGCAGTGATACTGGACCATTTGAGTGAGTAGAGCGCAAACCACCCTCCTACCTTCTCGCTCTGCCTGTCCACAAGGGAAGGGGGGTGGCAGAGGGAGTCAGGCTGAGTAGGTGGGGGGTGGCCTGGGCCCTAGGAGTTTTGGGCTGCTTGAGGCCCTGGGAACCTTGAGGAACAGAGTGACCCCACCTCTTGAATCCCTTACCGTGGGACTGTTTACTGCCCTGTCCCTGCGTTTGACCTTTACAAAAAGGATGCTGGCCAGGTTCCTGAGGCTGGGACTTGTACATGCGGTGCACATCAGCCACCACTTTCCCTGACTCCTGAAGCTATTTTACCATTTGTTCAGCTTCTGGCCAAACAAAACAGGACCCTGAAAAGGGGAATCCAGAATAGACTTTTGCAGGTCCGTCTGGAAACCCGTGAGCTACAGTCAAGACTGCTGTCTCATGCAGACTCCCGAGGCGGCTGCCCTGGAGGCCATGTCTACAACATCATATGAACATCGGACAGTGTGTTTGTCCACATCCAAGCCCAACTGCGCAGACGCTAAAATTTCCTGCTTGGAGTTGGAGTCAGGCATAGCTTCCACAAGGTCCATAGTCTTTCTCCACAGTGACTGCTGATAGGTGATCATGTGGGCCATAAAGTTCAATGACCTGATGGCCCCAGTGGCTGAGTAGAAGACTTTATGGCCCCAACCATCTAGCTTTTTGGAGACGGGGTCTGGAGGTTGGGAACTCAAGTGTTTTGGTTGAGACCCCCTACTGTAGGCAGCCATGAGGACCAACGAATTAGCCTTTGGTTGTTCAGCCAGGAAAGGCTCAGACTTTGGAGGCTTGTAAAGTCTGTCCACTTTCCTAGGGATTTCCAGAATGGAGGATGGTGTACGCCAGGTGAGGCGTGTTATATCTTGAAACGGTTCCACAAATGGTGGGATCACCAAAGGCTTAGGTTCCTTCTCTCTGAGGAACTTGACTGGGCGTTTATGCTCTGGGTCTAGATCCTCAGTGTCCCACTCATATACGGCCTGGATGTGCCTCATAATATCCAAGAATGATCATCCAGAGGGGACCATGGGGAATCTTTGGGTTCCAGAGAGGGGGAGAACAGAATTCCCCACCTGAAAAATCAGAATCCATGCCGCCTCATTCGAGGAGGATGTGACAGGAGGGGATGAAGGAGATGGAGATGAAGGCCATCTCCTTCCCTTCCCTTCCCTTTAGGATGTGAACTAGGGTGCTCACTCAGGTTCCCCTGAGGCTCTGGAGTGGGTGGGTGGGGGCTCCATGAGTGGTGGAGGAGGGACCGTGTCTGGGGGTCTGTACAAAAGGTCCCCTTTCATGGTATTCCACCAGGTAGTGAACAGACTCCCAATGTCTGCCACTGGGATGACCGCAGGGGCCGGCGCCAGGTCAGAGGGGCCGGGTGTCAGGTCTTTAGGTGCAGGTGTCTGGGGCTCTGGCTCAGCAGGCGTTGGGTCAGAAACCCTGGCATCAGTAGGCCAGTGACCGGTATCACCTTTGTCTGAAGGTCTGGCATCCGGTGTGGCCTTACCTAGTGTCTGGTCCCTCAGAGGAGGGGCAGATGGCTGGTCCTCATCAGGCTACTGCCCCATGTCTGGCATCAGGGAGCGGGTCAATGGGGTAGGCAACAGGCTAGGCTGATGCTGGTCTGGAGGAGGGCACACCTTCACCTGAGGGGGAGGTTTCCGAGCCCGGGCAGCCTTCTGCCTACCTGAGGGTTCTTCTGCTTATTTCCTTTTCTCAGAAGAACTGGGCCTGTCCTGAGCCCTGGACAGGCTTTCCTGGGTTGACCCTGTGGTTTTTAGAGGTCGATGAGCCAGGGAAGACTGATGGTGTCCCGACTAGGCTGAACGGGAGGGTTCAGATGGCAGGGCCGGAACCGAACCGGACCTCTTACCTGAGGATGATGAAGATGACACCTGCTTGGCAGGCGACCTAGGGTGGGATTCAGAACTGGCCCAATCCTTATCCTTGTGGTGATGCTTCCCCTTGGATGACCTATCATTGGGTGGGGAATCCCTGGCGGCAGATGATGAGCTGGCCCCTGATCCTCGCTGCATGGCCGCAAGCTTCTTCTTTAGAAGGAAGATTTGAGTACATGGGCTCTCCTGGCATGAGTCTTCTGGCTGAATTTTTGAAAATGTGTGCAGGCATCGGGTTGGTGTTCCGGGCCTAGGCAGAGGAGGCAGGCCACGTGCCGTCTTTGGCCGGGATCTGCTTCCCGCATGCATACTTTGACTTTAGCTGTAGTGGTGAGGGCAACGACATAAAAGAGGTGAAGAAAAGGATATTCATGAAGAATTTATCTGACGTTCGATGGCTGTCGACTGCTAAGAGAGGCGTCCGAGGAGCAGAACTACGCGGGTTGACGGTGGGAAAAGAACTGAGATGGCACCAGGGGACCGCCCCTTTATACCACGTCTGATGTTGGGCAAAGCTGGTGTTGGGGGCATTCTCCTGCTTCAGACTGCTAGCTACAAGTTTTCTGTGGGGTCCTGATGCCTGATGGCTTCAGTCCTAATGGTATTACCTGTTGCAAGAGCTCCACCCTCGAAGACAGATCCAAGATCCTAGGTGATAGGTTTAAATGCTTCACTGGTAAGCATTTAAACTAGCCAAGGGGGAGGCACTTGAAAGGAGCAGGGAAATCCTAGCCCCTCCAAAAAGAAATCAGGGTAGTTAGTGAGGCAAACACCAAGATACAGACATCGATAGGGAGAAGGGCAGGGGTAAATGGAGAAAACGACAAAGGCAGTAAGGACAGGGATGGGGCAAAAAAGGGTGCGGCCATCAAGAAATGGAGAGTAATGAGTACCAATGCTCATAGTCTGGGCAAAAACCTCCATGAGCTGGTGGCCTTGATGGAAGAGGGATTCCTGGATGTCATGGCAGTCATAGAAACATGGTACACAGAGGAACCATGACTGGGATGTTAACATACCAGGGTACACAACCCACAGGAGAGAGACAGGGAGGGTGGGGGGAGGAGTAGCTCTCAATGTAAGGGAAGGGATAAAGGCAACGGAACAAAAGAGTAAACAGGGAGGACAGCCAGCACTGTGGGTCACCTTAGAGACTGGAAATGGTACCACAATCTGCACAGGGGTTGTATACAGACCTCCCATCTCTGGGGGAGGGAATGGACAAGGATATGATAGAAGGCAGCCTCAGGGTGGCAGAGAAGGGGGAGTTATTGTTGATGGGGGACCTGAATCTGCCAGATATTAACTGGAGCACCTTTACTGCAGCCACATCCAAGAGCAGGGCCATTCTCGATGCCCTACAGGGGGCATGCCTCAGACAGCTAGTGCTGGAACTTGAGAGAGAGCAATCTTAAACCTCATACTCTCAAATGGGGACAGTGAGAGGATTTTAGATCTAGAAGTGGGTAGCCATCTAGGAACAAGTGACCACCAAACAGTGTGGTTCATGATAAACTCAGCTGCAGAGTCAAGCCATACAAAAGTTAGGGTACTGGACTTCAGGAGGGCTGACTTTGTCAAAATGGGAGAGTGCCTTAAAAAAGCACTTGGAAACAGGCAAGAAGGAGGGGTGGAGCAACAATGAGGAAACATCAAAACTGCCATCACAGAGGCAACAAGCCTTTGTGTGAAGCAAGTAAACAAATCAAAATGAAAGAAAAAGCCACTATGGTTCTCAAAAGAAGTGGCGGGGAAGGATAGGGAGAAAAATCTAGCATTTAGAAAGTATAAGGAAACACAGAAGAAGCAGGACAGAGAACTGTACCAGTTAAGGCAGAAGGAAGCAGGGAAGGCAGTTAGAATAGCAAAGGCACAAACTGAGGAAAAGATAGCCAACTTGGTTAAGAAGGGGGATAAAACCTTTTATAGGTACATTAGGGAGTGTAGAAAGACAAAGGGAGGGATAGTGTGGCTGAATAGAATGGACGGTGGGTGGGCAGACAGGGACAATGAAAAAGTAGGGATACTGAACGAATACTTCTGCTCAGTATTCAAAGAGGAGGAGGGGGAGGTCCCTAATCCAATTAACAGAAGCACTCTGGATAGGGGGGTTGATCCCAGTCCTTTCACAGAAGAAAGGGTTCTGAAAAAAATCCCAAAACTGAAGGTGGACAAAGCAATGGGGCCTGATGGGATTTACCCCAGAATTCTAAAAGAATTAAGGGGAGAACTAGTGACACTACTGACTACCCTTTTTAACAAATCATGGGAGGATGGTGTGGTACCTGAGGAGTGGAGGAGGGTGGATGTGATTCCCCTTCACAAAAGTGGGAGCAAGACAGAGGCAGAAAACTACAGACCTGTCAGTTTGACCTCTGTGGTAGGGAAAGTGATGGAATCACTTCTGAAGGAAAGAACTGTTGAGTACCTAGAGGCCAGTGGGGCACAGGACCCAAGGCAGCATGGACTCACAGCAGAAAGGTCATGTAAGACAAATCTATTTGATTTCTTTGACTGGGTGACCAAAGTAGTAGACCAGGGAGGGGCTGTGGACATGGTCTACCTAGACTTTAGCAAGGCATCTGACACAGTCCCACACAAAAGATTAATAAACAAATTAGCCAGCCTGGGAGTAGGTCCCTGGGTAAAACATTGGCTGGACAACAGGACACAGAAGGTAATAGTAACCGGAGTCCACTCTGAAGAGAGGGGGAGTTACTAGTGGGGTACTGCAGGGTTCAGTACTGGGTCCAGTCCTTTTTAATGTCTTTATAAGTGACATTGCAGAGGGACTGGAAGGAAAAGTATCTCTCTTTGCAGATGACACAAAGATCTGCAACAGGGTTGATACAAGAGGCGTGGAAAGGATGAGAAGGGACTTGGCAAGGTTGGAGGAATGGTCAGAAGTATGGCAGCTTGGATTCAATGCAAAGAAGTGCAAAATAATGCACTTGGGAAATAATAACCCAGGGGAAGAGTACACAAGGGGGGGGTAGTAACAACAACAAAAGTGGAAAGAGATCTGGGGATAATCATATCATATGACCTTAAGATTGGCAAGTAATGTGAGAAGGAAGTAGGGAGGACTGAGGGATACTGGGACGTATAGGGAGAGTCATCGCCCGCAGAAAACAGGAAGTTGTTATCCCTCTGTACAGACAGTTGGCGAGACCCCATCTGGAGTACTGCATCCAGTTCTAGAGAAACCATCTCCGCAAGGACATAGACAGGATGGAGGCAGTCCAGAGGAGGGCAACTAAAATGGTACAGGGTCTGCAAGAGAAGCCATACAAGGAGAGACTAAAGGAGCTTAATATGTATACCCTTAAGGAAGGGGGGGACATGATAGAAACTTTCAAGTACCTCAGTGGAATCAACAAAATCCAAGATGGTAGCATCTTTCAGAAAAAGAGATGTGCAAGAACAAGGGGACACAATCTGAAGATAGAGGGGGGAACAGCTCAGTGGCAATGTGAGGAAGTATTTTTGTCACAGAGAGGGTGGTGGACGCATAGAACAGCCTTCCTGAGGAGGTTGTGGGGTCTAAAACTGTGGGAGAATTCAAGAATGCATGGGACAGACATAAGGCACTTCTTCTGGGGGGTAGGAAGAATAGGCTGTTGGTTAACTAGGATCAGCAGCTTATCCAGTAGGTAGGGAAATGGGCAGACTGGGTGGGTCAAGTGGTCCTTATCTGCTGTTAAAGTCTATGGTTCTATGGATCTAACAGATAATATCCACATTTATGTTTACTAGTAGTTGTTACAGTCCTCTCCCTGTGGAACAAAGCAAAATGGATTTGGAGTGGCAGAACAAGTAATATGGTGCTCAGCAATGATAAAACTGAAACAAGCAAAAGGATGAGGAGCACCCACATATGCAGAAAGTAACAGGGTGGCAAAAATATTATTCAGAGTTCTTTATTTAACTAAAGTGCATAGTGCACCCACATAGTGAGCATAAAAAAGTGATGGCTGAGCACGCTCTGAAAGTAGCACTACTCCAAGCCCCTGTCAGGCATCATCAGAGTGAATCACTCTGATGACGCCTGTCAGGGGTCAGGAGAAATGATAGTTGTAAAAAGGCTCATCCACCACTTTTTTGGCTTATTTTGTGTGGGTGCACTATGCATTTTAGTTAAATAAAGGACTCTGAATAATATTTTTGTGGTCCTGGTGCTTTCTGCATATGTTGGTGCTCCTCATCCTTTTGCTTGTCCCTGTGGAAGAGCAGGCTGAGATGGGACATGAGCTCAGTCTTCCCATTCTCAGGGGTATTGACAGGACTGAATATATGGATATGTTCTCCAGCAGGACACAGGGACATGCTCAGAAGGTCACAGATGGCAAGTTTAGGGATAACATTAGGAAGCATATTTTGTCCCAGAAGGTGGTGACCTTCTAAAATGACCTGCCAATAGAGACTGTGGACATGAAGACAGTAGAGTGGCCTCCAGTGTTGCCCATCCCTTAGCTTTTGCCAGCACTGAGCTGATACGGCTGTGGAGAGCTTTTAGGAGTGGCAAGAGTGTTGAAAAGAATATGCCGTGCTCTCGCCATACCAGAGTCAGATGTAACTGATACTGCTGCGATTACAGAACTGCACATGCATGATACTTGCACATGTGCAGTTTGCCCTGGAGTCAGAAGTAAGAAAAAATTACTCACCATACTAATGTTGTTTCTTCTAATGGAGTCTTGCTGTATTCTGACTATATGCAGTTAGCCCCAACACTTGAACTGCCCCAGAGAGTAAAGGGTTAACTCTATGCAAAGGTACAGAACGTTGAGCTCAAGCTCGGTTTTCAAACCTCTCTCTGTGGTACTCTGAAGTATAACTGTCAGATTCTTACGAGCACTAAACTAACTCAAGGGAAGAAATTGTTTCCCAAATTGTGTGCCAAATGGCAAAACAAAGCTTTAGGGTCAGAAGACTTAAGTCGAGAATACCCAAAAAGAACACAACAGGTAGTGGTTTACCAAAATGCTTAATAACAAACAAAAAGAAACCCCCTATGAGATGGAGGCATGACCAGTACACCTCTGGGGTGCAGAACTGTGTCTGCCCCACCACATCCCAAAACTACTAGGTTCCAGGAGGGGAGGCAGGGAGGGAGGTCAGAATACAGCAAGACTCCATTAGAAGAAACAACATTACTATGGTTAGTAATTTTTTCATCAAACAACATGAAGTCTTGCTGTATTCTGACTATATGCAGACTACCAAGCAGTACCCCCTCAGAGGAGGGAGTTAGAGAACCTATTTTGGGAACAGGCTCTGCAGCACAGCCGTGCCAAACCTAGCATCACTTTGTGACAGAATGTCCAAAGAGTAATGCTTGGTAAAGGCGTGAACAGATTTCCAGGTAGCTGCTTTACATATTTTCACCAATGGTATATCTCTAGCTGTTGTGATATAAGCAGCCGTACCTCTGGTAGAGTGAGCCCTCAGGCCTAAGGGAGGCTCCTTCCCAAGTTTAGAATAGCAGAATTGAATGCAAGTGACAATCCACATGGCAATAGACCTCTTGCTAGCAGGCTTGCCCTTGCCCACCTCACCATAAGTGAGAAATAATTGAGAACAATCCTTCCTATGGGCTTTAGTATGCTCAATATAGTAACTGAGAGCCCTTTTCACATCTAGACTGTGTAGCCTCCTCACTCCAGAGGAAAAATGATCAGTGAAAAAGACAGGCAGAGACATAGACTGTTTCAAATGAAAGTCTGACACCACCTTGGGAAGGAACTTTCTTTTGGTACGAAGGACCACCTTATCCCTATGAAAGGAGATGAAATCAGGTTCCACTGATAAGGCCTGTAGTTCACTGATCCTCCTAGCTGAAGTAATGGCTACCAGAAATACCATTTTCCAAGTCAAATATTTCAGCTCAGCTGAAGATAAAGGTTCAAAAGGGGGCTGCATAAGCTGTGCAATACAGATGTTCAGATCCCAGGAAGGAGTAGGCTCCTGGAAGGGAAGACTGACATGGACCAAGCCTTTGAAGAACTTCTTGAACACTGGATGAGAAGCTAGGGAAGAGTCCTTACCAGCTGAAAGAAAAGCAGACACAGCTGCCAAGTGTACTTTAAGAGTAGTAGGTCAGAGGCCTAAACTGTTAAGATGCACCAAATAGTCCAGAACAATGGCAATGTCAGCCAGCTCTGGCTTCATATGCCTACTGGAACACCAGAAACCAAACCTTTTCCATTTGGAGTTGTATGTCTTCCTAGTGGCAGGTTTCCTGCTAACTTTAAAATATCCAAAACTGATTGGGACAGATGCAAACTTGCATATTCTAGCTCTTCAAGAGCCAGGCCTTGAGCATGAGAGTCTGAAGGTTGGGGTACAGAATCCTCCCCTGAGAGGAGGTAAGGAGATTGTACTGCCTGGGAAGACACAAGGGCAGTGTTACTGACAGTGACAACAGAAGAGGATACCAAGGCTGTCTGACCCATTCTAGAGCCACCAGAATCACCTTGCAAGGCCGGGACCTGATCTTGAACAGGACCCTGAATATCAGAGGAAAAGGAGGAAATGCATACAGAAACTTGTTCATCCAATCTAGGTGAAGAGCATCCTGAGGAACAGAACCCAAAAGAGGTGGTCTGCAGCAATACAGAGGGAGCTGATGATTGTCTGGGGCTGCAAAGAGATCTATCTCTGGGGTGCCCCATCTCTGGAAGATGACTTGAAGAGTGACAGGGCTCAGGGTCCATTCGTGGTGACCTTGAGAAATCCTGCTGAGAGCATCTGCCAGAATGCTGTCCTTCCCTGGGAGGTGCACAGCCATCAGGGAAACCTGAAGGGAATAGGCTAGAGATCAAATTTTCATGGCCTCTGTGCACAAGGCAGAGGACCGAGTGCCTCCTTGTTTGTTGATGTACCACATGGTTGTGGTATTGTCCGTTCTTATCTGTACCACTTTCCCTTGGACAACTGCCGAGAATGTCTGAAGAGCCAGAAAGACAGCTCTTGATTCGAGAAGATTTATGTGCAGAAGGGACTCCTGGTGTGACCAAGTTCCCTGAGCCTTGAGATGATCTAGGTGGGCCCCCACCCTAGAAGAGAGGCGTCTGTGTTGAGAACCACAGAAGGGGCCTGACTGACAAAGGGCACCCCTTGTCGAAGGTTGTCCTTGTCCAACCACAACTGAAGGGCCTGGACCAAGGTTTTGGAGACTGGAACCAGTTTGGAGAGAGTGTCCTTTTTCTGAGACCAGAAAGATATGAGATGAAACTGAACATCTCTCATTTGAAATCTTGCTCCCTGAACCACTGCTTTGGAAGCTGCCATGTGTCCCAGCAGCTGTAGAAAGTGTCTGGCTGGACGAGACACCAGAGGATGAAAAGAGGAGGACAGAGTGACCAGAGACTGAACCCTTGAGAGGGGAAGAAATGCTCTTGTTTGAACCGTATCTATTTCCACTCCTATGAAGGTGAGAAGCTGGGCTGGCTCTAGAGCAGGCTTCTCTAAGTTCAGAATGTAGCCCAAGGATTCTAGAAGTCTTTGGGTGACTTCTAAAGCTGATTTGACTTGGTCTGAGAATTGGCCCACTAGAAGCCAGTCGTCCAGATATAGGAACAGAAAGATGCCCTACCTCCTGAAGAATGCCACCACCACTGCAAGACACTTGGTGAACACCCTTGGAGCAGATGTGAGGCCGAAGGGCATGGCCCTGAATTGGTAATGGCCTGAGGGCAACTTGAACCTGAGGTACTTTCTGTGGGATTGTCAAATAGGAATGTGGAAGTAGGCATCTTTGAGATCCGGGGAAGCTAGCCAGTCTCCTGGTCTCAGAGAGGGAAGAATTACTCCCAGAGTCACCATTTTGAACTTTGGTTTTCTCAAATGCTTGTTCAGGTACCTTAAATCCAATATGGGTCACCACTCCCCTGTCTTCTTGGGGGTAAGGAAGTATCTTGAATATAGTCCTTTTCCCCTGTGACAAAGAGGTACCTTCTCTACTGCTTGCAGAAGCAGAAGAAAGGAAGAGAAGAGACTTCTGCCTCTAGGGCCTTTGTCTCCAAGGGAGAGGGAGGAGTGAAAGACTTTGCTCTCATTTTTGGGAACCTCTTGAAACTGAGAGCAAGTCCCTGGCTCACTACTTCCAGGACCCATTTGTCTGAAGTAATAGACTCCCATGCCTGGGAGTAGTGAGCCAGCCTACCTCCTACTGGGATTAGGGAGGCAACCCTGACTGACACCTCAGGGCATCTGCTTGGCAGGGGGCTTGAACTGAGTGGCTGATGGGGTCCTGGTCACCCCACATCTACCTCTTCCCCTAACGAACCCCCTCTGCTGGAAAGAGGAGGAGGAGGAGGAGGCCTGAGCTTGGTAAAAAGGCCTGTAAAAAGGCCTGCCCCTGCCCCTAAACTGCTGCATCTGAGGAGTGGTCTGCTTTCTTTAGCTGCAGCACTCCTATAGGTGTTCCTGTACTCATCCATTTTCTTCATGTAATTTTCCGTTTGTTCCCCAAACAGAGAATTACCCGTTACAGGAAAATCCATGGCCTTAGCCTGGGTATCCTGAGAGAGGTTAGTACACCTAAGCCAAGCAAAACTCCTCATAGAGATAGATGTAGCCATGACCATGGAATGAACATTATTGGAATCAACAGCAGTGTGGAATTGCACCTTAGATGCCTCTTTACCATTTGCAGCCACCTGCTCCAACTCCTTGGCCAGCTGGGGAGGGACACCTTTAGCCAGTTCCAGAACCGTATCCCACATAGAATTCTGGTACCTGGCAGTGTATTCCATATAATTAGATTGCCTGAGCCCCAAAGATGATGCCAAGTACCGTTTTTTTGCCATGGCATCAACTTTCCTGGAATCCTTATCTGGGGGGTGAGATGCCAAAGGAATATTAGCCTTGTCACAGGCTGCAGCTTGCACTACCCCAACATGGCTGTTATGAGAAGAAAGGAATTCCATCCCAGGACCTGACATAGCATACCTCCTGTCCATTCTTTTTTCCACAGGATGAATGGATGTAGGAAATTGTAGAATTTTCTGTGTCTGTTTCCCCAAGAATTTGTGTAAAGGGATAGACATCCTCTTTGACTCTGGGACATCCGTCATTTCCAGAGAGTCAGGTTCTTCCTGATCCTGTTCAGCCTCTTCCATAGGAAGCTGAAGAGTCTCAGCCACTTTCTTGTAAAACAAGAAAAGGGAAGGGGACTCAGAAAGCCTGGGAGGAGAAGCCTGAGAAGGCCTGTCTGGGGAGATGTCAGGCTCTACTGGCTCATCTAGGCCCTCACCTTGTTCCTCTTCAAAATCTTCATCCTCCTCACAATCGCCCTCATAGTATGCCTCAGGATCCACTTCTGAAGCAAGTACCTCTGACTGAACCGATCGGCTCTGAACCAAGACAGGTTTGGTTGGAACCGGGCAAAGTGACTGTACAATCAAAATTGCTTTAGCTATCTCATTCAGCGGTTGGACCACGGGAAGCCGAATATGAACTGGCTGATTTTCTTTTTCTTTTACTGGGGACTGATTCCACAGAATCAGCTCTTCATTTGCCCAAAGAGATATCGCCCAGGTCAGTGGGCACCTCTTCAGATTTGGCCGCAACCAAACTGGGCTGGCCATCTGGGTCAGTGGACTTCTCGGCCTCCCTCTCCCTTAGCCTACTCAAACATTTTTCCAGAGTGGCTTTGGGAAAGTATCTACATATTTGGCAGTCTTCCTTGGGGTGGTCAAACCCCAGACAATACACACATATGAGGTGAGGGTCAGCCTTACCAAAGGCCTCCTTACACTAGGTACAGTGCTGAAACCCAGTGGGTCCGGTTTTCTTTTTGGGTTTCTCAGAGATGCTTTACAAAATAAAGTCACCCAAAAACAACGGTTAAACCAGGCGACTGTAACTTATTGGTTCCAACCGTGTCACGGGTCAGTTAAAAAAATCCTAAAAGTCTGATTTTTTTAGGAACTGATAAGTACCAGAAAAAACACACAAATACAAAGTATACAGAAATACAGAATAGATTCCGGTTCCAAATCAGACTGACCGGCAAAGAACCGAAAATAAAAACAATTTCTTCTGAAAATTACCACTACCTACTGTATACTACCACTTACTGGTACCAAAACAGAGGCAAGAATACCAATTTTCTACCGAACGGGTTGACAGAACTGACCGATTCGAACTTTACCGAACCGAAGTGCAGGAAGGATCTCCGGAGCGACTTCCCAGTTAGGCGGAGTAAGAAATCTGACGGTTATACTTAAGAGTACCACAGACAGAGGCTTGAAAACCGAGCTCGAGCTCAACGTTCTATGCCTTTGCATAGAGTTAACCCTTTACTCTCCAGGGCAGTTCAAGTGCTGGGGCTAACTGCATATAGTCAGAATACAGCAAGACTTCATGTTGTTTGAACATGGCAGCACTGACATGACTACATATGCTCGATATTCACATATTAAGTCAGCACCACCATGCTGCACACAGTGGCCATTAGTATCTCAGCAAATCTATCCTGTGTCAGTACATTGCACGCAGATGTAAACATGGGTAAAAGTAAAACCTCACTGAAAGTGAGATACTGCATCTCAGCCAGGCTAAGCTGTATCAGAACATTGTAAAAATGAGTAAAATTAGGATCCATTGAAAATGAGATATTGCATCTCAGCAAACCTATCCTGTGTCAGTATATTGCCAAAATGGATAATAGTATGAGCCCACTGAATATGACATACTGCATCTCAGCCAGGCTATCCTGTGGCAGTACATTGTAACAGGGCTAAAGTGCACATAAAACAGCCTTAACATTTGTTATAGCAATTTTACTGAAGGCATAATGAAGTCAGTTGAGTACATGTATTGATTTGAGCATACAGAAAAATGTACAGGAGTTTCGTCCCAGTTTTACATGGAAAACATGGAAAATGAGGTTGCCCTACAGGGGAATTGCTTTGTTCAATTTGGGAACTCTGCAGTTGACACTCCTATGATTTCTTTGTAATCCCCTATGATGCCCTTTGCAACCTCTGAAAACACCAAAAACATTAGCTGCCTAGCATTTACCCTTCCTACAAATATAAAACCATGAGAGTTCCAATGCCACTAATTAGATAGTTCCCTGAAAGGGTTAACATAAATCAACTTTTCAGAGGAAATACCGTAAATCATTGCTACATACATACACACATTGGGAGAGATGACCAAGAATGTAATTTAAAACTGCTGTACAGTTAGATGCTGTTATCTGTCTTGCATTAGCTACAAAAAATGCTGTTTACCAAGTTGGATTCAAGTTGTGTTTCTTGTACGCACTGAAGCACCACAAGGCTGCCGAAAGAACTAGAATGAATCTATTTGATGGAGCTCTGGACAGATGTTCAGTCTGCAGCACTGCAAGGGTTACATTGAATAACTGCAAAGACATGGAAGGATCATTCAAAAACTCCAAAGGAAGTGTTCCACGGTCTGAATCTGGTAGTTCATCTTTAGAGCTAATGCAAGAGGGCTGCAGGCTCCGCACACCTGCAGCCCTAAAAAGGAAAGTCATAATGCCACTATACAGGTCATTGGTGAGACCTCATCTGGAGTACTGTGTCAAGTTCTGGAGGCCTCATCTCAAGAAGGACATAGACAGGGTGGAGACAGTCCAGAGAAAGGCAATAAAAATGATACAGAGCCTGCACCACATGTCATACTAGGAGAGACTACAGGAACTCAATATGTACACCCTGGAGGAAAGGAGAGAGAGAGGGGAGACATGATGGAGACCTTCAAGTACCTCAAAGGGATTAATAAGGTACTGGAGGGCAGCATCTTTCAGAAGAGAAGCTGCCCTAAAACAACAAGAGGGCATGACATGAGACTGGAAGGGGGTAAACTAAGGGACAACTTGAAGAAGTACTTTTTCATGGAAAGGGTGGTGGATGTTTCGAATGGTCTTCCCTAGGAAGTGGTGGGGGAAAACACAGTGGGGGATTTAAACAGGCATTGGATAGACATAAGGGAACCTTAGCGGGGGAAGGAGAGGCAGCAGCAGTGGACCAGTAGGGTCAACAGCAGTTAATTAATGGTAGGGTATTCAGGCAAAGTGGATGGGCCTGGGGGTCCTTATCTGCCATCACTTTCTATGTTTCTAGAGTGAGCAGACATGCGTAAGTTCTCCACCATGGCATCCCCCAAGAAGGTGGAAGCCATGGATACCAACTATAAACTGCTCAGCCCCTCCAAATCCAGGAGTAAGAAGCTGCCCATGGTTGTCACCCACAAGTTTAAGGCTCTGGCAATAATAAAGGAGGCATAGGAGGTGCACAGATTTGCACCATTGGAGGCAAAGGCTCTTCTGTATACAGCATCCACTCACTTGTCGTGCAAATTCATTAAGACCAGTGACTCTTTGGTAGCCTGTGTATTCAGCGACCTCGATTGAGTGCTTTCAAAAGTGACGACTCAATCACGGCACTTTTACAAAGGGCTACTGGGCAGGAGAGGGTGACAAGATAGGGGTTCACCGATTATAGTGACAGGATGTCACTATATGTACATCGCCGTGGAGGGAGGGACCACGCCGTAAGACGGGCAGAAGGGAGGGAGGGTTTATGGGGCATAGTGCGGTGGTGAACTGCCGAGCTGGCCATGTGGTGTGGTGGGTTGGTGGCAGGCAAGGGTTGGGAAGGTGCCAGGTTCAGTTCTGGCTTCATGCTCATTTTTTGCGCTGGTCTGAGAAATTTATTTTATGTCGTTTTGCACCCCCGACATGCACCCCCCCTGGAGTTGAGAATCCTTTAGTGGAGGAGGGGTGCAGGGAGGACACAGCCCCCTGCATAAAAAGGAAAATCCAAGTGTCTGGTGCCCTTTTGCTGTGAGCTGTGAGTCTACATCGACAAAATTCATTTTTATTGATGTAGACATCTAAACGGTGATCGCTATTACGCATTCGCTGTTATAACATGGAACCAACTCTTCAGTAGGAATAGAGATATGCCTAATGGAATTGTGAACCACCTCATCTGCCAGAGGAAGGGTTTCCCACTTGCAAGTATTTTCCTCCTAAAAAAGTGAACCACCATACCTCAAGTTTTTGCAGATATTTTCTTTGGTCTACACCTGCCCGTTCCTGTTCGATAACTTGGTCACAGTGAATAAAGTTCGGAAAACACTTTGGAGTGAAAAAAGATGCCGACAGGATAGAACTGACATACACTGCTTCCATGGATTGCACTTTCTTGAGCTGTAATGACCTACATGCCTCAGATATCAGATAGGACAAAAACTTGACATCAAACAAGGGAGGGATAGGAATCCTCCTCTTCAGCTCTGTCCCCCGCCCCCAAAAGAGGGTTTTTCCACCTCATCAAGCAGCTTCCTAGAGTCAGGATTTTCCCCAAGATCCCAGATATCCTCATCATGACTATCTTCAATGTCACATTCGGGGTCTGCCTGCATATCCATATCTGCAGCTCTGTTCTGCTGCGGTGCACCTGGATGTGCCAGGGTGCCCCCCCCCAACCTGAGGGGCCTGGTTTGGAGTCTGATGTGTCTAATGGGATGTCCTGTGGAACATCGGGGCCCAAAAGCTTATTCTAACTGCAATAAAAAAAAATTACTCACCTTAGTAATTCTGTTTCTTCTCAGTGAAACTCAGGTATTCATAACTTTCTGCAGGACTGCCCGGAAAGAATGGAATGTATGAAAATGATGGAATCATCAGCACGTGATAACTTTTCCAAATGCTGCCCTATACTAACTGCCAATGTTCTAAACCTCCTCATATTTTCTAGGAGCCTGAAAAGGCAAGCAACCCAGTAAAAAACTTAAAGTATTTGAAAAGAGGAAATAATTCAAAATGACCCCAATTTGGTGATAAGAGAAAAACTCCAACTGGAGAAAACACAGAAACATTAATGAAAAGTCAGCATGCCAGCAAAACATGCAAAGAAAAAAGACCATGAGCCTTGTTTACAAACTTGTACCACTATGTGGCAACATATATACACATTGTGGTGTACCCTTTTGTAGTAGCGCAGCACACGGGAGTGCAGAGGCTTGAGTTCAGGAAGGGGAGGTAGGGTGGGAAGTTATGAATACCTGAGTATCACTGGGAAGAAACAGAATTACTAAGGTGAGTAATTATGTCTTCTAACCCCAGTAATACTCAAGTATTCATAACTTTCTGCAGACTACAAAGCAGTACCACTGGAGGTGGGCACAGAACATTTACTTGGGAAATAGACTCTGCAGGACTGCTGTGCCAAACCTAGCATCACTTCTGGACTGGATGTCTAGACTGCAATGCTTTGTAAAGGTGCGTACTGTTTTCCAGGTAGCTGCTTTACAGATATCCACTAGAGGAACATCCCTTGCAGCTGTCCCCATAGTGGAATGTGCCCTCAACCCTGTTGGGGGCTCCCTACCAGCTTTTGTGTAGCAGAATTGAATACACTGGACTATCCAATGAGAAATAGATCTTTTAGAAGCTGGATTACCTTTTCCCACATCCCCAAAGGTCAGAAACAGCTGTTTTCTGTCCTGCTTATGGTCCTTAGTGACTGTAATATAGTAACTAAGAACTCTCTTCACATCCAAACTATGAAGTCTTCTTTCACCAGAAGTAGAATGCTCAGTGAAAAAGACAGGTAGGGTAATGGATTGGTTGATGTGAAAATCAGAGACTACCTTTGGTAGGAATTTTCTATTTGTTCTCAAAATGACTATCTCTGTGAAAAGAGATATAATCCTGCTCCACAGAGAGAGCTTGTAGTTCACTTATTCATCTTGCAGAAGTAATTGCCACTAGGAAAACTGTTTTCCAAGTAACATATTTAAGTTGAGCTGTAGCCATTGAGTCAAAGGGTGTCCCATGAGCTTGGCTATACAAACATTAAGTCCCATGCTGGCACGGTACCCTGTGGGAAGGGTGCAAATGAGCCAAACCTTTGAAGAACCTTTTAAAAATAGGGTCTGAAGCTAGTGGTACCCTAGCACCAGCAGTAATGTAAGCAGACAATGCTGCAAGGTGTACCTTGAGTGAATTTGGTTGTAGACCCAGGGAATGTAAGTGAGAGAGGTAATAAAAAACTGCTGGGACCCCAGCCTGTAATGGAACCAAATCCTTAGTCGAACACCAGATGAAAAACCTTTTTCACGTAGAGGAATAAGTTTTCCTAGTAGAGGGTTTCCTATAGCCCCTCAGAATGTGAAGTACTGATTCAGAGAGTTGCAAGTTAGCATACTCTAACTCCTCAAGAACCAAGCTTTGAGACTGAGGGACTTGAGGTTCCAGGTATAACAGGGTCCCCTGGTTGGAGGTCAATAGATTGTGCCTCAGAGGGAGTCTTATCAGTTTGGCCGCAGACATTGAGAGCATTAGAGAGTACCATGGCTGCCTGGGCCAGTCCAGAGCTATTAGGATCAGGGATGCAGAATGGGACCTGAGCTTGAGCAACACTCTGAAGACCAGGGGAAAAGGAGGGGAAGTGTAGAGGAACCTCCCTGACCAATCTAGAGTCAGGGCATACAGTGCCAAAGTGCCCTGACCTGGTGGCCTGCAGCAATACTGAGGCAAGTGGTGGTTCTGGTTGGATGCGAACAAGTCCACCTCTGGAGTGCCCCACCTTCATAAAATTATGTCCACCACCTGTTTGTTCAGAGTCCATTCATGATGGGCCTGGTTGATTCAACTTAAGACATCTGCCAGGGTATTGTCCTTTCCTGGTAGATGTACTGCCTGCAAGGAGACTCCCAGAGAATACGCCAGGGTCCAAATTGTCATGGCCTCTGTGCAAAGGGGCCCTGACCTGGTTCCTCCCTGTTTGTTGATGTAGTACATTGTGGTGGTATTGTCTGTTCTGACCTGTACCATCTTTGACTGTACCAGTCCTGAAAAAGTTTTCAGAGCTAGAAAAACAGCCCTGAGTTCCAACAGGTTTATGTGCTGGAGGGACTCTGCAGCTGACCAAGTGCCCTGTACTGTATGATCTCCCAAAAGGGTGCCCCAGCCCAAAAGGGATGCATCTGTTGTGAGAACAACTGGGGGGTTGTCTTTCTGAAAGGAAACACCTTCCCTTAGATTGGGAACTTCTTTCCACCACTGCAAGGCCTGCAGCAGGGTTCTTGTGACTGGAATGGGTTTTGACAGAGAATCTTTCCTTTGACTCCAATGAGCCCTGATGTGGAACTGGATGTCCCTTATTTGAAACCTTGAACCCAGCACTGTGGCTGTGGATGCAGCCATATGTCCCAGAAGTTGCAAGAACTGCCTTGCAGGCTTGCTTGTGTTCAAGGTGAAGGAAATTGCCACCTCTTGAAGATTCTTGACCCTGTCCAGAGGGAGATAGGCCCTGCCCTGCAGGCAGGGGTGTAGCCAGGAATTTCTGAACTGCACACCAAGTGTGGAGTCACTGCTACCCCTCCCATTAGGGTGAGCTACCCTGCCCCATCCACAACCCCTCACCCAACGCGTCAACCCCCCCATCCTGTTAGGGCGAGCTACCCCTCCCCCATCCATACCCCCCTCACCCAACATGTTATTTTCTGTATTATATACCAGCACACCACTAGCCACACCACCAAAAGGTGTAACAGACTGGCTTTTGGTTACAATATTGCATTGTGAAAAGCTTCTGTACCACATCAAGGTAGCCAGTCCCACAGAGGTCCATTCCCACACCAGACATGCCACACCAACAGGTTTCAGACTAACAGACTGGCATTTGGTTACAATATTGCATTGTGACAAGCCTCTGTACCACATCAAGGTAGCCAGTCCCACAGAGGTCCATTCCCACACCAGACATGCCACACCAACAGGTTTCAGACTAACAGACTGGCTTTTGGTTACAATATTGCATTGTGACAAGCCTCTGTACCACATCAAAGTAGCCAGTCCTACAGCGTCTTGTATCAGCGCCTACACACACACACACACACACACACACACACTATAGGCAGGTGGGGAACCAAAATTAACACAAGAAACAAACAAGAAGAGATAGATTCAGCTGGCACCCGTTCATCTGGCTTGAGCACGCAGACAAGGGGCTATGATCACTTACTCTTTTTCAACTAATTAAGGTCTTTTGGTTTTTCAAGACATGAATCAGGACCAAGTTTACAATCACAGTGGTAACAGGCTAACAGAAGTTATCTAGTATGCCATACAATCAACAGTAGAAATACAAGAAGAGCTTGAAATAAATTCGAGTAGCAGGAGCCAATCAGAAACGGAGACTGAAAGGCGCTTGTGTTTCGATTGGTGCAGCTTTAGCAGTACCTTGAGCCACTGAGTGTCCGCTGCGCTGGTATCGGGTGGCAGCTGTGGAAGTGCTGCGCACCCGCTGGCTGGGTGTCCCTCGGCACGAGCTGTGAGCCTAGATGTGGCTGCTCCTCGGTTCACAGAAAAAATCATTCCCATGCAGGCCACAGAACCAGGAGATCCAGGAGATAAAGGAGATAAAAAAGATAAATAGTGTAAGGACAGCCAAGTTTTTTCTTGAGGGAAAATGTGGAACATTAAAAAAAAATTACTTAATCACTGGTGGTGCTGGAGGGGGGTATCATGCACATAAATGAAACTGCAAAATATCTAAGTCCTTTTGCATTTAAAAATAAGAACATGAGATTTTTCTCCCCACTTTCAAGTGCTGCATGACCCAATGGCTCTGTAGCTGCTCTTTGTTTTCATAATTGTTACTATTGCATTGCCAGTCTATTTCTACAGTAATATTTTAAGTTACTGGTTGGCTGCAGTATAACAACAAATTAACACAAAATTGCTGTTTGTCAGCTAGAACAGGCTGCAGTAAGGATACCAGCTGGAAGCACATTATTTGAAGCCATCAAAATATTTCTCTGCTCACACTTTCCAATAAAAAATATGCAAATTCCCTAATCTGGTATTAATAAACTTCAATGAGCACTGTCTAATAAACATATCAAACTAATGGGTCCCAGAACTGTTCAGAAGAGTTTGGTGTTTAGTTTTCAGTCAGAATTAATAATGGATAGGGCCTGTATTTTTTAGGCAGCAAAATCTCTGTGATTCAATGCCAGGTCCCTTTGAGTCATTCCAGTGTACCCTGGTAGGGGTACAAAACTGATATACATACATCCTTTGGGACTTAAATTAAAAAATAACACCTTTACAGAAAAAGTACTGCATGGTTGGCACAGATACTCAGAGCCATTTAGAATTTTGCTCTATATAGTCAGCCATGTGAATGGGGGAGTGATTGATTCAGTGGCTTATTTTTTTCTTAGAGAAGCCTTCAGCTGTGCAGATGGTTGGTCTGCGTAATCCATCCTGTTTTTGTCAGCCCCTTCTTTCCTTTGCACTTTTTCATTTATTTCTTAAGGACCATAGGTATGGGGGCTGTTGCGAGGCAACATATGCATGAATGGGCACCAGTGGGAACACAACCACTCCATGTTAACTAGAGCTAGATTCAAATCACATCAGTGAGACTGTCTCAAAGATAACAGCTGAAACTGGAAACTTATTATGTATTCACCTCCCCCCAAACTATGAAAACCTATTCTGTTCTTTGAGAGTACAACTGTATACATTGGTACTTGAGGACAAAATACTGTTTAATGAAACAGTAAAGGTTCAAGCTTATATAATACATAGTTTTTTTATTCAGTAACGAATCCTAAACTCACGGCTTTTTTCATAGCCATTGTTGAGCATAGGCCTATTATGAGCACAATAAAAAGGGGGTTGGCAGGAACTGGAAATAGAGCTACCCATTTGCAGTCCACTGATGTCTGTCAAATTATTTGTGCACTGAATAAACTGAGGGAGCCAAGTGTATCTTCTGAATCTATTCTAGTAATTAAAAGTCAAGATCTTACCTCCTCCTTGACTCCTTGGTCACGGTCAGACACACCCCGGAGACACGGACTCGTCATTCGTCACGGAGGTGCTGCCGACTACTATTAATAAGTTCACCTACAAACTGATCAGGACAAACAGCTCAGTAAGGGCAACTCTTTGGCACGGCGTGACCGTCAGCAAGATTGGAACAGCAGCAGCCCAGGACTTAGTTCCCCTTGAATGTCTGGCGTTGCAAGCAGCTGCTCAGCCTCAGACTAGTCTCCTATTCACTTCACTTGCTCTCCAGGTTTGGTTGTCTGGTCCTCTTCTGTTGTACGCTTCTACATGGCAGGCTCGCTCCTTGGGTAGTCTCGACCTCCTCTAGTCTCTCACTAAGGGAACAGCATGAAATTACTGTAATGCACACAAGGATTTCACCGGCATTTAAGAAGCTGGCTCGACCCCGCTCCGCCCCTTACCAGTCATGTGCCATGCCTCCTTTCTCTTGTGCGGACCTGATTGAGATGGGCAACACATATTCCTCAATCAGGTCCACTGTGTCACGCGTGACCCCCCTTTCTTAAACATAGAAAGGCTTCACAGTGGCCAGGAAAAGCCCACGAAAAAGAAATGCACAAACAATGGAATGCGGGCGCCAGCAGCCATCTGCTCCTGCTACCCCTGCATTTACTACTGCACACCCTGGCATGTCTGGCATATCGGTAGCTATGCCCTTGCCTGCAGGGTGTCTATCTCTGCCCCTATGAACTGCAACCTTTGTGCAGGAGTGAGGACTGACTTTTCAGGATTCATAATGAATCCTAAGGATTCCAGGAGGCTTTGAGTAAGGTTTAAGTACTGAATGACCTGTTGTGGTGATTTGCCCACCAACAGCCAGTCGTCCAAATACAGAAAAACTGTCACACCTTGCCTTCGAAGGTGTGCTACCACTGGTGCTAGGCACTTTGTAAACACCTTTGGGGCTGAAGAAAGTCCAAAAGGCAGGGTTGAAAATTGGTAATGACCTGAAGGGAGTTTGAATCTGAGGTATTTCCTGTGAGACTCCTTTATGGGGATGTGGAAATAGACATCTTTCAAGTCCAGTGATACCAACCAGTCCCCTCTTTGGATTGTTGGCAGAATCAATGCTAAAGTTACCATTTTGAACTTTGGCTTTCTTAGATGCCTGTTTAGGGCTCTGAGATCCAATATAGGCTGCCACTCCCCACTTTTCTTTGTGGTGAGGAAGTATCTGTAATAAAAGTCCCTTCGTCTCAATGGGCTTGGGACAGGTTCCATTGCTTTTAAAAGTAGCAGTTTCTGGACCTCTGCCTCCAGCAGAATCTTTTCTGCCAGGGATGGTGCACTGAAACCCTTGGCTGTTAAAGAAGGAAGGATTTGAACCTAGAGACAGACCCTGACCGACTACCTCCAAGACCCACTTGTCTGTGGTGATGATCACCCAAGCTTGGAGGAAGTGGGAAAGTCTGCTTCCGACAGGGAGTGAGAAGGTGGCCTGTACTTCAGGGAGTCTGCTTACCTTGGGGTGGAGGTTGTGCTTGAGCTCCATGCCTAGACCCCTTCGACCCCTGCCCCTAAAGTACCCCTGCTGTGGGCACTGCTGGTACTGGGGTATGGCCACTGGCTTGAAAAAGGGCCTGGTGTGGAAGGACCTGCCCTGTCTCCCCTTCCATAAGGCCTGGTGGATAGAGAAGCTCTCTCTCTACTAGAGTTGCTCCTATAGGTGGCCTTGTACTCGTCCACCTTCTTCATGTATGCCACAGTGGAGTCTCCAAAAAGAGCATTTCCCTCTAAAGGAAAATCCAGGGCCTTAGACTGTATATCAGCAGTGAGATTTGTGGCCCTCAGCCAAGCAAATCTCCTCTGGGCTACCGTATTTGCCATCCATCTGGCTGCAGTATCGTTGGTATCATCAGCCATCTGGAACTGGTACTTAGCTGCCTCTAGCCCAAACCTAGCTGTTTCTGCTAGGTCATCAGACAGGGTGAGGGAGCTTTCTGTGAAATGGCCAATACTGACTGCCACAGGGACTTTTGTTACTGGGCAGCATAAGCCTGGAAGTTAGCCTGCCGCATGGCGAGGGAGGCTGACAGGTATCCCTTCCTTGCCATGCTATCTATTTTCCTAGAGTCCTTATCTGGTGGGTGGGATGCCAGAGGGACTCTAGCCTTATCGCAGGCTGCCTGTTGGATGACCTCTTGGTGATCCGGATGGGAAAAGAGGAACTCTGCCCCTTCCCTCTCCAACTGATATTTCTTGTCCAGCCTCTTATCCAGAGGGGGGACAGAATTTGGGGTCTGCAACAACTTCAGAGCATCTTTCTTAGAAAATGTATTGACTGGAAGGAGGAGGGCTTTGGTGGGAGTTAAACTCATCATCTCCAGATATTCTATTTCCTCCTCATCCTCCACTTCTTCCCTTGTGGAGATGTCAAGGGCATCTGCCATCTTTCTCACAAAGGTAAAGTGAGAAGAAAAATCTTCAGATATCCTGGGGGGTCCAAAGCCCTGCTCAGGGGAGACCTCGGGCAAGATGGGTTCCCCTTCATCCTCTCATAATCACTGCACTCTTCCTCTTCAATAGGGGGAATAATGCCAGGCTGACCTGCCGTAACAGGTGGCTGCTGTGCAGGGAGCACAAACCCTGCAAAGCCTGAATAACTTTAAAAGCCTGTGCGATTTCCAGAGGAGTTGGCATGACACTAGCAGATACAGAAGTCCCCTGGTTAACATTTGGGGCTTCAGTATGCTTCAGCTTGCGTGCTTTCTTAGAGGTAACTGGGGAGCTAGCCAGTTCAGAAGACCTCTTAGTAATTTTATCACCGGCATCAGGGGTGGAATTAACAACAGGTGTGGGCTCAGCCACAGTAACAGAGGGTATCGGCTGGTCAGAGCCAGAGGGACCCTAAGGGAGCTTTTTCTTTAGCCGTTCCAGGCATTTTTCAATTTTTTTTTTAGGAAAAGTCAGGCAGATTTGGCAATCCTCTTTAAGATGCTCATAACCTAGACAAGTGACACACATAGTGTGCTTATCTGCCTTTGCAAAAACATCCCCACATTGTGTACAATTCTTAAAACCGTGCTCGTCGGTCTTTTTCTTCAGTTTTTCTGCCATTTAGACTGACAAAAAGGAACCACAAAAAGCAAAAAATGTTTAACAATAATGCAGTTGTGTTCGGTTTCCGGAACCGAAAGGGAACCGGAGGAACCGAACCAATGAACATTCTGGAACCGGTACTAGCGGTTCAGTAACCGATAACTTTGGTTACAGAAAAACAGTTTAAACAATATTTTAAAACAAAAATAAAATGGGTTTTGCACTAGAAAACCCCTAGCCTACAAAAAGTAACCTGATTCCCTCCCAGTTATCCCGAACCGAGAGGTACTGGGAAAAATAACTAAATTACTACAAAAACAAGTTTAGCTAAATAAAACAATCAATATAAGACAGCAATTGAAAAAATAAAGGAATACTTATATGTTTTTTATAAGTTTCTTCACTTCCGACAGATGATGAAGAGCAACACTGAGCGACCAGACTGTTCAGGCAGAGAGTAAAATCTGAGGAGGTTTAGAACATTAGCAGTTAGTATAGGGCAGCATTTGAAAAGTTATCATGTGCTGATGATTCCATCATTTGCATACATTCCATTCTCTCCGGGCAGTCCAACCCTTCAGGCTTCCTGCAGAAAGTTATGAATACCTGAGTATTACTGGGGTTAGAATAAAGATTTACACAATTCTGCTTTGACACTGCCATCTGGTACACCAGTTGCCACCCCCAGCTCAGAGGCTTGACTGAGGGGAACCGTAAGAGACACATTAACTTAAGAAACACAATGGGGTAATAGGAACTCATGGGAGAGGGTCTCATTACCCTTTTGCAGGTCTTATATCTCTTGAAAGTAAGAGGTCTCTGATATGCCATGGTGCGAATGAGAAAACATCCCTGAAGGATAAGTAAGCAATGAGACATAATGGGGTGTGCGTTAGACAGTTCTAACACATGGCTAGGGGGCGTAGTGAGGCACTAGGCCACAGGCCGAGTGCATCCAGCTGCCTAGCCGTGCATTAAAACTGTCTAACAGACACCCCGGAGTGTCATATTGCATTTCTAAAATGGCACTCTGTATAGTAAAAGTTGGTTAAATGTAAAACTATTAGGCTTAAATAATAAGAAAGTAAAATCTTTCTTGTTATTCGAGATAAAATAGTTCCTCCGCCTTCATCATCTGGATGCATTTTTTTTACTTTGGACATTTGTCCATAGATGGCCTCTGTAGCTGTAATTTTTAATGTGTCCAGAGAAATTAGCTTATGTACACCACCCTCCAATAAAGATCTTGTATTATTTGCCCCCCACACACACTAAGAACTAGGACTGCATTTTATTTATTTAGTTTTTTTTTTAACTTTGAGCATGAGCACTACAAAACTGCAAACAGAGCAGGGGACTGAGTGAGTTGACGTATTCCGAGGCAGGAAAGATGGTCACAGAGAGAAGGGCTAGTTTATTAACATTTTTCATTTTTTTTAGTTTGAGCCTGTGAAAAAGAATATAATCTGGAGACAGGTAGAGCAGCCGAGAGTTTGTGGGGCAGGGACACATGGAGCGGGTAAGATTAGAGAACGTTGGGAGAGTGTGTCCTCGATCTCTCTGAAAAGTGGTCACAACAGTTGGGACTTTCACTTGATTTTTTTTATTTCTTGTTCCCCAGCAGTCAACTGATTAAACAGTAAGCCTACGGGGCAGATTAAAGTACAGCATCATAGAATCAGGAGGAATTTTAAAACCTGTGGCGTGCGGGGGACGATGGAGTGGAATCGGCATTTTGAGATGCGCAGACATGTAAGCAGCAGCAGTCAGGTATTTGAATAACTGAATTCAGCATTCTCCAACAGTTTTGCAACAAGTGGCACTTTCATTAAAAAATAATAATAATGCTCATCTTGGTTGCCTATTCTTGAATAGTGAGCCACAATATCAAGAAGTGAGGTAGCGGGTAAGTGGGAGGGCTAGCAGGCCAGCCAGAAAGTTGCCAAACAAATACAAATATTATTTAAAAAAAAAAAAAAAAAAAGGACAGTAAACAAACTGCCAAAATCCAAACATGGAAACACATGGAGCCTCTTTTTGGCTGGGGGGACTGTTTAAAATGCCTGATGCTGAGCATTTTATTTCCTTTGTTTATTTGTTTACTGTTTATGTACTGGGGAGAAAAAATGGCAGCTTGTCAGGTTTGAAAGACGTGGTGGCACAAGAATTTCCAACATGTACTGTGTCCTATTTGGCAGGACTAGTTTTAGCCATGTGTTAGACACTTCTAATGCACGGCTAACGACCAATCAGATGGCTCGAAATCCTTTGCTCATTTTGTAAGGCTATATAAAGGACTGTTGCCGTGACCCCAGCACCAAAGTGGGTCAAAGTGGCTAACAAAGCTGAACTGAACAGTCCACAAGGCAAAACAGAGGCATGCAAAAAACAGGCTAACTGCTAAGGGCAGAACAAGAATGCATGCCCAATGGCCACAGGAGGCTAAACAGTGGGAAAAAGCATGGCTGGAGTCGATAAGTAACTGATGGAAAAATGGCTGGAGGGTGGAAAATCGCCGAAAATGGTGGAAAAGGAGACTTTGAGCTGCCAAAGTAAAAAAAAAACTCTTTTCCAGACAGGATCCACTTTTTTTTTTTTTTTTTTACTGATGTGGAGTTAAAAGGGACCTGTCCCTTTACAAAGAACCCTCTTAAAAGGGAAATGTCACCAAAGTAAAAAATCACAAAGCAAGCACCGGACAAAAAAACAACTGAAAAATGCAAAAGACTGGGAAGGAAGGGGGTACCAATGCCCAAAGATTGGGGGGGACCCCAGGGATGCCCTAGTTAATTGTCCAATGAAAAACAGATACTTACCTGAAGCACCATAGTTTTTCTTTTTGCAACTCGGAGACCTTCCAAGAAAAAATAGACACCCTAGAATTATGTGGCAGAAGTGGCCCCCAATCCAAGCACATACAGTGAAATGGGGAGAGCAGCCTTTTTGGCATTGTTTGCACAGTGGTAATAATTTGTGCTACACCTACCATTATTATGCACTTTATAATAAATTTTGATATTTCACTTTAAGCAGAAGTGGATGTGGTCCTTTGAGTTGCCAGACTCCTTTTCTTTTTTTGGAGAGCAGGTTAGCCAATTTGAAAGCCACAGCTTAACAGGCACGATTTTTATTTAAGGGTGCTCCCAGTCACCAGGTAGCCCCTATCTGCTATACAGAACTGCAGCCCCAAGGCCTAGAAGATGATTTCTTTCTTCAGAGACGCTTGAGAGAGGTTTCCCCTTCAATGACACAGCCAGGACTGGAGAGTTGCTACTGTCCGGAATAGTCATGCGTCCAACATTCCAAGGCTGATTCAGCCTTTGGACTGTGCCTTTTCCCCTAGTGAGGGTGCAGAGTACCCATCTGCAGTTACCACCTATTGACAATGTGGAGCGCTACAGGAAGTATAATGTACAGGACAAGAGATAATGGTCAGTCTAAAATAAAATAAAATAAAAAGTATAGGTCAAAATGTTTACTATTAACGTACATTAGTGCTTTAATCAATTTATCATTAGAAACACATTTTTGGGAGCTGTGAATGAAATTCACATTAAACCTATAATGTTGATTGTTTTTGAAACTGTACTTGCATTTTCCCTTTATTGTACAGATAAATAATTTTCTTGTGGCCAAATGTTATCTGTAACTTGCTTGCATAGCTGTATTACTGAATTTCACTGTTAATTAATTACAAGCATCTGCCGCAAAACGTAGTATGCTTCATTTTATTTTGTTTGCAGTTTTTCTAGGCTGGGGGAAATAATGTGACTAGTTTTCAGTATAAAAAGCAAAACATGGTTTAAGGTGATTGTTCAACCTCCCGGGAACAATTTCAGAATACGATACTCAGGCCCAGTTCAGCTACTACTTAATTTAGTTCCTATATTGATCACCCCTTGTTTATTATTGAGGGCATTCACATGGAAATGCAATCTTTTTTTCCAATCTTTATCTCATCCCTCTGCTTTTCTCTCAATGTGCTGTATTTGTTACATCATATTCATTTCCAAAACAACAGACTGCAATGCCACAGAGGATTATATACATAAGGAATAAGACACAATGAGGTGTTTATGGCCTGATGAGAGCACGCCCCAGGTACATAATGCCTTTAGCACCTGGGAAGTGCTCTTATCAGGCCATAAACCACACCACGGAGTGTCTCATTCTGCATATAAAATGGGTGTCCCCAGTAAAGAAGTTATTTTAAAAAATGCATATAAAAAGTATACAAAAAGAGTCCACAATATGATCATATCAGTAGGAAAAAACAAGTGCTTGTCATTGTCTTGGAATGGAGATATTTAATGGACATTGGTTTCTGTCTGTCTCTCCACCTCCCCCTTTCACACACACACACACACACACACACACACACACACACACACACACACACACTCTCAAACTCCTCCACAATATGCTTTTTTTTAAAATTTCTTAGTTTGCCTTTGTTTGGTGCTCAGGTTTTGTGATGCTGTGTTTCAGTTTCACTGACATTTTGAATAGGACTGAGTGTGTCTGCCCTCCCCCCCAAAACACACACACACAAAATCCTCTACAATATGATTATTTTACTTTTTCCATTGCATTTCTTACTTTGGCTATGTTTTTTTCACTCTATTATATTTTTTTCCCACCTTGAGCCCTGGCAGGTGGCTGTGGTCCTCTTCAAGGAGGAACTCACTCTCTGGTGCTGCATGTCCCTACTCTGTTGACCTCTGGAAATCCCCCCGCAGACTGCCCCATGGTGGGGCCAGGGAGTAGGGTGCCGGCCTCTCCCCCCCCAGACCCAATCCAGATGCTGGGGGAGGCCCTCGGGGATGCAGGGCCATCTTTTCTCACATCACCCATACCCTACTAATTCAAGGATGTCAGTACGTGCCTCCTAACCTGTACTGCCCTCCAGCCACCGCCAGAGGGCAGTCAACAAGTGGGACAACAAGTCTCCCTCCCCCAAGAGAGGACAGCAGTTCTCCGGATGCTTGATCCTCTCTCCCCCAAGCAGACCCCCAGTGGCCCGGGCTTGTTTCCGAGCCTGGGTCACCTGCGTGGCATGAGGTGTAGCAACCAATGCCTCAACCTTCAGTGCCACCGGGCCAGCCTTTGGCTATGTTTTTGAGGAGTGACCGCCCACCCAATTTGTTGTAGTGAGCAGGAGTGCACGTGTACCTTACTGGCTGCCATACTTAGTGCTTTTCTCTAGTAGCACTTTCCCAAACTCTGCTGCAGTGACCACTCCATTTTTTTTTCTTTCATATAGCTGTTTGGTCCCCGTCGCCTCCTCCTGACAACAGGTGATGGGGCGAATAGGCATATTTTACAGTTTCTCCTGACCCCCTCCGGCCCAGGCACACAGCATGGCGAGCATGTGGAAGCATGCTACGCACCCCATGGTTCCAGCTCAGCCCCTTCCACCTCCGGTAATGGTTTTTGACCCCCTCTCTGCCTACACTACCCACTGGACCTCCACTCAATGGGAGTGGGACTACGGGGAGCACCAACCCACCCTCACTACCCTCAGGAGAGGAGAGCTGCCCATCGGCATGCTTGGTCCTGCTCTGCCCTCCCCGCCCACACCAGCACTCCAATGACCCAGGTCACCAACGTAGCTTGAGTTGTGGCATCTACCACCTCAACCCTCAGCACCACTGGGCCAGCCGGACTGCTCCATTTTGAATAAACATGCCACTCTTTGTAAGTTTTCTGAGCAGACAATATCGCGGCTCTAGGAGGTAGCCAGGACAGCAGCATGTGTTTGTGTTGGCGGTCGAGTGGGGGTTTCCATGTTACCTGCATCAGTGTCTGGAGAGTCTATGCTTCAACCAGAATGGAAAAAACTCTGTAGTAGGCATGGATCTCTGCTTGTGTTCTGTCCTGGTTGACTAAAGAAGTACTGGTTGCACAATATGCCCTGATAAGGACATGGCCAAGGGCATCTCTTTGCCAATCAGGATGCAGAAAACTCCCAACCCAATTTATAAGTTTATATATTGAGTTCCAGCATCTTTAATTGTTGTAGGATGGCCTTTTTGAGTTCTGTGGGTAAGAGAATTGTGAAGCGAAGATGAGCAGTTCTAGCACATGAGGAACTTGAGAAGGAAGTCTTACAACCATAAGAGATTCTAATCAACATTATAAATCATGTCAAAGATGTCTGTTTTAAAAAAAAAAAAGGAACTTGAATTTAAAATCAAAATGTTTTAGTCTATGCCACCTGAATTTAGAATTTTTTATACCCTTTTAAGGTTAAAAGTTTCTGGAACACTTAGAAATAAAAAAAAAATCCTAATTTGCTAAAAATTATGCTATGCTTTATAATGAGGGAAAAGCAGGATGATGACATTAAGTCTGGGGATAAAGATCTCATTTTTATGCAAATGATTATAGTAATAAAGAATGAGGGAGGTAAATACAGAAAGCAATTAAAATATAGGCTGTATAATGTGTACATAGTGTATTTAAAAGTTTTCCTGACCAGCCTGGTGGTGCTGAGGGTTGAGACACTGGATGCCACACTGGTGACCCAGATTTGTGATGGATTTGGGTCACTGGGGGTTGGCCAGGGGGAGAAGAACTAATCACCCAATGGCTTGCTCTCCTTCTCCTGGGGAGGGATGGGAGCTAGCCCCATCATGATACTGCCATCACCTGGGTGACCAAAAGTATTGGCAGTGCAGTTGGGGAAGCAAAGAATGAGGAAGGGGCTGACGTCAGCCGAGGACCTGAGCAGAGGCACATTTCAGTGTGCCTCTGCCTCACTGGCCCTCCCTGAGTGCTGATGTCAGCAGAGGGGTGGGAGCAGAACAAGGGTTAAAAAACCACCTCAGCAGGTCCTGGAGAGAAGCCCTCTGCACCACGCATCCATGGAGGAACTAAGGGCAGACTCTGCTGTGCATGCTCCTCTTAAGTTTGAGGGAGGTAAGTGAAGAACCTCCCTTGCCCCACCCGGGGGGGGGTTAACTGGGGTATCTAGAAACAATGGCGTGGTGCACTCTAAGAGCAGATTCCTTGGTCCTCGTGGTGGAATGCGAGGGTGCTTAGAGGATCTGAGAGACAGAACAGACTGGGGCAGTGAAGGAGCAAAACTAGAAAGGAAAACATTTTTTTTCTGAATTTTGGAAAATCACTTTAAACTGAAACTTGTTTGTGTCTTGGAGCCCATGTTGGACAGATTCTTCCCCCCGGTGCCCAGACCTGGCTCCACCACTAAACTATGAGTGAACTCTGGTTTTTAAACCCACAGTACTACGCAAAAACCTATGTACTCATTGAAACGATCCTAAAAACACTCGGATTCATTATTAGACCTATTTTATAAGTGAATAACCATTTTATAAATGGAATAACAAATTCCACACATGGACTAATAGTTTATAGTAGCATGCTTCCTGTCATATAAATACTGTGGGCTACAGTCTTAGGATAGAAGCGCACCAGTTGGAATGTTTTTATATCTTAAATCACTGTCGTATGCTATTCCTTACGCAATGATATTCCTGATATACTGTTAAGATGCTAGCCCCTTCAATGTTTAAATACTCATGGAATCAATACATTTAGTCTAGTTCTATTGGAAACAGTTACAAGCATTTCAGTTTAAAATATTAAAGTGACTAAAAACTGTTATGACTGCCTGATTGAAAATATGTATTTTCTACAAGTGAATTAAAAACCTCAAGAAATAAACAGTTTATTACATTCGACTAAGAAGCAAATTTACTGTTTTTTTTTTTACACATCCATAGTTTATAACACAACATTAAGCAATTTTATTTAACTGTCAATGCACAAAACACAGCAGATATATATTGTATAAAGATGTAGACAGCAGTGAGCTAAAGAAAACAGCACAATGCATTATTCTGAACAGAGGAACACAAGGAAAGCAGGGAGAGAAGATGATATAAGGTTATGAAAACTCCAAGTCACATGTGCATCATCAGCCTATCAGGTGGACATAATCCAGGTTGTAAGGAATCAGGAATGCTGTAAAGGCATGTGATATACAATGCTTTCTTTTAATGTTCTGCAGTGGTTGGTTGCTACTGTGAGACTCCCGTTATAGCTAAACTGGAGTTACAATTTAAATCATCATCCTGACCATAGCTGGGTGTCCAGTAATAGTGCCTTCTTAGTCCATGAAATAATTCTGCGAGATAAAAATTACCATCTACTATGTAGGGACGCACATCTATGTGATGCTCTTCCAAACGACCACTTTCAAGTAATCTGAAAATGCCTAAAATTGATTAACAAAAACATTTTTTTTTTACTTCAAAGGAGATTTTCTTTATTGGCTCTTCAGATACAGAATTTACACTCACATACTGTGGTTCTCAGCTTTCCATTTCTACATGCTTATTTCAACAACAACAGTATCACTACCTCCCATGATTCATTAGGCCTTTTCAAAATCTCTTTGTATATTAGTGTCTCTACTGACATAAAGTAAATCTCAGACGTTTTGTGTTTTCATGTTATTCCATTAAGAAGTATAGGTAACTACCCATCAGAATGATAATAAATGAATATTATGGGCATTAGCTATCAAAAGCTTCCTGCTGTTTTATGATGTGTGTCAGTTTCTACAGCTAATCAATCTCACTCACCTTGCCCCATAATTCCTCTGTGGTTGGAGGGATTTTTAAAATGACTTGGTAGTCAGTCAGATAACTAGACTCCAGATACAGGAGCCCCTCAGGGTGACGAATCATGCAAAACTGATAAATGCATTTAGAGCACACTTCTGTGAGGCCCATACCTATAACTACACTGGGTTCAGATTCACTGCTACTAATGATGCACCCCCAAGAGATAGTGGTGAGGATTGATTAAGGTTATTTCTCCAGTGAGAAACAAAATGGATTTACAACCTGAAGACAGTGCAACTGTGGGAATCGAACAATTGCCTAGATTGCACCCCTTTTTTGTAGCACTCATTTGGTCTCTGCCTATACCCATATGTAAAGATCTACTGGAGTTCAATAGAACATACTGTACACCTCTCAAGTCCTTCTAATTAAAATCCCCTATCCCATTTAGATTTACTGCTTACTGTATCATTAACATGTGTCAGAAATGGATTGCTACAGATGCAATAAATGCATTAATATTTGTTGCTATCTCTCTCCTCTCTTTAGGTTATATGTGAGTCTCCCACTTCTGAAAAAACAGGCATTACATTTGATTGCTATATTTCAAGCTCCTGGGTGAAGTGCAGAATTCAAAATGCTTTTGTAGTACCAATCAAATGAACAGTACTCTGCTGTAGATAAGCACTTGTTTACAATAAACAGTACTTACTGCCAGATTCATGTGAACAATGCTGTTTCACTTGATAAAAGCTCCTGTCTCCTTAAATTCTTAGTATGCAGCATATGTGTAAGCACTCAGACTGACTCCACCCCTTCAGGAAGCCTTGCATCAATGCACAGTGTTGGGATGATTGATCAGGTCATGTCTCTACATGCAAGCTTTGTGTCCTCTTTGTATTATTTTTTTTTGCCACAGCAATAATACAGTTACCAGCAATACACTTAACTTGCAGCGTGTGTGCCAATCCTTCCATCCATGTTTACAGTTTGATCTGTGTCCTGGCCTCTTGGCAGCACCAAGCCCTGTATTAGTAACATGCTCCATTTTGGTTTTTGAATTCAGCAACTAACTGCAGCTGGCCTCAGCATTCCAAACATTGGAATTTAAGGACATTCCATTCTTTATTACAGTGCAATTTCCATTAAATGGTCACATCAATTAACTGATTTTGCATTGCTTTTTATGGCTGTGGGCGGAGCCTACAGCCATCCTGCTTTCCTTTGAAAAAAGGTGTTTCCATGGAACACATCTTTTAGGAGTTTTCAGTGTATCCTTCCATTCTGCAAATCTCTATGGAGTTAAAGAAATAATCCCTTCTTTCAGCTAACCTACTATTGCATTTCAGACAGACTGTTTTGTGAAATTACTATGCTGAGGCCAACATAAGGTTTATATCTTGTCATGCCTAATTTAACAGCAGATCCTGAGTTATACCTTTGAAGTTGGCTGGCTGGAGGACAGTTTTATGGCCGTAATTAATCAGTCAGTTTGCTAGTTCTTCTTAATAGCCTTCAAAGCAGTCCAGCACATTGTTAACAGGTGACTTAATTTTCATTTGCTTTCTCAATTGTTAACCAGTGTTTCTTTTTAAATAAAGATTTCCCCTGCAGCAATAAGTTTTTCTAAAGTTGAATGAATCAAAACCCAACAAATGCAACCATGTATGGTGCATTAATAAATAAATACACTTATTGAAAGGGTGTTTTTCTTACACCTCCCCCATGAGTTTTGCTGTATTAAAAAGCCATATGGTTAGTACTGAAAATGAGATCCAGTAATGGGATTCAAACCCAATTCTCCAGGTTTGCAGCTTGGTGCTCTTAACCACAACACTATACTGCCTACTTGTATACGCAATATACATTTTCTGTTTTGTTTCAGACATGTATCCACTACATGCATCATTCCTCTTGTAAGAAGTTATTTTTTTCTTCAGTACACTATTACACTACATTAAGTGCTGAACGTCCAAGAAAGAGCTCTTATTTATAGCCAAACTCCATGTAGCAAGCCAATGTACAGTAAAGGGAGGGGGGCTTGTTTAACCAGGAAAGGCACACTAATTCAGAGCTTGTTTCCAGGTATGACCTGGGAGCACAAGGAAGTTACATGACTTGCTTAGGGTCATACAGTATGCAAGTGGGAGTTGATGGGATTCAAACCCAGGTCTCCAGCTTTGTAGATCAGTGTTCTTAACCACTTGCCATACTGCCTCCTAGTAAGAAAAATACAGTCTTTCTGTCTGAATCTAAAAGAAGTCACATTTGTTATAACAAAAGTAGTACAGTGATGTAAACATGCCCCTCCAGCAATGTCATGTTGTGCCATTGCTGGTAAGATTTAAGATAGCCTACTGTATTAATTTTTACAAAGTCTTTATACATTACTGGACAAGGGGCACCTTGACCATTTCACATTTCATAGAAAAAGTTCAAAGCGTAGCTCATGTTTGCTAAACACATGTGTGTATGCATGTGTGCACCACCCTGTTTTCAGTGGAATAATGCTTCTTATGTTATAAAGTCTGAATAACACATGAATGGGAATAATTTCACACTTTTAAAATCTGGTACTTCTCATTTCTGCATATTTTTTCCATGAAATAATGTTCGGGGTTTGTTCACTTAAAGCAGCAGTATTTGTTAATCAACATCAATTTTATTTTTTTGCAAGATGCATTGGATTCATAATCAGTATATTTCTAACTATCTCACATATAGTACTTAAAAGCAGATTTTATAACGATACTGTATTTGCAATTAATGGCTCAAGACATTAGAATGGCTACCACTGGCAATACTTAATCTCTTTGGTTGATAGTATCTTATACTGTTGTATTATGGCGTATATCGAAAAATGGTTTGTAAAAAATGCCCTTTATACCCTAACAAATGCCCTTCTAATTTTCAGCAACCCCATCTATTTCAGTCTTCTGGCACCCCTGTCTGTGAGCATTGCTATCTGTCAGAGATGCTCTTCCAACTTAGAATTTCCCTGGTCAGCAACGGGTAGACTGGATTATATTCTAGTATACAGCACAGAGCAAGATGAATTATATTAAAATGTTTAGTGACTGCACTTTTCATCTCAGTTAGACTGCTGGAAGCCATGTACAGATAAGAAAAACAAGTATTTGTCAATGCTGAAGGTTTCCTTGCATGGTGTATGTGGGATGGCATTCAGCAGCACTCATTACCTGGAGCTTCTTTAAGCTCACCACAGCCATATCTGGCTCTGGCTAGAACTTGTTAATGTTGGCACTCAATTGGTAACTCACACAGTGTGTTTTAACACTCGACCAGCTCAAAAGCAACATTTATCAAATGATGTTGCAGCTTATCTGGACTGCCTTTGCATTTCTATAAGAATACAATGCAAAACTGGTTTGAACTCTTATGTAAAGGAAGTTTCTGAAAGGCTTTGAGCTGAATCCAGCAACACTTATGAAAGTAATTGGTGCAAACTGAACTGTTCTATAAGACATTCACATAAAAACTGGCTCTTCATCTCATAGACTTCATCTGTTCTTGTGGATTAGTCCTAATCCTCTGCTTCTGCAATCAGAATCATTTTCATGGAAACAGATGGAAATGTCAGTAGTAGAAACAAAAGTAGAGGATTATGACTTAAAGCAGAAAAAGCAACAGAAACAGAAGATGTCATGGGGAAAAACTGGTATAATAAAAATGGCTTAAACGAAAAGGAAGTAGAAGATCCTAGAATTCAAATTTAGGGGACTTCTGCATAACTGAGTTTTGCTGATGGCAACTTTTTTTCTGGAAATTGGAAAACCTCTCAATTTCCCACCTACGGTCCCACCTTGAGCAATGCACCACTGAATAACCAGGAGGAACAGAGGTCATCAGCACACGGCCAGTGTCATCACCCAAGCAGGTCTCAGTGATGCAAACCCTTTGTGACTCAACAGATTACTGCAGACCTGTCTTGCTGGACTTCGCTCCCCTTGGGGTTCATTCACTGAACAGAAGTAATACACCAGAACATTCTTCCTCACATCCTATACTGCCTCCAGACCTTACCTTTAAAGAGTTAGACTTAAAGCTAAAAAAAACATAATAAAGGGACCAGAGGACACAAGTTAAAGCTGATACCGTGCA
Organism: Neoceratodus forsteri; assembly: GCA_016271365.2. Taxonomy (NCBI): domain Eukaryota; kingdom Metazoa; phylum Chordata; order Ceratodontiformes; family Ceratodontidae; genus Neoceratodus; species Neoceratodus forsteri. The sequence goes on along the minus strand of CM028130.1, from coordinate 1,698,010,208 downwards.
AATTTCACAATGGAAAAAGAAGATCCTTTTATACCCAGTGTGTAGTCAACCAGTGGAACAGTCTCCCTGAAGAAATAATTTGTAGCAAAACTAAATATGCATTCAAACTAAAATTGGATAGATATATCTTACATGGAAACTCCATTTCCTATTACATTTTGATACGGGAGTGCATATGGGCTCACTGCCTTGCCTAGCTCCTAATGTCATAGTATGAATAATAGTATTATGAACCTATCCTCCCTGAAAAAGCCTATTTCACAGCCTGTAATAAGATTATCTTGAGGTTTATTTGGCAAGGCCAGACACCCAGAGTGAGGTTTGCAACCCTGCAACTACCAAAGGACAAAGGAGGGATCAACCTATCAAGCCCTCATTGATATGCACAGGCGACCCAACTTCATATCCTTTGTCTCTGGCTAGCCCCAACCTGCATCTCATGCTAGAAAACAATAGAGCTCACCCTGAATGATACAGAAGGACTCTACAAACTGGCCAACACTCCTTCATAAAGGCATTCAGTGACACTCCTAGAAATTATCTTTCAATATGGTAGAACAAAATTGTTAATGATAACCCTTGATTGTATATAATGGACCAGGTAACTGGTTACCAGAATGTATTTGTTTCTCTTCCTCTCTTCCTCTCTTCCTCTCTGAAAACAAATAAAAAGTACATTTATTAAAAAGGACTAAAACCCCTTGTTTCTCTGGTGCCTGGGCAGTGGCTTGATGGCCTGTTTGCGCAGAATGGACTGCACCTCCTCCCAGAGAGCAGCCAGGTGGGCTGGAGGTAGACGGCGGGGAAAGGTGGAGTCTCTGGGGGCTGCTCAGTGAGCAGCAGAGTGTGACCCTTTCTATGATTTGAAGAATCCAGGCATCTGACTTGAGGGTTCTCCATTGATTGAGATGGAGGGAGAACTGACCTCCGACCACCACCTCTTGGTCGGGAACTGGAAGAGGGGAGTCTGGCAAGGAGTCAAGTGGAGGTGGATCCAGCTGCCGGGGCTGGTGCATCACTTCTAAGGCACTTGGTGGTGGCCCCTGCAGTGGAAGGGGTGGGTAAGGCAGAGGACGCTCTGAGTTTGCCTTGGGGCTGAGAAGCTGCTGCCTGTCTGTTGGGTCCCTTACAAAAGGGACGACGCTGCCTGCTCTTTGGTTGTGTATGAGAGTGAGTGGACAGACTTACTAGCCCTGCCAGATGTCTGCAGATCATTAATGATGTCCTGGACATCTGGCCCAAACAGCTTTGAGCCACTGAAAGGGGCATTCAGCACCTTTTGCTGGATGTCTGCAACAAGGCCTGAGACCCTCAGCCAGCAGTGCCTACGGCGGCAAATGCGGGTGGCAGCAACTCTGGCAGTCGTATCCGAGGTATCACAGAAGACCCATATGAAGGTGCTTGCTAACATCCTCAGTGGTCTGCAAGCAAGTGAGAACCTCCTACTTCAGCGTACCTTCTGCGAGGGCCTGGGCAGTGGCCTTGGCCTTCTTCCAGTTAGTATTCTGATACTTTATCATATGGGACAGGAAGTTAGCAATCCTCAACCCAAGGGTGGAGGAGGTATAAACCCTCTTGCCTCAAAAAGATCAATTCTGTGTGACTCTGTCTTGGGGGAGGGAACTAAGGTGCTTGGGCACCTTAAACCTGTCATGAGCTGCCTTTATGACCATGGAATCTGTTTCCGGCTGGGCAGCATAACGCAGAAACCCCTGCAGGGCATGATAAAGTTTATCTGCCCCATGGGGAATAGATGGCACCATATTAGGTCTGTGCCAGGCTGCAGTAGTAGTATTCCTCAACACAGGCAGAACAGGAAGAATGATCTTGGGAGGAGACTCTGGGATCTCCCAGAAATCCACCAAATCCTTCCCAGTGACATCCTCCTCCTTGGTATGGAAGTCCATGGCTGAGGACAACTGCTTCATGATGCTGAAGAAGGTAGGGTCCTCTGCAGGAGACCTAGGAGTGTGTTTGACAGAATCCTCACTTAGTGAGGAAGCCATAGATCTGTCTGAGGAGAGGATCTCTTCCTCCTCCTCCTCCTCTTCCTCATCAGAAAGAAAAGGTCAGGATGGTACTCCTCCTTGACATCGACACCCTCTAGATAAAGGTCCGACATCTGAGGGACTGCCAACAGCCCTCGGGGGTGGGGGCAGGTCCATGACCGCGCGAGGTGGAGTCGACAGCGACGGTGCCATCGATGGCGATGGCAATGAAGACCTGTATGCGACCTAACTGGTGGACTATCAATGAAGTGAATTTAGTCAAATTTCATTGAGGTTGACGACCATTGAAGGTAGCATCGATGAAGGAGGGGTCGATAGTGCAGGGAGTGATGATCCACCAGAGGGGCCCCTGACAGCCCGAAGAGCCTGTAGCCTGAAGGCCAGGGGAAGCATCAGGCTTAAACAGGAGAGCCATCAACAATGACCCCATTGTTGATGAGGAAGAGGCCGATGACCCAGAGGTCAATTACTGTCTGCCCTGAAGGTCAGGCGGAGGCACTGTCAGTATGGGTTTGGTACGGACCGAGATCTGGACAGCAGATTTATGCATTGATGCAGCTGCAGTAGACAGAGTACCCCCAGACAAAGAAGAGGAGGCTGTTGGGGAGTGGGAAGTAGGCTGTTGGTTAACTAGGATCTGCAGCTTATCCATTAGGTAAGGAAATGGGCAGAATAGGTGGGCCAAGCAGTCCTTATCTGCCATCAAATTCTATGTTTCTATGATTGCCATTGGGGGGAGTGGTCCCGATCTCAGTCTTTTTATGACTCCCCCCACGAGGACTTGTCTTGGGCCTTAGTGGCCTTGGAGCTTGATGACCCTGTGAGCAACTGGGAAGCAGGTACCCCTGAGGACCCCTGTCTGGAACTGGTTACCTTTTGATCCATGAGGAAATTTTTATGCACCTGTTTGCATTGCCTGAGGATTGTTTGATTAAACTTCTGGCAGAGCTCACAGTCGGAGACTTTGTGGTCAAGCCCAAGACACCAGAAACAGAGAGAGTGTTCATCTGTAGAAGCAATTTTCTTTCTGCAGTGGCAGCGATGAAAGAGAGAAGTCGAAGGATTAACTCTCAACATAAACAAAATAAAGGAATCTCTTTTAAAAAAAAATTCTAATATAGTAAGTAAGAAAAAGAAGCTGCAGGCAAAAAATGGTGCAAAACTGCATCAGAGCTTCCATGGAGACCCAAGCAAACAAGTTGAGGATGGGAAAGAAACTGAGGAGGGAGTGGGGCCACTCACACCTTTATAGCATCAGTGACGTCATCACATAATGTCAGCGTGGGCGACCCCAGTTGTACTTGTGAAAATCTTCCATTTGGATGCTGCTTCACTGACGTTGAAGTTCCTATGATGTAATCTGATGACTGAGATACCCCTGAAGAAGATCAGTAGATGTATGTAACATATTTTAATCCATAACCACAGGCTAAATTACCAAAGCTCTGAGGACTTTGAAACAACAGATCGGTGCTTGAGAGCAAGCACGTTTCTCAAACATCATATGCAGTGAGGGGTATTGTGGAGGTACAGGCAAGGACAACAAGCATAGCAAGAGGTCATTTAACTTGCATGAATTAAATATAGAAAATAACTAAACACACAAGAACAAAAGAACATCAAAAACAAATACCATATCCAAAAACTGGAATGAATACCACATCTCATTGGTTAAACAATGAATTTCTTTTTTTTAAGTCTGTTCAGTACATTGCTGCTTTAAAACAAAATAATGATTGTGGTTTCCTAAAAATAGGAACTGCACTAAAAAGCGGACTTCTCTGGTTCATGAGAACCAATCAGGAACTGGAGAAAGAACTGACAAAACAATAATTTACAAATAACACCCTAACACAGAGTTATCGAGAAATAACTAAAATATTAAAACTGAAACTTTAAAATAAATTAAACTGTAAACCAGCCAGAACTGAGGAGATGACTTCAGGGTGACTGCTCTCTTTAGCAGAGGAATAAATCTGATGTTAGAAAGCAAGGTGGAGCATTACCCAAAGCAGAATTTGAATTTCATTCTTAAGTTCCATAATTAGCATGAAGTTCTAAAGCTCTGGGGTGCTCATTCCAGTGGAGTAATTGCACACTATGCATATATACTGATAGATACTTGGGGTTGGACTGCAGAATGCATTAATTCTGGACAATTTGTAACATCTAAAATATTTGGCTTAATGTCAACATCTTTAAAATCTGTCTAGCTGCCCTTGTTGCTGCTGCTGTACTTCTAGTGGACTGTGCCTTAATTTAGCACCATTATTTGTGTTTATTTGCTGTAAGTTTTTATTGGTAATGTTTCTTTTTATGAATTTAAAGTTACCTATTTATCCACCCTGAAGAAGGGGCCTAGCCAACATAATGCTGATGGTCATGGTATCACTGGAAATATCTATGATCTAATAAATCATCTTCAACACGTTTAGTGAAGGAGTCAGCTTTCTACTACAGCCTGTCTGAAATCTGGTCTTGTGAAAAGCAGATGTTTCTCTGTTTCATCTTATTACAGGGTCATAAGGGAAGCCACACTGGACCAATAATTTTTAACCAGTTTTATAAAACAATTATTGATTTCCCTTTTGTTCACTTAATATCTTCCTAGTCTTCAGCATACGCATATTTATGCCTGCCCCTCTACACTTTTTTTTTAGGGTTTTACAAAGTTAACCCAATTTTCTATATTACCTGCCTTTACCAGCTGAAAAAAGTGCATACGTCCTTACCATTCCCAATTTTGTAAATATGTGCCAACTCTGTTTGAGACAAAGCTTGGACTTAGGCTATGCAGTAGGTCGGAGGTCTGTTTGAAAGAATTCTGATTTGTACATGTTTGAATCAATTCTTATTAATACAGCACACATGCAACAGCAAGCACCAAAGAAAAAATACACAAAAGGCAAAATGCTTACCTTACAAGCTGGTTCAGTGAATTTGTTACTCCAAATGTAGATGTAGGACAGTGTCATGTTTGTTCTCATGGCTTCTGCAAGAGCTACAAGTCCTTTCCCACCAATGTTGTTACTCACTATTGCCAATCTGGAAGAACAAAAGTGGGGGTGGGGGTAACCAGGCATCAGGTAGGTTCTGTGGTGACAGTACAGCAGGAACAAACTGGACAGACTAGGTAGGCTTAGTGGCCCTTATCTTCAACAAATGATATGTTTCTATGTAAAAAATCATTGGAAAATTATCCTGGGCATCATACAAATACTATGCAACACTGTGAAACTTATTCTAAATGACATCTGGTAGAGGTGCAAGGGGAAATGAATAAAGCAGAATTTTGTTTTATATATAGTGACTTCCCCAAATGAAGCAAATTTGAACAGAGGAAATGCAAGGTGAAAAAATGGTTAATCTGCTGAGACCTTCACCATTACAGTAGTTGCACAACACAGTTTATGAAAATAAAACTTTTACTAATTATAAGTGGTTATATTTATTTTATGGCACATGGTACTGAGGAGGGGAGGAACCTCTAGTAACCCAAGGCCAAGACTCAAGATGCCCACCCACCTGTCCTACGCTTTCTACTACATGCTTGCAATGTTGTCTCCCATTACCCACACAAGGCATTTCCCAAACAATGAGTTAACTACTGTTAGTGCTGCGATTGTATGCAGGCAAACATGACAGTGAAGGTCAGTGTTTAAAGAGCAACTGACACCTCTAGGGCAACTTTGAGAAATATAATAGTTAACGGAAATATAACTTGAAATTAATTTTCCCCTTGTTCTTTAATATTAAATATATTTGAATGAAAACAGGGATATTATACCATGGAGTTCATCTACACTTGTTCATTCCCCACTGGAAAGTCATAACCTTCTCTTTCTTGCAACGCAAATGTTCACAGACGTCTGGCAACTACTACAGCGACAGACTTGCGGGTACAGTATATCGATATAATAGTTGCGGAATTTGGACAGTGACCAGCAGAGGAGGTGAGTGGAGGGCATGTGTTGGCCACCATCCTGGGACAAGCATGGGTGGGTTGTGTGCTCCAGGAGGTGGGGGCTGCCACCAGACATCAGGAATATACTTAATGGGAATGTGGGGGGGGGGTTGAAGCTATGTGTGCATTAAAGCATGCTTTAAAGAAGTATTAACTAGTGCTGTGCAGATAGCCTGTTAGTGCTCTCAATATACCAGTGTGCCCTGTATACATGCCTCTGCCTCTCATTAGCATGTACCTCTAGAGTGCATTAGCACTCACACATTAATACCTTTGGGGCACACTAATGGAACCTCGGAAAACAGGCAAGTTCATGCTGTTACAAAACTAAAATATCTTACTTTTCTTCAACTGAGTCTAATTATTTTATTGTAAAATGGGGTTTCCAGCCATTTACAAAAAAAACTCTTAGAATGATGTCAGCCAAGCTGGCTCTGTGGCGCTGAGCAAAGGTGTTTGTTTGGCACTCTGGTGACCTGTGTTCATGCCCTGAACCCTGGTGTCAGAAGCAGAGGCCAGCAGGGAGACAGTTTACAGTGTCCATTGGATGCTTCCCTCCCAGGGGGTGGGCGGACCTTAGGCACCTGGTGGTGGCTTGGGCAACGTTCTAGGCGGTGTGAGGTCTCGACACACAGTTGAACATCCCCACCCCAGTTTGCCATTACGGCCTGCCCAGCAAGGGTGGGGGGAAGTGGGAAGGGCAGAAAATGGAAAATTGCCCACCCCGGTCGACCGGATGACAGCCTCCGTACCCCGTTGCCTGAAGCCCCGGAAGTGTCCGGACCAACCCCCGCAGCACCCGGGATATGTAGCTGCACCTACGGGTGCTTCTCTCCCCCAGAAGGGAGGGACCCACCCAACAAAAGGTTACATTGGGTTACCTGGAGGGGCTGCAAATGTGGGGGCAGCGGATGGCGGAAGAGCAGCGGCAGGTGCACCTAGGAGACCTGAAGGAATGGCCGATCAGGGGTGCCTGGGAAGGAGCAAAAAAAAAAAACAGAATGTCAGCCAATCAGAGTGCTCTATTTCCAACCACTGTTTCATATTATGCCATTTATCATCATTGGTGGGGGGAACAGGACTTTCATAATTCATTTGTAGTTCACTTGTGAGTTAGGTTCCGTCTCCTCACCAATGAAGATAAATGGCATATTCTGAGTCAGGCCACTACATATCCTCGGTTTCTTTTTCTTCTACTGTATAAAAATATCTGCTACATGAAAACAATAAAAATGCAGCTTTCTTCTGAAGTTCTTATGCTTTGAGGTTGCTATTGTGTAGGGCAATAGCTTCGCTGAGATATACTGCCCCGTCATCCTCTATTCTGTTGGATGTCAAATCTAGAATCTCTATTGCTGTATTCTGCTTTAGCAGTCTTGCAAGGTGTTTTGCTCCATCAAGAGTTATTCTGTTACTAATGAAAACAAGGAAAGTAACTGTTACAAAGATACGCATTCATAGAGATCCTTGAAGAGCAATGAATAATTACATCTGTCAGCTCTGCCCCTGGTGTGTACTTTCTTCAGTCGGGAAAAGATGGGACGTGTCCAGCAGCACGGCAGTGGCTTTTGAAACAGCCACCCAGAGTTCCACATCTTGAGCACTCAGCTGATCCAGGGCAGTGAGAGTTGAGGCCAGTCAGGCTCTAAAAGCTGGAGACTTTGGGGGAGCTGCAGTTCAGGGACTGTATGGGGGGACTTACCTGTTCTATCATCCACAGCTATTAGAATCAGTTCTGCCCCTGGTGTGTACTTTCTCCAATCGAGAGAAGAGGGTACATGTCCCACCTCCCTTTACTTAAGGGCTGTGGCCTAGTGGGCCTCTCCACTGTGGGCCTCAAGTTAAGCAGCCAAGCTTAAGGGTAACTTGGAGTTTACCTGGATTCAGCCATGAGGAAGCTGTTTGGCCAGCCACACTGCTCCTGTAAGGTTCAGTACATTAATCCCTTGTGCCTATGTATGCCTGCTGATCTGTAAAGACCAGATCTGTGGATTTGTTGTTCATTGCTATTCAGTGCTGTGTAGGTGTTGTATATGGCCCTTGCTTCTACATTACTGTTTTCATTGATTTTGCAACGTCTGCATGTTGCTTCAAGATGTAACTAGTACCTGCAACTAAGATCTAACTTACTGTACTTTATATTTTTACAGTGTAAGTAGTACCAAATGTCTGCTTTATGTGCTAGTTAGATATTGCCTTATTACAGTACCTAGGCCTTAACTATTAGCTAACGTACGTCTAGCTTATAATTTTAATTAATTCTTATTTTTGTACTAGTGGAAATAGTTTGATATAATGTACCTTCCTGTTAAGTAATTTCACCAAGTAGGAGGTGAAGAGGATTGCAGCAATACCCTATCTAGGGTCAACCTATTTGTGACATACAAGCCGGGAACAACAGAGTAACATAACTGGGCTGGTTTAAGCTAACAAGAGAGGAAGGGGGGGCCTAGGAGCTGGCACAGACAGCAAAACAACTGGGAGGGGTGAAGGAGGAGGGAGGCAGGAAGACACAGTGCACAGAATGAGGAAGGGAGGGTGGTTAGCTGCAATGGATGTGGGATCACAGTCTTTCTGGGAACAATGTGGACAGCAGGGGACTGTCCAGTGTGCAGAAACCTTGAGCAACTTAGGGCAGAGATAAGGTGGCTAAGATGGGAGTTAGAAAGAGGGGGAAGAGGGGCTGGGGGGGAGAACAGTGGCTGAAGGAGCAGGTAAGGGCTGCTCTGAGCCAACTGGATGGCAGGGACAGGATGGAAACAAGGAGGTTACCAAAGTGCCCAGGGACATCTCCTCAAGGACTCTGTGGAACCAGAGTGGGAGATTGGCAGGAGGTAAGGAGAAAAGGTAGGTGAGGAAGGAAATCAGCACAAGGAGGTGGAAAAGGAACAGGGTGGGAGAAAGAGTTATGTTCTGAATCAGGGGCCTCATCGAACAGGTATGCAGTGCTGTCCAGTTTAGATGAACAGGGGGAAGGTGGGGAGGTAGAGGACTGAGAAAACAGAGTCAAAAGATAGTGACAAGGGGGTGAGAGGGTGTGTAGCTTGCGGGGGCAAGCAGGAAAAAGTAGTCAGAGTGCAGCAAAGGATGGGGGTGGTGGTGTTAGGGGAGGGAATAGGGACGGTAGTGTTGTGGCAAGCAAGGATTGCCAGGGAGGGATGGAAATGGGGAGGTTTGGAGAAGCAGTAGGAGGGAACAGAGATGGTACAGACGGAAATACAGCCAAATCAGATAGTGAGCAGATAAAGGGGAAAGAGGCTGGTAACGAGTGCACAGAAGGTCTAATAACAAGCCTGTGGGGGATGCAGCCATGATTGTCATTGGGGATTCTATTATTAAAGGTATCCATTGTGGGAGGAAGGGGGGCCCAAGAAATAGAAGAGTGACTGTCTGTATAATGGGGATGGAGGAGAAGAATGCAGAACCAAGGATCAGGGAAGTTGTAAGTGGGTGGGTGGAAACCCTCACTTGGTCATCCACTTGGGAAGCAATGAATTGGCAAGGGAAGAGGTGGGAGTGATGCAGAAAAGGTTCATAAGAGTTAGCAAAGAACTGCAGGGATTCAGTGAGCTCAATGGTCTTTTCAGGGGGTAATTCCTATCCCCAGAGCTAGCACAGTCAGAAAAAGGAGTACTGAGGAGTTTAATGATTGATTGAGGACCTGGTGCAAGGTGGAAAGGTTCAACATATTAGAGGTTGGGGAGACAAGTGGTCGGATAAGGGACTATATTCAAAGGATAGGCTGCATCTAGATTGGGAGGGGGCAAAAGTACTCAGGGACAAGCTGAGTGAACACACAGAAAAAGATCTGTGTTTAAACACTGAAGGGGGGGCAGTGGGCACAGAAACTTTGAGACAGGGCGGTCTGTGGATCCCCCCTCCGCACAGGAAGTAGACATCAGGGGGGAGGGCACAGGGGAAAGGAGGGCATCCAAGGACAGGGGGTGAAGGGAAGAGTAGAGGGGATAGGCAGATTAAGAGGGATACAGGTACTAGGCAGGGAGGTGCAGGGTCAAGGTTGAGGTTGGTGTCACTCAGTGCTCCCAGTCTTGGTAACAAGATGGCAGACATTCAGGCTCTCTTAGCAAAGGGGAAGATAGACACAGCAGCACTTACTGAGACCTGAGCTACAGCACACCTTGACTGATCTCTAGATCCTGGGGTACAAGCTGTACAGAAGGGACAGAGTGGTAGGCAAAGGGGGGTGGCAGCATACATCAGGAAGGGGGTAATATGCACTAGGCAAGATAATGAACTGGGAAAAGTGGAATCATTTTGGATTCAGCTCCAGAACAACAGAGGGAGGAAGATCAGATGGGGTTGGTCTACAGGCCACCCAACCAGCAGAAAGATAAAGACCAAGAAGGTACAGTTACGTAAGAACTTACCATAACAGTAGATCTTTGAGTGGAGCTCTTGCAGCAGGCAATAACTGGTAGGACTAAGCTACAAGGCAGCAGCGCCATTTCACTGGAACCGCAGGGGTTGCAAGGTTCTGTTTCAGCAGAATCATAGCTCTTCTAACCACTAAATTTATTGAAATATAAATGTTAGGGAAACCTTATTTTAGTTTTCCTACAGGTTGCAATGGACATCATACAGGCTGTAAAAAATAAATCACAGGGGTCACGAATGCACCCCCTTGCTACCCCTAAATAACACCCTTGTGTCAAAGTGAGGGAGTACTCGGCTATATGGTGTGCATTGCTACCTTTATATTACACAGGCTACCCAGCCCATGGCTGTAACCCAATATAGCACTCCTGCTTTTTTAAAAATGTAGCCTTTATTTAGGTGCACTCATGCTGGTCTTGTAGACAGCACCATTAGTTATTTTGATCCTTTGGCACAAGTTGCTAGGGCCACATGGAAAACTTCTGGTTAGCAGCCAATATCAGCATGCCAACATCTGCCCTATGGTATAAAATGGGCGGTCCCCCAGACCATCCTCAATTCTCCTGCCGGAGACCCCAGCATATTCAGAAATTGAAGAACCGAGGAGGTTCCTAATAAATGAGGAAAGTAGAATAGCTGTGATGGAGAAATAGCTGTCGGGGGAGGGAGGGAGAAGAGCAGTGCCTGCTCAAAGAGCTCCTCTTGAAGATCTACTATTACGGTAAGTTCTTACGTAACTGTACTGTCTTACTTCATGAGGGCTCTTGCTGCAGGCAATAACTGGTGGGACTGAGTCCTAAGCAGTGAAGGAATAGACCCAGTCAGCTGGGAGGTGGAAACAGCAGTCATAAGGCACTTTATGACAGGAGGCATTGTAGGACTGCAAGTCCGAAACTGGCTCTACGCCTAGAGGAAATGTCCAAACTGTAATGCCTGATGAAGATGTGAACAGAAATGAAAATTACGTACCTACTGTAATTCTCGATCTTCTTGGACGAATTCTCCACCACTTATTCACACTAATGGGACTCGCCAGAGGTACTGGGACTGGCGAGAACCAAAAATCTTCTGGAGGGTCAGGCATAGAATGGGGCCGAGGAAGTGGCACTATAGACCGGCTTGCACCCTGTAGGCTACCTCAGCATCGACACTCCAACCGCCTCAGTAACTTTTTTTAACAAGGAGGTGTAGCGTAAACTAACCTAGTGAAACTAACCTGTGATGGACATAAGATAGACTGAATGACCCGTGTAAGAAGGGTCAACACAACAGAGTCTTCACAGCCCAGCCCAGCCCAGCCTGTCTTGAGCTCACTTGTCTCCTCGAAGCAATTCCCCGATATTCTTCATGAAGCGTAATCGGTAGGATACCCCTGCCTGTTGAAGATAAATCCTTAAGACATCTGTGCCGTCAGGCTGTTTTCATGTATCTTTGCGTACCATCGATCCCTGTCTCTTTTGGCTAGTCTAACACGGAGAAGTGATCCTTGAGACTTATAAAACCTAGCTAGTGAGTCTTGGTGCAACTCGCACCCTGTTAACACATTGGGCAATCATGGCAGTACTCGTGTGGTTTCAATTACTTGCATGCTTATGTATGGTACCCCACGTGACAGACCATTCGAGCAGAATTGGCCCCAACATAGAGTCATGCCTACCACTGCTAGACTGCCTTTATATTAATACTACGTATAACTTATGCTGCTACCACATGACTCTGCACCCTTCTCACTTTGTGGAATCTCCTCGAGGTGGGACCACTACCTTGTTACCAATATGTGGCCCCTCACCCCACCCACCCAAAACCTACACATCTTGGTGCTATACTGGATGGACCATAGGCTATGCGTCCCTAGGTCAGCACAAGGGGAAACTTTGGACTCCGGACCCCCGCACTCAAACTTATACTAGATGCAGAAAGATTTGTGCTTTCAAACTACTCCTCGCTGCCCTAAGGAAAATTGTGTTCCTACTACTTTTGTGTTCAGGTAATGTTGAACTCAACCCTGGTCCCACAAAAGCTCTCTCATCTCCATCCAACCTTACAAGACTGAAAGGAGTCAGCTTTATGTACGCAAATGTTTGCAGTCTTTTAAAGAAATTTACATCAGTCCAGGCATGGATTACTCATACCACACCAGACGTACTTGTGCTCTCTGAATCCTGGCTTCCAGCACCCACCCCAGATAGAGAGGTTAACATCCCTAACTATCTCCTATTTAGAGCCGATAGGCAGACCAGGGGAGGCGGAGTAGTCATCTACGTCAAAAACAAATTTTCAGTGTCCATCCTAGACTCTACCTCTATTGCAGGTGGATTTGAATGTCTGTCCCTTAAAGTTGAACTTTCCCATTCAATGGCTTTCAGTGTCATAGGCTGTTACAGACCACCAGCTGCGGGGCCTCGGCTTCTGTTCCATCTGACATCGATTATGGGCTCTGTCACCATTGAAACAATTTTTCTAGGAGACCTTAATTATGATTAGCTGACTAAGGTCTCGTTACCCCTGAAGCAATTCTGTGACTCCCATGGATTCACATAACTTATTACTGAGCCAACTCGCATTAACAAGAAAAACCCAATGAACAGGACCCTATTGGATGTCCTTCTCGTAAGCAAACCATATTCCTTTTCCCATGTCGGAATTTTTTTAGCAGATGTTAGTGACCTCTGCTTTATTGCTGGTATAAGAACTGATGCTAAACCCTCACCAACATCTAAATTTTCCACTAAAAAGTAGAGGCAGAACTTCAATCCTCTCGCATACTTCAATGAATTAAAAAACTCTTTGCACTGGCAGAGTTTTTACCTTGCTAAATCGGTGAGTAATGCCTATGACATCTTCCATGAAATTTTAACCAGTGCCTAAATAACCATGCTCCTCTGGTAAAAGCACGATATAAAGCTAGAACATGTCGTTGGTTCTCAAGCGGACCTCAAGGCTGCCTTACTAAAAAGAGATCAACTCAGGAAAAAGACTTGCAAATCACACACAGACAAAGACTGGTGTCTCTTCAGGACAGTTAGAAATGCCTGCACTAAGATGGTCAGAGATGCCGAGGCCAATTCTTACCGATCTGAGCTAGATTCTGCTTCGAAATGCCCTACCAAGTTCTGGTCCATACTAAAAGAACTGACTGGTCATTCTCCAGGAAATGTGCTTCCCTCCAAAATTACCACTGACAATGCTATAATCAATGACAGAAACGAGATCCTGCAGGCCTTCAACAATCATTTTGCCACTGCAGGCCTAGTGTTCGATAATGCACCGGTAAGCAGACTACACCCACAGATCAACACTAAGCTCCCGGAACTGAGTAACAACATTGTAACCTTCTCATTCTTACCCACCTCCATAAAGGAAGTTGAAGATCTCCTAAAATTGGACACTAAAAAAAGTGCTGGGGCTGACTTCTTCGACCCATATTACTTGAAAATTGCTTATCACATCCTTGCCGTGCCCATCTCTCACTTATTCAACTTATCCCTATTGCAAGGTTCCCTCCCTCAGTTATGGAAAGTTGCTCATGTCATCCCCCTGTTTAAATCAGGGGATCCCTGTGACCTAAATAACTATAGGCTGATCTCCCTCCTCCCCATACTCTCCAAGCTCTTAAAAAAATTGTGGATACCCAGCTGAGATCTTTCATAGACAACTCAAACTTACTAAACCCTATGCAGTCAGGCTTCAGAGCAAAGCACAGTACCATTACGGCCCTGGCAAAAGTAACTAACGACTGGCAATGGGACTTAAACAAAAAATTAATCTGTGCAGTTTTCCTGGACCTCAGTAAGGCCTTCGACACCGTTGACCACTGTTTGCTCCTCTCCACTTTACAAACAATAGGCCTAGACTGAACCTCCTTGTGTTGGTTCCATGACTACCTTACTGGTAGGCAACAACAAATCAAGGCTGAAGGGGAGCTTTCTTCACTTAAACTGATAAAAAGATGTATCCCTCAGGGGTCCATATTGGGACCATTACTGTTTGCTATCTATATCAACAGTCTGGATGTAGGCATTAAGGAAGCAAGCATTCACCTGTTTGCTGATGACACGGTGCTCTACATAAGCCGTGAATCTCTTGAAGCTGCCTGTGGTGACCTGCAAACTGATTTTAACATCCTGCAGCACCAGCTCCTCAGTAAAAGACTACTACTTAACGCCAAGAAAACCAAGGCAATGCTATCGTCACCAACTGACCAGGGGGCATATTCTGCCACTGCTGGTCCATTACCTTCTATCTCCACCTTGCTAGGTGAACATCTTGAATATGTACCGAAATTCAAATATTTGGGTGTCTGGATAGACAATAAACTCTCCTTTGTGGAACATATAGAAGAACTGCTGAAAAAGCTAAGGCAGAGGCTTGGACTCTTCTTCAGAATAAATTGCCTCCTGACCGCAGACGCCGAAAGACAGCTCATCCAATCCACGTTCCTCTCACTAACTGACTATGCTGACTTCATATATGGCCAGTGCCCAGCCTCATACCTTGCTAAATTGGATGTACTGTATCATAGAGCTCTGAGATTTATAACAGGCCTCCCCTTTTCCACCCACCACTGTTCACTATATGCAGCTGTGGGTTGGCCCTCCCTTCAACACAGGCAGCATAGAAATGCAGCCCTCTGGACGCCCCAAGCCATCACCAACAAACTCCCACAATGCATTGTCAACCGTCTCCCACTAAGCCTGATTGGGAATTTTGCCTTGAGAAGTCACTCGCTGGTTTTCTTGAAAGTACCTAGGGTCGGTACCCGCTTTGGAAGAGCAGCCATAAGCTTTGTCCTGCCCATGCTTTGGAATGGGATACAGAAATCGCTGAGACTTAGCTCCCCTGTTAGTCTTGCTATGTTCAAGACCCTGTATGCCAAAACATTTGTGGAGCTCTGTAACTGTTTCCACCGTTCCTAGTTGTCCAGCTGACATTTCCACTCAATATAAGTCCTTCCCGTTCAAACTAAGTGTTCCCTTACCAAGATTACTCCCCCCTCTCTCAGTCCATTCTAATCTCACCGGTACTACCGGTTCACCTCAGTCCATTCCAGTCCCACCGGTTCTACGTACTCACTACAACACCCCCCCATTTCCCACTCTTATGCCCTGATACCACCTGCTTAGTATCCCAGAATCTTTCTGCCAGCATCCCTGCCTCCTACGCATGCACTTTTCCATATTCCAGGGACTCCTTTACAGGTTATGAACATGTTATTGATGGATAGGATTATAAAGGCATCTCTGTATATATATTATTTAGCTTTATTTCTACACTGTATATATTTTGTTGTATACGTCTTGCTACTGTTGTTTTATGTATATTTTACTTGTACTCTATTCTGTACCTTTGTCCTTGCAAACTGCAGGTCCGCCTTGTAAATGAACTTGCTCAATGGTGATCGCCTGGGTAAATAAAGATTTTGATTGATTGATTGAGGGAGTGAAGACCAAAAAAAGATATGTGAGCTCGGGGGATGGAGGGTGGGCGTGTGAATGAGTGGTGGAAACATCGTCCAAGAACATCAAGAATTATGATAGGTACATAATTTTCATGTCTTCCTAGACATAAAGTCTCCACCACCCATTCACACTAATGAGAGAGTACCGAGCTGAAATAATCCCCTGAGAAGGGCGGCAGGAGAAAAGAGCTCACTTAGGACAGAAGTCCATTAAGGATTGTCCTGTCAAAGGACTGATGCTGCTGTCTGGCATGGACATCCAAAGTGTAGTGCTTTGCAAACGTGTTCAGACAGCTCCAAGTAGCCGCACTGCAGATGTCTGCAATGGGCACATTTCGAATTTCTGCCAGAGATGCCGCAACTGCCCTGGTAGAATAAGCGTGTACTCTGCCTTCCAGCTTAACCTGTGCCATGTAGAAGCACTGGCAAAGACATGCCACTAGCCATGCTGAAATACATCTGATAGCAACAGGCTGGCCCAGCCGGGCCATGCTGAAGGAGACAAACAGTTGTTTTGATGTGTGGATTTCTTTAGTTCTATCTAAATAGAACCTCAACATCCAGAAAATGTAGGGTACACTTCCCCTCATTCTGGAAGTTTGTGAAGTAGGTCAGAAGGACCAAGGGCTGATTCAGATGGAATTCTGAGACTACTTTAGGGAGAAACTTAGGGTGAGTTCACAGAACCTCCTTGTCTTTGTGAAATACAGTATTGGGGGGGGAGAGAGTCTGTGACCAAAGCATGTATTTCAGACACTGTGAGTGGAGGTAATGGCTACAAGGAAGGCGGTCTTCCAGGTCAGAAACTTCAGCTCACAAGTTGCTAGGGGATTGAAAGGTTTAGGGGGTGAACATGTCTAGCACAAGATTAATGTTCCAGGCAGCTACCAGTCATCTGACTGGTGGCCTAGTGTGTAGTATGCCCTTAAGGAACCTCTTGACCAAAGGTAAGTGAGCCAGAGACATGGAGTGTACGGGCTCATGGTATGCTGAAATCGCGCAGAGGTGAACCTTTACAGTTGAGTATTGCAGACCTGTATTTGACAGGTCCAGAAGATACTCCAGGACTTTGTTCAGTGGGCAGAAAAAAGGGTTCCAAGAGGACTTTGCACACCAGATAGAGAACCTCTTCCACTTAGCCATGTAAGTTTTTCTAGTAGCTGACTTGCATGCCACTAACAGAATATCTGAGACCCTACATGAAACATCAAACCTACTCATCTCTATCTCCTCAGGAGCCAGGTGTGGAGGTGAAAGGATGTCAGGCTGGGATGGACCACTGGGCCCTGGGTCAGCAGGTTCATTTGAAGTGGAAGCTGTCTTGGAGAACTTTCCGATAATCTGTTGATTAATGGAAACAGGGTCTGATGAGGCCAGAATGGGGCGATGAGGATCATTCTGCCCCCTGGGTCTCCAGTTTGAGCAGCACCCTCTGAATTAAGGGAAGAGGAGGAAATGCGTACAGAAAGCATCTTGTCCACCGCAGTCTGAATGCATCCTGACAAAAAATGCCAGGTTCTGGATTTCTGGAGCAGAATAGAGGCAGTTTTGCGTTGAGTGGGGATGCAAAAAGGTCCAGGTCTGTAGTTCCCCACTCTTCAAAGAGTGAGTGAATGACGTTTGTGTCCAGAGACCACTCATGAGTGTCTGTTTCCGTTCTGCTGAGATGATCCACCAGATCATTGTGCACTTCCAGTAGGTAAACTGCTTGGATCAGAGCTTTGTGCTCTAGGCACCACTCCCACACTGTCATCGCTTCCCTGGATAAGGGTTAAGAGTGTGCTCTGCACTGCTTGTTGATGTAGTACATCACTGCTTTGCTGTCCATTTGAAGGAGAATTATCTTGTGGCAGAGAATGTCCTTCAGAGCTCAGACTGAATACAGGACAGTGCTCATTTCTAGAACATTAATGTGGAGTTGAGACTTGTCCTAATTCCATCGACCTTGCTTGTGATCTTGACCGTGAGCTCCCCATCTGAGTAGGGATGCATCCATGGTGATTGAGAACTGAGATTCCAGTGGGGCAAAGGGGAACCCTTTCAAAAGGTTGTCCTCTTGAGCAACCAGGTGAGTGACCATTTTAGAGGTTCCGTCGCCTTGATGTGAAAGGACTGGAGATGTGTGATCGGGGACCACTGAGTGCTGACCATCAGCTGAGTAATCTTCATGTGAAGATGAGCTAGGGGCACAGTGAACACACCAAGGATGCCATGAGACCCAGCATACACTGTATCGAGAGAGCTTGAATCGAGTCGTTCTCCCTGATGAAGTGAGCCATCTGAAGAATGTTGTTCCTTCTGTCCTCTGGAAGAAAGGCTTTTGCATTGGGGGTATCCAGAGGGCTCCTATGAAGAGGAGCCATTGGGAGGGCTGTAGCTGCAATTTTCCCAAATTCAACTGAACTCCCATGGACGTGAGGAATTTGGAAGCCATAGCCATGGCTTCCTGAATCTCTTGACTGGAGGGGCTTGTTAGAAGCCAATCGTCCAGATATGGGAACACTTGAATTACGAGCTTCCTGAGATCTGCTGCGAGAACTGCAAGGTACTTTGTAAAGACTTGAGGCACAGAGGATAGCCCAAAGGGCAGGACTCTGAACTGGTAGTGTCGACCCAATGCCACAAATCTGAGGTATCTGCAGTGGTTTGGGTGTATGAAAACATGTTGGTAGGCATCCTGCATGCCTAAGGAGGTCAACCAGTTGTTCCGATGAATCAGAGGTAACAGGGAGTCGAGAGATATCATCCTGAACTTTTCCTTGTACTGAAGAAACAGTGAAATTCCAGCAGAAATTCCACCAGTGGAATGGTCATTCCACACTAGTTTTGCCAGCGGAATTCCACATTCTGCACAGCACTAACTGAAATTTATTTAAATCACTCCAGACAGGAGCAAAGGGCAGGGGTGGACTGTGTTTTAATTAAGTAGCTCATAATATACATCCTAGGACAGGCAGGCCCTGAATTGTATAAAACAGCATTTCAAAAATGGAAACTTCAGCCAGCCACACAGACAATGGCAGAGCAAAGCCCAAGTTAAAGCTAAGTTAGCCAGGCGGGCTGCTAAACAAGGGTTAGTATGCACAAATCTTGTTTTTTTTTTTAAATAAAAAATAGGCCAGTCAGTCAGGGCAAGGCAAGCCCCCAGTTAAAGTTATAGCCAAGCTAGCTAGTAGGGTTAGTAAATAAGGGCTAGCTAGCCCCAAAGGTTTTTTTTTTTATTATTTAGAAATATTGCTAGGAATGATGAGCAGGGAGAGTGTTGTGGCTCCTTGGGACCTTCGCCGGAGAACTGCGGGACACATGTTTGCAGGGAGGAGACAGACTGGATGGGGGCCTGAGGGAGGAAAGAAGCTCCAATATGCAGAAAAGGCTCTCATAGGTAGTACAGGCCCTTAGACCAGGGGACTACAGCAGGCCGGGCCCTGGACCTAGCCACCTAGCCACAAATCAATTCCTGGGAAGGGAAAGATAGGGAAGAGCATTGCACAGACAAGGATGCTCACAACAAGACTCCTGGGGGCTCCCAGAGATGCAAACTCGAAGGTGGAAGAGTTGATTAGAATTGCTGAGTTAAGCACACAGTGCTGGGCAATTCAGAGGCACAGGTTTAGTGCAATGCCCTTAGCTAGCATGCCTCACCCTGTCAGCCTTGGGTCAGCTGGCAGGCAGATAGAGTACACTTTACCCATTGGAAGCACAAGTTATTTGTACATAGTTCATGAGTTACAGATTCAAATGTTTGAAAAAAGGTTTGTTAGACCATGTGGTGTTGGCACTGAAGGGCCAGGTGCACTTCAAGGGAGAATGGCTGAGGGAAATATTACCACCTACAATGATTAATGGTCTAGGCAGCCCTATAAAGAGAACCAGGGTTCTTAATGAATTAAAAAGAATTAAAACAGAGATAGCCTTCCTTCAAGAGACCCATCTAGATGCAGCAGAGAGAGCCAAAGTAAAGAGATCATGGGTGGGACAGGTATACTATGCCCCCTTCACTGAACACCTACATAGGAGAGGAGTGGTCACCCTGATACACAAAGATTGCCCATTAGAATTGACAGACATGCAGCAGGACAGAGAAGGGAGATTTCTGTTGCTCAGAGGGAGGTATTGGGAGATTCCATGCACCTTGTTTAATATTTATGTCCCTAACCAAGATCTGGAGAACAGTCACTTTCTTTTTTTTTTTGCATAGAGGTTTTTCTGCACCTCAGAGTCAGGCGGGCAGCTATGGCCCTCCCTCAGAGGACTCGTCCCTGGTCCTGCATGTCCCCGCTCAGCAAACCCCCAGTAATTCCCCCCTGGCTTGCCCTCCCGTGTCAGGGCCAGGGAAAAAAGCATTGACTTTTACCCCCCCCGGACGCAAATCCAGAAGCCAGGGTAGCACAGGGACATGGGGCCATCATGGAGCCCGCCAGTTTCCTTTTCCTCTTTTCTCCCATCCCCCCTCCTCTACCAATGTAAGGATGTTGGTATGTGTCTCCTGACCCATACTGCCCTCCAGCCACCACCACCAGAGGGCAGTCAATGATCAGGATGACAAGCCTTCCTCCCTCCCAAGAGAGGAGAGCAGTCCTCTGGATGTGCAATCCTCCCTCACCCCTGCCAACCCACGTCGAGCTCATTCCCGAACCCAGGTCACCGGCATGGCATGAGCTGTAACGACCACCACCACAACCCCCAGTGCCACTGGGCCAGTATCAAACAGTCGCTTTCTAAGGGAGACATTAATAAAAGTGAAACCTCCCCCTGGAGATCTCTTTATAGTAGTGAATTCAACACAGTTCTCAATCCAGTATTGGACAAGTCTGGAGCCACATAAGGTCCTCCATCTAGGACTGTCATGAGCCTCATGTGGCTAATCCAAGAGTTGGGTCTGGTGGCGATCTGGCATCACCTCCACCCTAGGGTGCAGGACTATACCCGTTGGTTGGCTCTGCACCAGGCCTACTCAAGATTAGATCACATTTTCTTATCATCTGACTCCACAAGGTAGAGTTTGTCAAAATCCTACCAAGAATTGTGTCAGACCATGGAATGGTGACGATGAGTGTCTGGGCATTTCCCAAAGTCAGAAACTTCCAGTGAAGACTAAATGTCTTGCTTCTCAACAGGGATGAATGTAAAGATTTGGTGAAGGAGTCCATAAGAGAGTATTCAGCCTGCAGCCCCATCCGGGACTTGCCAATGTCCATGTAGTGAGATGGACTGAAGGCAGTCATTATAGGTAAGACTATCAGCTATGCCCCCAGTCTCAAAAAAGCTAATCAAAAAGAGTTAACTGACCTTGAGTCTTAACTTTTTGATTTAGAAGCAGAACACAAAATTGTCCTAGATGAAAGAGTACGGGCCATGCTAGAGGAAAGCAGAAAAACTCAATAAGTTCTTGGATGACAAGATAGCAGAGCAGTTGCGGTACTCTTGCCAGAGGTTCTATGAGGTGGGCAACCAAGCAGGGATGCTGTTAGCCTGGCAGCTTCGAAAAGAGGCCACCGGCAGAATGGTCCTCCAGCTGAGGTCCAGCACAAGCTCGACTCAGTTTGTCTTGGACCCGGAGAAAATAGCCCACCTGTTCCAAGACTTCTCTAAAACTCTTTAAATCCAGAAGCTGACTGTAGACTACCATGGAAGCTGGAGGACTTCTTTGCCAGAGTCAAACTCAACCAACTCTCCCAGGAAGAGCTGGAGTGCCTAGAGACACCCTTTTCCCAGGAAGAGGTCACAGGCGCAATAATGGGGTTAAAGTCCAGGAATGCCTCAGGTCCAGACAGTCTGGCAGTGGGACGGTATAAGACAGTGAGGGTGGAATCCTCACCCCTACTTGGTCAGGTATGTAGGGGGGTACAGGAGGAAAAGGGAGCACCCCTAGCTGGCAATATGCCCAAATTTCAGTCATCCACAAAGGGGGGGAAGGACCCCATGGTGTGTGGCTCATACAGGCCTATTCCACTGCTTAATGTGAACCAGAAGTTTTATACTTCTGTTGTGGCACATAGGCTACAGGGCTGTGTGGGGAGTCTAGTATACCAGGATCAAACAGGTTTTATAAATGTGTGTCTGATTCATGACAACATATGATGTCTACTGAATCTTATCAGCTGCCAACAGTGCTCTCATGAACCTATATTGGCGGTATTCATGAAAGCGGAGAAGGCCTTTGACCGGGTGGACTTCAGGTTTCTACACAGATCTCTAGAAGAAATGGGACTAGGTCCTAAATTCAGAGAAAGAGTAAAAGCCCTAAATGCTTCCCTCCAAGCCATGGTCAGGGTTAATGTCATCACAACAGGTAGGTTCTACCTGACCAGAGGAATGAAGCAGAGGCTCCCACTCTCCCCCCTGCTGTTTGCACTCTGCATTGAGTCCCTTGCAGAGAAGATTCGATGCAATGATAATATACGGGGCATATGGGCCAACAGGTCCCAAATGATATCCCTCTATGCCAGTGACTCTCTCTTTTTTGTAACCTCTCCCAATGCTTCCCTACCAGTCCTTAGATGGGAGTTAGAGCAATATGGACAAATATCTGGATACAAGGTGAACCAGGATAAGTCAGAAGCAATCATGATGGAAGGAACCCTACCCCAGGAGGTCCTGAGGAATTTTCCCTTCAGGTGGGCAACTGCTAACACTGTGAAATACCCGGGTGTGAGGATCTCCCCACAGCTCTTGTCTCTTTTTAAATTAAACTCTGAAAAACTGTGGGCAGAGATCCTGGCTGATCTCTCACATTGGGAATTGTTTCCTCTCTCCTGGGGGGGTGGGGGAGAGATCGATACCATTAAAACTAATATACTCTCTCGTTTCCTTTTTCTTTTTCAGGCCCTTCCAGTTAAAATACTAGATGCCTTTTGGAAGAAGGTGAACACCTCTCTACCAACCTTTTTGTGGCAGAAGGGCAGGCAGAGGATCAGTAGTAAATAGTTCACTCAGCCTAGTGAAGGGGGGGTGACCCTACCTGAACTTCTATCTATACCACATTGCTGCTCAATTGGCTCCAGTTGTTTCATGGGTAAAGCAGAGAACAGACATTGGATGGCTAGAGGTGGAGGCCCACCAGGCCTGACTTATCCATCTTACAGCACTCCCCCATGCACCCCCTCACCAGAGCTGTGGAACAGTTTAGCCAACCCATGGACCAGATTTATGCTGAAAACCCTGGTGAAGGCCAGGAAACAGATGCAAACCCCAGAGAAATTGGGCCCTCTCACCTCCATAACTGGGGATCCTCACTCTCCACCCCCCCATGAATGGACTCGGAATTCCTTAGGTGAACTACGCCCACACTGTTACACTTCCAGAGTGTGATTCACAACAAAGTATTGTCTCATTTGCTGATTTCAAGGGAAAGTTTGAATTGCCCAGAATCAACTTCCATGGGTTTCTGCAGCTAAGACATTGGCTATCTTTGAATCAATTGATCCCCCAAATAAATAGGGACCTCACCCAGCTGAAGAATTTCTTGTTCTGGGTGGTACACCTGATGAGGAGAGGAAAACTAATATCAGGAGCATACAAGGTACTCCAGGGTGGCAATAGCCCACAGATGGAGAGATTGAGGCTCAAATGGGAGGGGGAAGCAGGGTTGCCAGTCCCAGTGGAGAAATGGACTCTAGCATGGGAAAGCGGGTGGAGAACAGCAGCATCACCTGGATGGCAGGAATTCTGCTGGAAATGCATGGTTAGGTTCTTCCATACTCCCTCAATCATGAAACACTTTCAGAGGGGAAATTCAGATCTGTGTTGTAGGGGGTGTGGTCAGGTGGGAACTCAGTTCCACATTTTTTGGGCCTGCCCCTGGGTCACAGATTTCTGGGCAAAAATCCATCAACACTTAAATAGAATATGGTAGGCCCCTATCCCCTTTAATTTCAATACACTGTTTCTGGGATTTAAAACACAGGGTGTTGGAAACAACAGGCAACAGGGTCTGCTCCAGTCCCTCTGTCTAGCAGCCCCATAAGGAAGTGACAGTGAACTGGCTCAAAGACTCCCCTCCCTTGTATGACTCCTGGATATCCAGAAGCACCAGTTGTGCCCGACAGATAAAGCCCCAATGTCCCACACAGCGACAGCACTATATCAACACCGGTATAGTGCTGTCACAGAACAAAGTGCTTTTTTCGGGGGGCTGTGTCCAGGTCAGAGCTGTTCCAGGGAGGGAGCAGAACACCGGGAGAAGCTACATCATGTAAAACAGACCATTACAGCAACTGTCACTGTAATGGTCTATTTTTGGGTTTCCCTGTCTTGGTGTCACTCTCAAGGGTGCCACCATGGATATGTTTCAAAATATTTTAGTCTCACTCTACCCAAATGTTAGATTGTGCATTAAATATTAGTATTTTAAATTCTATCGTCTTTCTCGTTATTGAGTTTAAAATAATATTCTTTAAATAAATATATTCATAAACCAATGTGCTGTATGTTAGCTATTTCAAATTAGCTCCCAATGTATTTTATTTGATCCAAATGGTAACGTTTCAGAACTTCAAAATTGTTCCTTCATCAGACCTGGAGCTTAATGTACACTGTGAAAAATAAAAATATAATGATATACATTTTAATACATTTCTGTTAGAAATGTGAAAATGTAACTACATATTTTCTCAAATAAATGTATATATATGAAGATCAGGTGGAACAAACCTGATGGGATCACAAAAAATATACGAGCGAGTAAAATGGTGCTCGGAGGTTGCGAGATGTCTTTAAATGACTGCAGATTCAGAAGTCTGTAAATGAAAGATAAGAGAAAATTCTTTTCTATATATTTTGTATTAGTTTGTTTTGTATTTGCATTCTCATAATCAAAATTGGTCATGTGTTATATCAATGTCTGTTTAAAAAAGGACTTACTGGAAAAATATTCAATTAATAGTTAACGTTGTTTTAACAACTTGTAATTGGTGTCAGACAATGTTTTCTTTAAGACATACAGCAGCAAAAATTAAATTGTGTATCTTCTCAAAATGACTTCAAATCTCAGAAGTCTGTAAATAAATGAATAAAAGAACTTCACTGAGTCTATAATTTAAGTTTTCACAAAGTAAAATGACTTCATTATTATAAGAAAACTTACTGGGAGGAATCTCCATTCAAACTTAAAATGCTTTTGACAGCGCCAAGTCAGAATCTGACAATGTTTCTACGAGACTCTGCAATGCAGAAAAAACTAATGAAAACCCGAAAGTAGTCTCAGTATTCAGTTTTAAAACGGAGACTTGTATTTCCTTCCGTATTTACCTTCGCTCTGTAAGTGTGTCTATTTCTTTCTTCTGTATCATGTTTTTAAAGTTCACATCCCGACTGGGATAAAAAAGAGAGACAAACTCGCATACACTCTCCCGGCGCCATTACCCACTCAAACAGTACATAGAGTTTCAAACACTGACACCTCTAAGGTGAGCAAGAAGGGCCGGGCCACGTATAAACACACCTGATGGCGTGCTGACGTCAGTAGGGACGTCACCTGTGTGGCCCGGTCTGTTAAGAAACAGTGTGAGTTAAATTTCACTCTGTCCCCTTCTGCTTTAAACATTCTCTGTGCTCAATAGCTACTTGATTGCTTATAGCAATTCTGACCAATAAATTTCAAAAATGGAAATTTATATATAATTTACACAATAAATGTTATGAAATAATTAAATTTATCTTTTGAACCTTGGTTTCCCAAACTCTACAAACTCATTAGTGACAGTGAGACATTTTTATACTTGACATTTGTAACTAATGTTATAAATAAATAGGCTAACTTTGACTGTTTTTGTTTGATGACATTTAACACCATAATGAATATTGAGCCTCTTCAATGTAGGTTCTTGAGGTACTTACTGATCATAAAGAACTCATGGGAATATCATTTTTCTTATAATCCTTCTAAAGCTTGCTTCTTTCAATAGGCTTTAAAATTATGATTTCAAACAATATCGTCAGAAATGAGAAGCCATACATATAAAGTGTCCGTTTAACTAATAAAGAGGAAAATCGGGGGAGGAAGGGGGGGTGTTAATACTGATTGCTTATATAGTAAAGAAAAAGGAATGGTAAAAAGGGTGTGGGGGAAAGGGAAGATTATAGTGCTAAATAGAGTATGAATGGTGAAGAAAGGGAATAGTGTGTATGAGCAATTAATATTTTGTATATAAAAAAGGGGGAGGGATAGTGTATATGAAGAGCTGGATCTAAAGAAATATCAGTTGAAGGTAGACCAAGACACATTCTCATTCAGTCCACATCTGTTTTGATGTGTTCTTAAGGTGTAGGTCCACCATGCTTCTCTTCGCAATAGGGTCATTTCTCTATTTCCTCCTCTGGAATTCATCTTCACATGTTCCAGTCCAAAAAATTTTAAACTTGAAATAGAGTGGCAAAAATCAAAAAAATGTCTTGCTAATGGAGACCTAATATCTCCTCTTCTGATGTTGCTTTTATGTTCTGATATTCATAGTTTTAAAGGTCTTGTTGTTTCACCAATATAGTATGGAGAACAAGGACAGATGATGCAATAAATGACAAAATCTGTTCTGCATGTGATGAAATCTCGGATATCATACTCTTTATCATCACATGTGCTATTTATAGATTTCATCTTTTGACCATTGTTGCAGTGAACACAATTGCCACAAGGGTAGAAGCCTTTAATTTCACTTCTGAGCCATGTTCTAGATTTCTCTGTTGGAGTCCAGTGTTGTGTTTTATTTACTTTATTTCCAATTGTTGTCGTTTTTTTAGCTGTTACCCATGGTTTTTGTTTAAACATTTTTTGACCCCATTCATTCGATTGTAAAATATTCCAATTTGATAGAATTACTTGTTTTATTTTCCCAAAGCTTTCTGAGTATTGTGTGGACATGGTGATTTTAGATTCTGTTTCTATGGATGGTTTAGATTTATCTAATAATAAGGAATTTCTATCTATTGAATCACATTTTTCTTTTGCTTTTAATAGTACTTGATCTGTATAACCTCTTTGTTGAACTCTTTGAGTTAGTTCTGTAATATTTTTTTCATATTTCTCTTGAGTACCACTATTTCATTTAATTATCAACATTTGACTATAAGGTATACTATCTTTGAGGTTTTTTGGGTGAAAACTTTTGGCATGGAGAATAGTATTTGTTGATATTTCCTTCCTATATAAATCAGTTGTAATTTTCCCATTATGTTTAAATAATTTGAGATCTAAAAAAGAAATTTCTTCAGTGTGAATCTCCATTGTAAATGATAAATTATTTTTGGCTGTTTGTATATATTCATAAAATGATTTTGCTTCTTGTTCTGTTCCTCTCCAGATTATTAATATATAATCTATAAATTGTTTGTAAAGTATTAGATTGTTTCTAAATGTGTTTATTTCTGATGTTATGAATTCTCTCTCAAAGTGTGCTATGTATAAATTTGCATATGTTGGTGCTATTGTTGTTCCCATGGCTGTACCTGTTTTTTGCAAATAAGTGTGTCCCTCAAAAGCAAAATGAATGTTTTGTAGTATGATCTTGGTTAATTTCAGAAGAAAATCTTTATCTGGGGTGTTTTGTATTCTAGTAGATATAAACAAATCCATGGCTTTTAGGCCTTCTTCATGTGGGATACTTGTATAAAGACTTTTTACATCCAAAGTTATAAATAATGTATCTGTTAGATCTAATTTTTGTTGGTTTAGTTCTGTTAAAATGTGGATGCAATGTTTAGTATCTTTAATATAGGACCAAGTATTTGTAACCAAACTTTTACAGTAGTAATCTACATAATTTGATTAAGGTTCTGTGATAGAACATATTCCTGAAATAATGGGTCTACCCGGAGGTTTATTTAAATCTTTGTCTATTTTGGGTAAAATGTAGAATAATGGTATTCTTGGTGTTTTGTTGGTTAATTCTTCCATGACCCACTGATCTATTATGCCTCTGTCATTTGCTTCTATAACTGTTTCTGTAATCAAAATTTTAAGTGAATCAAAAGGAATTTTTCTAACTTCTCCATATGTTTCTGTCTCTTCTAGTTGTTTATAACATTCTTTTCTACAGTCTTCAATATCTAATATTACTATCCCACCACCTTTATCTACAGGTTTTATTATAATTGTTTTATCATCACTTAAACTTTTTAAGGCTTAATTTTCTTGTTTTGTAGTATTGTGTTGAGGACGTTTCTTAGAATTTTCTATCAAAATTTTCTCAATGTCTTGATTTATCTTGTCAATAAAACAGGTTATATTTGGCAAAGGGAAACCACTGGGATCAAAATTGGATCTGACTCCTACAGCTTGTTTTAATTCAGATTTCTCTTGAGACTGAAATGTTTCTAATGTGCTCTGTTGTGAATGTTTTTTAATCCCAAAAGACTGTTTTAATCTGATTTTTCGATAGAATTTCTCTAAATCTACCTTTAGTTCAAAGGGGTTCAATTTTTGTGTTAGGCCAAATGATAAGCCTAAATTTAGAACCCTTTCCTCGATGGGTGTTAATGTTCTTTGAGATAAATTGTAAATATTTAATTTTGTCAATTCCGAGATCTCAAATTGTGTCTTTTGTCTCTTTCTGTTTCTTCTCCTCCTGATTCTTTTTCTTTTCTTTTTATGCCTGATGGACCTGCCTTTTCTGCTTCAGTTTGAAAATCCTTTTCCATTTCTCTTTCTGTTTGACTCCAATTTTGTGGTTTGTACATTTGGTTCCCATATAAATTTCCACGTTGGTTATAATTCCTACCAAAAGGTTTATTACGATATTGAGGGAATATACTTCTCTGATTATATGGTCTAGAGTAAGTGGATCCTTGAAAGTTTTTTAATTGATAAGTTCTTCCTTCTGAGTTTTCTGAGGATGTGGAACTTTCATCCAAATTATAATAATTTGTGTTATGTTCTGATTTTTTCCAGTTGTAAACTGTACCATTTTTGTAATCATTTATATCTCTTTTGAATTTGTTTATTTTGATATTTTTAATGTGTTTATCATATTCTAACGCTGATTTTTCTATTTTTTCTATGAGTTCTTTTAGTTTTTGAATTTCAATTGTGTCTTTCAACTTTGTTTCTATTTGTTATATTTCATTTAACACATTGGTTTGCTCAGTAGTTAATGCTTCTATTAGTAGCAACATGAAATCAAAAGAGCATTTGGATCTTATTCTGTCCCACTTATTTTGAAAACCTTCTGGTGTAAAACCTAATTGTGATTCTACCAAAACTCTAAGTCTTCTGGGAATTCTCTTTTGTTTTAAATATTCCAAAAGTGTTACTGCATGCCAGTCAAGTCTTATTTCTCTCTCTCTTAATGATTCTAATTTATTTATTTGAGCTTTTGGAAGCTCTGTTGTGTCTGAATTATCAGTGTGTCATTTACTTTTAACTAGTGCCATAATCCTTGTGGCTTCTTCTGTATTTATGCTTAAAGCTGTGGATCTATTATCAGTAATTTTTCCAATTTCTGAAAAAGTGGCCATGATGAAAAAAATAATGATCCTGAAATTATTATTTTGTAATCTTTCTGAGGTTCAGAGAGACTAATAAATCCCTAATCCTTATTGAGAACTTATAAATTATTCACTTTACAGTCCCTCCAGGTTCCTTTTGTGTTTTTTATATAAATATATTAAAGAATGAAGAAAGGGAGTGAAACTATCTAAAGGATATCAATGAACTTGTTTCAAAATATTTTAGTCTCACTCTACCCAAATGTTAGATTGTGCATTAAATATTAGAAGTTTAAATTCTATAGTCTTTCTCGTTATTGAGTTTAAAATAATATTCTTTAAATAAATATATTCATAAACCAATGTGCTGTATGTTAGCTGTTTCTAATTAGCGCCCAAAGTATTTTATTTGATCCAAATGGTAACGTTTCAGAACTTTAAAACTGTTCCTTCATCAGACCTGGAGCTTAATGTACACTGTGAAAAATAAAAATATAATGATATACATTTTAATACATTTCTGTTAGAAATTTGAAATTTTAACTATATATATTTCCTCAAATAAATGTATATATATGAAGATCAGGTGGAGCAAACCTGATGGGATCACAAAAAATATACGAGCGAGTAAAATGGTGCTCAGAGGATGCGAGATGTCTTTAAATTACTTCAGATTCAGAAGTCTGTAAATGAAAGATAAAAGAAAATTCTTTTCTATATATTTTGTTTTAGTTTGTTTTGTATTTGCATTCTCATAATCAAAAGTGGTCATGTGTTATAGCAATGTCTGTTTAAAAAAGGACTTATTGGAAAAATATTCAATTAATAGTTAACGTTGTTTTAACAACTTGTAATTGGTGTCAGACAATGTTTCCTTTAAGACGCTACAGCAGCAAAAATCAAATTGTGTATCTTCTCAAAATGACTTCAAATCCCAGAAGTCTGTAAATAAATGAATAAAAGAACTTCACTAAGTCTATAATTTAAGTTTTCACAAAGTAAAATGACTTCATTATTATAAGAAAACTTACTGGGAGGAATCTCCATTCAAACTTAAAATGCTTTTAACTGCGCCAAATCAGAATCTGACAATGTTTCTACGAGACTCTGCAATGCAGAAAAACTAATCAAAACCGAAGTAGTCTCAGTATTCAGTTTTAAAACGGAGACTTGTATTTCCTTCCGTATTTACCTTCGCTCTGTAAGCGTGTCTATTTCTTTCTTCTGTATCACATTTTTAAAGTTCACATCCTGACTGGGATAAAAAAGAGAGACAAACTCGCATACACTCTCCTGGCGCCATTACCCGCTCAAACAGTACTTAGCGTTTCAAACACTGACACCTCTAAGGTGAGCAAGAAGGGCCAGGCCATGTATAAGAACACCTGATAGCGTGCTGACGTCAGTAGGGACGTCACCTGTGTGGCCCAGTCTGTTAAGAAACAGTGTGAATTAAATTTCACTCTGTACCCTTCTGCTTTAAACATTCTCTGTGCTCAATAGCTACTTGATTGCTTTTAGCAATTCTGACCAATAAATTTCCAAAAATGGGAAATTTATATATAATTTTATACAATAAATGTTATGAAACAATTCAAATTTATCTTTTTGAACCTTGGTTTCCCAAACTCTGCAAAACCATTAGTGACAGTGAGACATTTTATACTTGACATTTGTAACTAATGTTATAAATAAATGTAGGCTAACTTTGACTGTTTTGTTTGATGACATTTAACACCATAATGAATATTGAGCCTCTTCAATGTAGGTTCTTGAGGTGCTTACTGATCATAAAGAACTAACGGGAATATCATTTTTCTTATAATCCTTTTAAAGCTTGCGTCTTTCAATAGGCTTTAAAATAATGATTTCAAACAATATCGTCAGAAATGAGAAGTCATACATATAAAGTGTCCGTTTAACTAATAAAGAGGAAAATTGGGGGGGAGGGGGTGTTAATACTGATTGCTTATATAATAAAGAAAAAGGAGTGGTAAAAAGGGTGTGGGGGAAAAGGAAGATTATAGTGCTAAATAGAGTATGAATGGTGAAGAAAGGGAATAGTGTGTATGAGCAATTAATATTTTGTATATAAAAAAGGGGGAGGGATAGTGTATATGAAGAGCTGGATCTAAAAGAAATATCAGTTGAAGGTAGACCAAGACACATTCTCATTCAGTCCATATTTGTTTTGATGTGTTCTTAAGGTGTAGATCCACCATGCTTCTCTTCGCAATAGGGTCATTTCTCTATTTCCTCCTCTGGGATTCATCTTCACATGTTCCAGTCCAAAAAATTTTAAACTTGAAATAGAGTGGCAAAAATCCAAAAAATGTCTTGCTAATGGAGACCTAATATCTCCTCTTCTGTTGTTGCTTTTATGTTCTGATATTCGTAGTTTTAAAGGACTTGTTGTTTCACCAATATAGTATGGAGAACAAGGACAGATGATGCAATAAATGACAAAATCTGTTCTGCATGTGATGAAATCTCAGATATCATACTCTTTATCATCACATGTGCTTTTTATAGATTTCATCTTTTGACCATTGTTGCAGTGAACACAATTGCCACAAGGGTAGAAGCCTTTAATTTCACTTCTGAGCCATGTTCTAGATTTCTCTGTTGGAGTCCAAATGTGTGTTTTATTTACTTTATTTCCAATTGTTGTCATTTTATTAGCTGTTACCCATGGTTTTTAGATATTGAAGATTACAGAAAAGAATGTTATAAACAACTAGAAGAGACAGAAACATATGAAGAAGTTAGACAAATCCCTTTTGATTCACTTAAAATTTTGATTACAGAAACAGTTATAGAAGCAAATGACAGAGGCATAATAGATCAGTGGATCATGGAAGAATTAACCAACAAAACACCAAGAATACCATTATTCTACATTTTACCCAAAATAGACAAAGATTTAAATAAACCTCCGGGTAGACCCATTATTTCAGGAATAGGTTCTATCACAGAACCTTTATCAGATTATGTAGATTACTACTGTAAAAGTTTGGTTACCAATACTTGATCCTATATTAAAGATACTAAACATTGCATCCACATTTTAACAGAACTAAACCAACAAAAATTAGATCTAACAGATATATTATTTATAACTTTGGATGTAAAAAGTCTTTATACAAGTATCCCACATGAAGAAGGCCTAAAAGCCATGGATTTGTTTATATCTACTAGAATACAAAACACCCCAGATAAAGATTTTCTTCTGAAATTAACCAACATCATACTAGAAAACATTTATTTTGCTTTTGAGGTACACACTTATTTGCAAAAAACAGGTACAGCCATGGGAACAACAATAGCACCAACATATGCAAACTTATACATGGCACACTTTGAGAGAGAATTCATAACATCAGAAATAAACAAATTTAGAAACAATCTAATACTTTACAATGATTTATAGATGATATTTTAATAATCTGGTGAGGAACAGAACAAGAAGCAAAATCATTTTATGAATATATACAAACAGCCAAAAATAATTTATCATTTACAATGGAGATTCACACTGAAGAAATTTGTTTTTTAGATCTCAAATTATTTAAACGTAATGGGAAAAGTACAACTGATTTATATAGGAAGGAAGTATCAACAAATACTATTCTCCATGCCAAAAGTTTTCACCCAAAAAAACCTCAAAGATAGTATACCTTATAGTCAAATGTTGAGAATTAAATGAAATAGTGGTACGCAAGAGAAATATGAAAAAATAATTACAGAACTAACTCAAAGATTTAAACAAAGAGATTATACAGATCAAGGTCTATTAAAAGCAGAAGAAAACTGTGATTCAAGAGATAGAAATTCCTTATTATTAGATAAATCTAAACCTTCCATAGAAACAGAATCTAAAATCACCATGTCCACGCAATACTCAGAAAGCTTTGGGAAAAAAAAACAAGCAATTCTATCAAATTGGAATATTTTACAATCGAATGAATGGGGTCAAAAAATTTTTAAACAAAATCCATGGGTAACAGCTAAAAAAATGACAACAATTGGAAATAAAGTAAATAAAACACAACATTAGACTCCAACAGAGAAATCTAGAACATGGCTCAGAAGTGAAATTAAAGGCTTCTACCCTTGTGGCAATTGTGTTCACTGCAACAATGGTCAGAAGATGAAATCTATAATAAGCACATGTGATGATAAAGAGTATGATATCCGAGATTTCATCACATGCAGAACAGATTTCGTCATTTATTGCATCATCTGTCCTTGTTCTCCATACTATATTGGTGAAACAACAAGACCTTTAAAACTACAAATATCAGAACAATAAAAGCAACATCAGAAGAGGAAATATTAGGTTTCCATTAGCAAGACATTTTTGGAATTTTTGCCACTCTATTTCAAGTTTAAAATTTTTTGGACTGGAACATGTGAAGATGAATCCCAGAGAAGGAAATAGAGAAATGACCCTTTTGCGAAGAGAAGCATGGTGGATCTACACCTTAAGAACACATCAAAACAGATATGAACTGAATGAGAATTTGTCTTGGTCTACCTTCAACTGATATTTCTTTTAGATCCAGCTCTTCATATACACTATGCCCCTCTTTTTTATATACAAAATATTAATTGCTCATACACACTATTCCCTTTCTTCACCATTCATACTCTATTTAGCACTATAATCTTCCCTTTCTCCCACTCCTTTTTCTTTATTATATAGGCAATCAGTATTAACACCCCCTTCCCCTTCCCCCCGATTTTCCTCTTTATTAGTTAAACGGACACTTTAAATGTATGGCTTCTCATTTCTGATGATATTGTTTGAAATCATAATTTTAAAGCCTATTGAAAGAAGCAAGCGTTAAAAGGATTATAAGAAAAATGATATTCCCATTAGTTCTTTATGATCAGTAAGTACCTCAAGAACCTACATTGAAGAGGCTCAATATTCATTATGGTGTTAAATGTCATCAAACAAAAACAGTCAAAGTTAGCCTAGTTATTTATAACATTAGTTACAAATGTCAAGTATAAAAATGTCTCACTGTCACTAATGAGTTTGCAGAGTTTGGGAAACCAAGGTTCAAAAAGATAAATTTGAATTGTTTCATAACATTTATTGTATAAATTATACATAAATTTCCCATTTTTGGAAATTTATTGGTCAGAATTACTATAAGCAGTCAAGTAGCTATTGAGCACAGAGAATGTTTAAAGCAGAAGGGAACAGAGTGAAATTTAACTCACACTGTTTCTTAACAGACCGGGCCACACAGGTGACGTCCCTACTGACGTCAGCATGCTATCAGGTGTGCTTATATGTGGCCCGGCCCTTCTTGCTCACATTAGAGGTGTCAGTGTTTGAAACTCTGGGTACTGTTTGAGCGGGTAATTGCGCCGGGAGAGTGTATGTGAGTTTGTCTCTCTTTTTTATCCCAGTCGGGATGTGAACTTTAAAAACGTGATACAGAAGAAAGAAATAGACATGCTTACAGAGCGAAGGTAAATACGGAAGGAAATACAAGTCTCCATTTTAAAACTGAATACTGAGACTACATTCAGGTTTTGATTAGTTTTTTCTGCATTGCAGTGTCTCGTAGAAACATTGTCAGATTCTGATTCGGCACTGTCAAAAGCATTTTAAGTTTGAATGGAGATTCCTCCCAGTAAGTTTTCTTATAATAATGAAGTCATTTTACTTTGTGAAAACTTAAATTATAGACTCAATGAAGTTCTTTTATTCATTTATTTACAGACTTCTGAGATTTGAAGTCATTTTGAGAAGATACACAATTTGATTTTTGCTGCTGTGGCGTCTTAAAGGAAACATTGTCTGACACCAATTACAAGTTGTTAAAACAACGTTAACTATTAATTGAATATTTTTCCAGTAAGACCTTTTTTAAACAGACATTGCTATAACACCTGACCACTTTTGATTATGAGAATGCAAATACAAAACAAACTAAAACAAAATATATAGAAAAGAATTTTCTTTTATCTTTCATTTACAGACTTCTGAATCTGAAGTCATTTAAAGACATCTCGCATCCTCCGAGCACCATTTTACTCGCTCGTATATTTTTTGTGATCCCATCAGGTTTGTTCCACCTGATCTTCATATATATACATTTATTTGAGAAAATATATAGTTAAAATTTCAAATTTCTAACAGAAATGTATTAAAATGTATATCATTATATTTTTAGTTTTCACAGTGTACATTAAGCTCCAGGTCTGATGAAGGAACAATTTTGGAGTTCTGAAACGTTACCATTTGGATCAAATAAAATACTTTGGGAGCTAATTTGAAACAGCTAACATACAGCACATTGGTTTATGAATATATTTATTTAAAGAATATTATTTTAAACTCAATAATGATAAAGTCTATAGAATTTAAAATACTAATGTTTAATGCACAATCTAACATTTGGGTAGAGTGAGACTAAAATATTTTGAAACAAGTTCATTGATATCCTTTAGATAGTCTCACTCCCTTTCTTCATTCTTTAATATATTAACATAAAAAACACAAAAGGAACCTGGAGGGACTTTAAAATGAATAATTTATATGCCACCATGGATAGCCAGAGTACAGAACATTCAAAGAAAGGAAGAAATGATAACTAAGCTACAACTTACCACAGATAAACATGAGGAACAGTGGTTATGGTGGAATCAGGTAATGGAAAATGATAGAGAACCCATAGAGGAAGTAGTGGCCCTTGCCATCACCTAGGGTTGTGGTAGAGGGGTGGGAGAGGGCTCAGGATTACTCAGCAGAGGAAAGTGGGCATTGTCTCTGCCACATTCCCTGCAAGTCCATCAATTCTATTTTGTAAGCACCTAGTTGGGAAATGGTTGATCCTCACAGACAGTGACAGCTTCAAGGGAAACAGAAAATCTAGACAGTACCATGATCTTTTTGAATGTTGGTTCCTGTTGAGTCTGAGTTCAAACATAGGGTCTTTGGGCTGCTTCTCTTAAAGAGGGTTTTATTCTTTCCACGGCAATGCCATGCCAAAGGGGTGGCTCACAAACAGAAGAATAAATATGGTTTTAACTATGCTATATGGGAAAATCCTTCCCATAGGGGCTCAGATGTCATGATATTAAAAGGATATTCTATTTACTTAATGGGGGTAGCCCGGGGGGGGGATGTTTGTTTTGTACAGTACAGTGCAATGATTTCTTCTGTGATATATTTCATTGTTTGCAATAAACATGAGTTAAAAACTAAAAGAAATATTGCTAGATGAGCCAGTTAGGAGAAGCAAGCACCACATCATAAAGGAAGAGTGCCCAGGTTGATAGGGTGGCCAGTAGCCAAGTGGCCACTAGTAGCCAAGATAAGGCTAGTGCTTTCAGATTGTAAAATTCTGCTGTTAAAAAGTGTACTAGGGTGTCAGCTCCAGCCAGGGCCAAGGGGAAGGGAGTGGATCAGTAAGTTACCCATCCCAGCAGCATAGTTGCTATTCAGTAGTCCTAGTCATGGGCTAGTAACCTGAGTAACTGATCGCAGCCCCCTAAACCAGGTTGGAACACTTAGTGTGGGATCCCTAGCATGCAGGCTAGCCATATTAACCTAAATCAATAGGCTAATCCTCCTGTTAAGCTCTTTTAATCTAAGTAAATACCTGTGGGAGGGCGGACGGACCTCAGGATCCCAGTATAGCTAGGTACATACAGAATACAGTACATGCTCACTGACAGCTCAATTGGCAGCCAGCCATGGTGGAGAGTGGAGGGCTGTACCAGTTGCTGGCTCAGTGTTGGGATTGGGGGAGTGGGATGGTGGGGCACTACATGCAGGGGTTGGGGGAGTCTGCTAGACACCAGGGAATGGCGTTATGGTATTGTAAACAGGATTGGTGATCAAGATGGCGGTCCACTAGACAGCAGGGAATGGTTTTACTGTATTACACAGGGGATTGATGATAGGGAGGGGGCCCCCCTAGACACCAGGAAATAGTTTTACTGTATTAGGTAGGGGGTCGGGGATAGAAAGGGGGGTCTGCTAGACATCATGGAATGGCTTTACTGTATTGGACTGGGGATTGGAGATAGAGAAAGGGTATGCTAAACACCAAGAAATGGGTTTACTAAGTTAGACAGGGGACTGACATGGGGGGATACACTGGATTCCATGGAATGGTGTTATGTTATTATACAGGGGATCTGGATAGGGAAGTGGGACCACTGGACATGAGGAACTATGACATAACTCATCAGGCATGGATTTGGGTGGAGGGAGGGACCACTGAACACCAGGGAAAGATGCTTCTTTAA
The DNA here is from genome assembly GCA_016271365.2 of Neoceratodus forsteri. NCBI lineage: Eukaryota > Metazoa > Chordata > Ceratodontiformes > Ceratodontidae > Neoceratodus > Neoceratodus forsteri. Next base: position 1,697,972,686 of record CM028130.1, on the reverse strand, counting down.
CATCAGGCTGGCACTCAGTGGATGGGGACTACTAGCACTAGGAAAGGTTTATTTTTAGCATTGGGCCAGCGATTGGTTTTGGGGGGGACCACAAGAACCAGAGATAGCACTCTGGGACCAAGCAACTGGGAGCTGGCACCACACGTTCCAGCCTTACTCTCCATCTAAATGAGCCCATAATAGCCATGCAAATGGCTCCTTAGTGCCTTGCATGCCCAAAGGGCTCATTTGTATGGGTCCATTTGAATATCAGAAATTTAGCTTCAGGGCAAGCCATTTTGGCACCCTATTTCGGGAGTCATGTCTGCCCACAGATAAGTGGCTTAGCATTGGGCTGACATGGTCCTATAGTCAGCCAAATAGCACCAGTGTGCTATTCCAATGAATATTTATTTATTTTATTTATTTATTTATTAAATCATCGATTTACAGACCTTTGAGTCATAGACTCATTTATAAAGGCACCTCGTCAAGAGAGCAATACATCACAGCAAACAAAACAGTACAGTACATAATGCTTAGATTAAAAAAGCAACCAGTGTTGCAGGCATTCACTGGTGGTACATGCGTGGTAATAGGTAGATCACAGTAATCATAATATAGGTGGGAATATAGCATCTTTTGGGACCCTAACAGCACAAAGTGCAGTGTAACGTTTTGCACTGCACTTTACACCTCTTTGATTATTGGGCCCTATGTTAGCAAGGATTTTTTGGTATATTAATTTACCATAAGAAAGCAAACAGAAATGTTAATGTACTAAATTTCATTTTAAAATGTATTACTACTATGTATAGGAACAGTATATGCTATTGAGAAAATGTTTTTAACAACAAATATGCATACCTTATGATTCACATTGAAATGATTAAAAGTGAATTAAGTTTTTATTTTATATTTCATTTTATTGCGATCTTGGATTAAAACCTTAGAGCTAACGGCTCATTTGCAGAGGTTCCATGTCAGATTAACATAGACAAATAATAGCGTAAGTACAACATACAAAAAATAGGTACACGTTAACAATAGTATAGGCTAATAAACACTACAACAATGCAAAAATTAGGTACATGCTAACAATAGTATAGGCTAATAAACCTACAGATGAAATGATGATTAAGTAAATTATACAAAGTGGAATTGGAGAACTAGGAGGAGAGCATATAGAGAGCCATTATGATCAGAGAGAAAGAAAATGGGTAAAATGGTGCAGGAAACCAAGATAGCTGGTTAATTTTGTCAGGTAAGGATAGGGGAGAAAGGGCTGAGTAAGGGTGGGAGGTTGATAGAAAGGAGGATGTTAGGTGGGAGAGGTCTAGATAGTGGTTAATGGTGGTGGAAGAGGGACTAGGGAGTAAGTTGCAAGGCGGGTATTGTAATCAGTGTAATATTCATGGGGACAAGACGAGGGTTATAATAAGTGCATTATTCATGGGGACAGAGAGCCGGAGGTGAAGAGAACAGGTTATGGGAAACAGGAGCATGTCTTTTGCTGTTTAAGGAGAGAATGGAGTTTACATTTAAAAGGACTGATCTTGGCTTCAGCAAGAAGATCAAGTTGGTAGGTTGTTATACCAGAGCGGCTCCCAGTAGCCAAAGGATCTCTGGCCTTGTAAGGTATGATGGAAAGGGGCCTTTAATGGGTTGCAATTTGATGCTCTGGTCCTCCTTACTGTTTCTGCTGGGCAGAGCAAAGAACATGCTTCAGGTGACAACAGGCCAAGGGACGCTTTCTTAGCTAGGAGACAAACCTGGTATTGAATTCTGTTTTCCAGGTCTAGCCAACCTGATTGAGAATAAAGGTGACAGGTATGAGTCAGGCGTGGGGCACTTAGAAGTCATCTGCATGCTTTATTCAAGGTGAAAGCAATACATTTTAGGGTAGCGTCTGGGGCCGCACTTTAAATAACAAGACCATAATCTAAGACCAAGAAGACTGAGCTAGTAATAACAAGCTGAAGGGCTGCTTCAGTTAGACTTTGCTGATGTCTGTAAAGCAGTCTGAGTTTTCAATTTGCAGACATGGCAACAAGGTCTACATGGGAGGAGTAGGAGAGGGAACTGTCGAGGGTAATTTGGAGGTATTTAAAGTTCTGGGCCATCTCAATAGCTTCATTCTGCTTGTTTCTTATGGTTAACTTGGAGGACTTATGTCTACTGTGGGATGAGGCAAAGAGCACTGTTTTGGTTTTTTTGTAATTTAAAAGCAACTTGCATTACTGAAACAGTCTTCAACTTTATTGAAGTCGTGCTGTAGCCGTTGTTCTAGGGTGACCGGGTCTGAGTGGCTAGTGTAAATAACTGTGTCATCCATGTAGAGGAGGATTTTCTACTGACATGCTTGTGGAAGCTGATTTAACTCATTACCTCATGGAAATGCCTGTAGGTGGCAGCCAAATCATCCCCTTTGTCTCCCACAATGACTTCAGTTGGCAGACAAAGATTTTCTGTGTGCCCTGGACACTTTTCAGGTCATCAGCACTATTTCTCTGTGTTACTTGTGTACCAAATTGATTAGAATCAACTGCATAGCACATTAGAAAGGTAACTTTGTGCTGAACAACGTTGTCACTGATACTTTGTGTGTATCACCTATACTTTGAGTTACTCACATTTGTTTATGGGATGGTGTATGTGGCTGACACTTGTCCCTCAAGCCTCACCTAACCATCTTGAATAAAATGGGGAAAAATACATGTTTTATATCAGAAAAATTGCTTTTTAGTACAAAATTACTTTTGTACCTACATCTAATGTATGGATGCTTAATTTGGTGTTCATACATTAGATATTTTTCTATCAAAAATTGTCTATGTTGACTTTTGTATTGCAAAAAACACTTTCTTTGCTATTTCAACTAATATAGAAAAATAAATTACATATAATTAATTGTATAGCACCATTAGGAAAGTAATTTTGTGCTGAACAACTTTGCCGGTCATACTTTGTGTGTAGCACTTATGATTCATGAGGAATTCATATTTGTTTATGGCATGCTGATTATGGCTTGATTTTGCTTAGAAAGGCCCAGCATGCAGTGTTAAGAGAATACAGGACACAAGTGGTGGAACTCTCAAAGGACTCCTATAGAGTGAATGAGTTAAGAAGAGGCTGAACCGCAGTGGACCCAAGATGGAACCGTGGCGGACACCGGTGCTCATGCATCTGAGAGAGTGTTCAAGATTTTTACTTGTTGTATACACCCAGAGAGGTAGTTCCTGAACCAGCATAATGAGTCAGAAGATAAACCAGTGTCACCTAGCTGAGTCAGAAGGCGTTCATGTTGGACAGTGCCAAAGGCTTTGGTGAGGTCTATGAAGGTAGCACCCACCAAGTGCCCACAATTAAAGGCTTCATGAATGTATCCCATAAATTCAAGAGGAGCAGTAGTAGTGCTATACAGGTTTCTAAAACCATGCTGCTGTGGACATTGCAGTTGATATTTGTCTAGGTGATCTACTATTTGTTCACAAACTATCCTTTTGAGAGCTTTGGAGATAGGCCGGAGAATTTAAATTGGCCAGTAGTTTGTGTGGTTGGTCCTATCACCACTTTTGAAAACAGGGGTTACTACTGTGGCTTTCCAAAGTTTATGAAATTTTCCAGATATGAGGGAAAGGTTGAGTGTTCTTGTCAATGGTGCCAATAGTTTGTCAAGGGTAAAGGAAATCAATTTCAGGCCTAGGCCGTCGCCACTATGTCTGGTTTTACCTAACACTTTCAAAAGGTATGTTTTTGCCTCCACTTTTCTAATTACTCTTAGGTAGAAAGGGGTGGTGGTGGAATTAGAGGCGAGGTACTAGATGTGGGCCTTTTATCACTATTGGCTGGGTTAATGAAGTCTGGAGGAGCACCTTGCTGAGATCAGTAAAATGCTTTGTTGAATACATTAGCAACGTTTTTTGATTCTGGGTAATAGTACCACCTAAATTCAAAAAGGTGGGAGCCATTTTGTTTTGTTTCCCTGTAAACATTTTAATGTTATGCCAGAATTTGCAGCTGTCACCCCAGGAGTTGTTTAACTCAGACTTAAAGTAATTAGCCTTAGCCTGGCAGATGGCTTGTGTACATTTATTCCAGGCCACCTTATAGTTCTGGAGGTCAGAGGGTGAACCCAAACTTTTATACCTGTTCCAGATGTTGTCTCTAGCTCACAACTGATTCAAAAAATGCAGAGAAATCTATGATGTATCCATTCCTTTGACCTTCCTCTTGGTTTTAGGAGCATACATATCACAGGAGGTATTGAAAATATTGATAGACTTTTCCAGTGCGACATTGACATCCATGGTAGTGAAGATAGTAGACTAGTTCTACTGCATAAGATGTTGTTTTGGGGGTCATATTTGTTCATTTCTTAGGATACGGGTTGTCATTACATTAGCTGGGGGTTTTGGAACCTTATTGGTCCATGAGAAGAGGATAGGTGAGTGATCACTTATAGAATCAGGGAGCACAGTTAACTGCATGATCCACTCTGGGTGATTTGTTAGCAGACAGTCTAACAAGGTGCTGGTGCCAGTTCAATAGTTTGTGGACATGGGTCCACTAGTTGGTGGATGTGTATGGCTGAAATGTCACTGGACAAAATGTCGAGGAGTAAATGTGGCCAAAATGTTGTCGGGTCAGACTGTAGCTTGACATTTTGTCTCCAGTCATAATGTAACCAGCAGATTTAGCCTGTAGTGGTTAAACAACAAGAAACATGGCCGGCAACATTTCATCCGTAATGTTCACATTAATAACTAATTTTGCCATCTTCACATCTGAACACTTGGGCTCTGCAACAGTGTGACCCAGATGGTTTGCTTTTCTCTTCCCCAGCAAACTGAGGATTTCTACACACAGCCAGCTGGCTAGGTTTTTCACCAACCCAGCAGTAGCAAGAATATTTGTGGTGAAGGAGGACACGGCAGTCAAGAGGAGATCCCAGCAATGGATAACTGTGCCTGCATGGTAAGCTTTTGATCATTATGACAAGCAACTAGATCACCCTTGCCTGGACCCAACTGAACCCTGTCGACCATCATCTCCTGGATACAGATCAACTACCCAACCCTCCATTTCATGTACCGCTCCCTCCCTCTGTGTGCTGTGCTACCCCTTACTTCATTCTGTGTGAACTCTGATTCACTTGAATTGCTCAAGTTTGCTCAGCTGGTAACATGGCTCCTGAATGTTATGGTGCTTCTCCCTGTTGCTCTTACAACAGCTCTGCAAAGTGTTTTGCAGACTGGAAATGTTCAAGCACAGCACAATATACCGATATATATAGTTATATAAAAAGTCTACCCACTACCAGGCCAATACCCGACACTAACTTTCTGCTAGTGCAAAAGAGACATAGTTGTACCTGTGTGAGGCTGAGTATTCCCAAATGCAATATAATGACAATCTTGGCAGCTGTAGCATTTTGTATGTGAGATTTTCACTGGCTACATTTTGACCCCACAACATTTTGGCAGCAACATTTACTCAGTGATGTTTTGTCCAGCGACATTTTGACCGTATGCCATTGGTGGATGTTGACTGAGGAGATAGTGTCTTTATAGTGTGCAGAGTCATGAGACAGCCAATTAATACTAAAGTCCCCTAGTACAAGTACTTTGGTATTAGTGCAGAGGTCAGCAAGGTAATCGTGGAGTTCTTCAAAACACTCAGCTTTTTCTTTAGGAGGAATGTAAAGAGAGATGGGAGTCAAGCCCTTGCCTTGCACTCCAAGGATTAGTTTCATCAGTAGTATTTGAACATTTTTCCCAGTTTTTAATAATGGTAGGACCCTGCCATGAAGGTGTTTTTTTTTATATATATAAATTATACAACCACCACACCTTTTGCCCTGTCTATCTAATTGGAAGGAGATGTAGTCTGGTAGCTAGATTTCAGTGTCTGTGGTCCTTGGCATGAGCCAGGTCTCATCTACAGACAAGACATCAGGGTTATGCTGCACTACCCAGGTTTCCAACAAATCAAGTTTTGGCAGGAGACTGCAGATATTGATAGAGGCAATTGAGATAGTGCCCGACTTCCTTAAGGGATTGGCTTCCTTAGATCTTGGGTTTGGATGAATGTTACCTGATAAGACCAAGAGTATCCAGATGATCCTTGTTGCCTGTAGTTTAAAAATTTTAAGTGATTGCACACTATGCTGCTGGGAATGGGATTGCTTTCCAGGTATGCTAGGAAGTGCTCAGTTGTTTTATTCTTGTTCATATTGCACAGGTCATGATGATGGTTGCACGTGGGAGAACTTTTCAGAATTTGGTCTTTTATTATGATAAAATTATAATCCTGTTTTGGGGGTTTGTTCTGCCCTCAGTATTTAATTGAGTCATCCAGTATGTAAATTGGTTAAGGCCTTTACTAAAAGGGAGAAGCAATATGAGAGCAGGATGAACTTTAAAAGGCTATTAATGTTATTATTGCTTATGTCAGGAACAGTGCATTCCCACCCTGGGTCTAGTGTGTTTCAAGGCAATGTACCCGATTTCCACATAATGAATTTTCATTCAAGTTCAGTTCCACCCACACTTAAGACTGTATACTTAAATGTTTAGAGTTTGTCCTCTAAGTGGACCCAATTTGTAGCATGGTCTTAACTCCATTCCTTTGATGTTATTATCCTTTCCAAAACCTGGTTGCATGATGGTATAAAGGATTCTGAGATTTATCACCCTAGTTACAATTTAATTTGACAGGACAGATTATTGAAAAGGAGAGACGTTTTAATATTTATACATACTAAATTTGATTTTTGCTGTTCCGGATCATCCTCTAGGTAACTCACGGTATGATATGATTTCTATAGATCTGATTCTGGGACAAAGTAAACATTTGACTCTTAGTACTGTTTATCCCCCCCCCCACACTGGAAGAATATGTCAGGGTCTTAAGTTATTAATTTCTTTTTGAAAGGTGTTGCCCATAAATAGAGAATGGATTACTTTGGGTGACGTTAATTGTAGTTGGGGCCAAAGTTTGAAAAGTGAGATGAGAGAAATATTGGTTGATCTGGGTGTTAAGCAGTTAGTAGATGAGGTCACAAGGCCCAATTATAAAACAGGTGGAGGAACTGTTCTTGATTGGATTATGGCCACTCATGTAGAAGGGATGACTAACTTGGAGGTTGTGCCCGATATCATGAGTGACCATCATCCTGTCAAATGTGAATGGTCAGTCAGGGTACCCAGAGGCCCCCAAAATATGTTGAATGTAGGAATTTTGTCATGTTAACTTCCCAGAAAATAGAGCATTTGTTTAAGAAAATTGATTGGTTCCCCTTTTTTTTATGTACCAACATTGATGTAATGCGGGACTTTTTTGTATTGCTCATAATGCTATTGCTGGTAAAGCTGCACCATTAAAGAAAATAAGAACTGGATCTTATAAACAAGAATGGGTGACAACGGACCTTATTCAATTAATGAGAAAGAGAGATAAATGCTGGAAACAATATAGGACAACATTAAATCCTGTTTCCCTTCATGAGTATAACACACTCAAACAAATGTAAATCTGAAATTAGGAAAGCGAAGGCTGGCTTTTGTTTAAATGAACAAAGGAAATCTACGGGTAATCCCCCCAAAACTGGGATTTTCTGAATAAAATGATGGGAAGACAGAAGAAAGATTCTGTCCTCACTATTATTCAGGATGAACAAAGTATTAGTAACTCCTCCAGGTCTCAGATGTTTTCAATAAACATTTTGGGAATCTTGGTTCTTATAGAACTCCCATAGTCCCAGATAGTTGTGATGAGTCTGAGAATGTTTGTTATGATACTACTCCTAAGTTTTATTTTAAGTATGTTACTCCTTTTCTTGTTAAGAAACATATCATGAAAAACAATTCAAAACCTTTTCTGGGTCATGATGGAGTAGATTATAGGATCATCAAATTAGGCATAAATTGTTTTGTGGATCCTTTATCCCAAATTTTTAATTTTTTTTGTGTTATAATGTTTTTCCTTCTAATTGAAAGTTAGCTGCCATAACACCTATTTTGAAGAATGGGAGTCCTTCCATTGTCTCAAATTACTGACCCATATCCCTTTTGTCACCCATTTAAAAAATTCTTGAATAAATTGTTATGGATCAAACCTTGGCTTTTTAAGGGAAATATTCTCTTATTTCTAGTAACCAACATGGGTTTAAGCCAGGTTACAATACTGAAACAGCCTTGGTGGGGTTCATGGGCAGCATACACGGTGCTCTCGTTAAAGGGCACTCGTGTGCAGCTCTGTTCGTGGACCTCACCAAGGCCTTTGATTTGGTTGAATTTGATCTCCTTCCTGGTGATCTACAGGGATTACAGTTCTCTGGTGAAGTCACCAGGTGATGTCAAAGTTATTTATGTAATAGACATCATAGAACAATCATTGGTTCAACTATCTCCCAAACCCTTTCTTCTGTTTGTGGTGTTCCCCAGGGTTCGATCCTGGTGCCACTTTTTTTTTTAATGAATTCAGCCTGTAGCATTTGGACTCAGACTGAAATGACTCTTTATGTGGATTATGCCATTTTGTTTCAATTCCAGTCCTGAGATTGCCCTCTCTAGTCTTCAGATTGATTTTGGGCATCTGCTGGATTGGTTATTAAAAAAATCATATAGTACTTAAGTCTAAAAAAACAAAGGTAATGTTTTTTTCCATAATAAGAAGGCAATTTCTAATTTGTCTCCCATTATTGATAGCAAGGGTTATGTAATCCAAGTTGTTTTAGTCTTTAAGTACTTTGAAATAATATCATATTTTCAGTTTACTTGTGAGCCTCATATTCAAAACCTTAGGAAAATTTTACATCAAAAGTTGGGTTTTTTATTTTGGATCAATCAATTTTTGACCCTTGAATCCAGAAGACTCTTGGTCTACAGTTTTTTGTTCTTGGTGTTAGATTATGATATTCTTATATACACATCTTCTTGTGGTAGTGCTCACAATTGTCTCAAAGTCACATATTCTGTTTTGAGATTTTTGGCTAGATGTGCAACATCGATCTCATCGATCTATGATTTATGGGCCCAACTGGGTTTTGAGTTGAGGGTCAGGGCATACAACACTAGGGCACATCCACTTCAACTCAAGATTCAGACTTACCGTACAAAAATGGGGAACCATTGGCTCAGCACTAGGGTTGCTAAAACATGGAATTGCCTTCCGATTGAGGTGGTGGCTAGTCAGACCATGTCAGAATTTAAGGCAAGACTGGATAATTATCTGATGGATCAGGGCATTACAGGCTACAGTTAAAAATATGGCAAGCCGCTATGGATGTGTAAATGTCCTCTTGGCCTTGTATCAACCTATGAAACCTATGAGCTGATCTAGATGAAAAATCCTACTCATTATCCTTTGTAACTGAATTTGCTTTAAAATGGGTATTTTCCTATATAAAGTAAAACTAGGGTTCCTTCTTCCCTCTGTTTCTTTAATGTTTCCTAGGGCCCTTATTGCTCTCTTTACCAGGTCCCAGTATAAATTTACTTATAAAATGCCTCTATTTAAAAAAAAACTGTTGGGCAGAGATCATTGCTATTTACTGTAGAGCGCCATTCTATACTGCGCTTCAAAAAAAGTTTGAAACAGTGGCTTTTTCCCCCCAAGCATGAATGTACTCGTCTTTACTCTTTTATATATTGCCCTTGCACTTTATGTGGATAGAGTTGTTTGCTCCGAAATAATGTGTATTTTGTATTGTACTGTTTTTTAGATATGACTTGTCACCTATGAAAACAGGCATTTTTTGGTCATCTGGTTTACAAGTATAAAAAATAAAAATGAAATTAAATGAAAAAAGTGGGATTGAATCAATGGTAGGGGGAGGGATGGGTAACTGGATCTTGGTGGGGATGGGGTCAGCATACACTTGTGATAACATCTAATAAATATTGACATAGCAGGGGCAGATGAAGAGTTTTGGGGGGGCATCTGTGTATAAAGGTATGTCATCCCTAGAATTTAGTAAAGTGGTGGGCAGCAAAAGTAAAGCAAGCACTAAGAGGATGTGCCAACAAGTATGGGGCTACATGATTTATATGCTTGGGATGGCTATTCAATATGAATAATGGACATAGAAGTTTGAGGTTATCCTAAGATGGGTTTGGGCACCAGTATACTAGTCAGTCACCTTCTTTCTCTCCCCTCCCTAGGCCAACTAGGGTACTTGAAGGGGTGGAAGAGTTATCTGGGAGTGATAGCAGGTTAAAAAAGTTAGGATATGGAGATAGGCCTGTGCATGTTGAAACAGGGCAATATCCCTTTAAGAGTTGAAGGGTATCTTTGTTAAATAAAGTTCCCTAGATGGCTGGGTTGAGCAGGGAGGTGGAGCCAAGAGCAAGGCAAAGCATCTAATAGAGTGTTGGGGCGGGGATGCATGGATGGGATAAAAACTTAGTCTGAATAGCAGCACTTCTAGAGTGAGCAGCTCCAATGCTACAATTTAAAAAAGAAAAGATGCCAAGCTCTTTCTTCAGCAGGCATCAGAGGTCTGTACCTTGCTTCGGTGGAGGCTGGAATACAGAGCAGACCTCTGTGGAAGGGGAGGTCTGAGTGGTTGCTGCCCAGTCAGGGGCTTCCTGGGGGGAGGAAAGGAGAAAGATTACACTATGAAGAAGAGGGCAAACTACATTGAAATCAGAGGGAGAGGCAACAGAGGGAGGGAAGTGAGTGGGTGACGGTCAAGCAGGAAAGGTTTCTGGCCTGAATAATCAAATTAAGCAAGCAGAGGAAAAGTTGTGAAAAGCAGAAAAAAGTAAGAAATTAGTTAGGAAGGAGGCAGAAATTAGGAGAATGAAGAGTGGTAAAATGGGGCAAAAATATAAGCAGGAGGCAATAGGATGCACAACAGTTGCAGTTTAGAGCATAAGTCTAGGCAAAAAAAATTACTGCATTTAAAATCATAGTTCTGCATTAACTAATCAGAGCAAACTATTTTCAGCACAGAAACAGAGCATGAAAGGTGAGTAAAATTGAAAAGTGGAAGCATAGGCAGTGAGTGAAAACCTAGTCTGAATAGCAGCACTCCTAGAGTGAGCAGGCTCCAAAGCTCTGATTTAAAAAGAAAAGGCACCAAGCCCTTGCTTCAATGGGCATCAGAGGTCTGTACCTTGCTTTGAGGGTGCAGGCTGGAATGCAGAGCAGACCTCTGTGGAAGGCGAGGTCTGAGTGGTGGCTGCCCAGTCAGGTTCTACCTTGCTTCACTGGAATGCCGAGCACACCTCCATGGGAGGTGAAGTCTGAGTGGCAGCTGCCTGGTCAGGGACTACCTTGCTTCAGGGGGCAGACTGGAATGCAGAGCAGACCTCTGTGAAGGGGAGGTCTGAGAGGCAGCTACTCAGTCAGAGGCTACCTTGATTAAGGGGGTGGGCTGGAATGCAGAGCAGACCTCCATGTGAGGCGAGGTCTGAGTGGTGACTGCCCAGTCATAGGGTGCCTTGCTTTGGGGGGATGGGCTGGAATGCAGAGCAGACCTTTGTGGGAGGCAAGGTCTGAGTGGTGACTGTCCAGTCATAGGGTATCTTGCTTTGGGGGGATGGGCTGGAATGCAGAGCAGACCTTTGTGGGAGGCAAGGTCTGAGTGGTGGCTGACCAGTCAGGTTCTACCTTGCTTCAGGGGGTGCATGGGCTGGAATGCCGAGCAAACTGCCGTGGGAGGTGAGGTCTGGTGGCAGTTGACCAGTCAAGGACTACCTTGCTTCGGGGGGGTGGACTGGAATGCAGAGCAGACCTCTGTGAAGCCCAGGTCTGGTGGCGGCTACCAGTCAGGGGCTACCTTGCTGAAGGGGGGTGGGCTGGAATGCAGTGCAGACCTCCATGTGAGGTGAGGTCAGAGTGGTGACTGCCCGGTCATGGGGTACCTTGCCTTGGGGGGGGCTGAAATGCAAAGCAGACATCTGTGGGAGGCGAGATCTGAGTGGTGGCTGGCTGGACAGGGCATACCTTGCTTTGGTGGGTGGGCTGGAATGCTGAGCAGACCTCCGTGGGAGGTGAGGTCTGGTTGAAAACTTATTGCTTTTATTCATGTATGTAATCTTCTATTGGTCCACAGCACGCAATGAAACAATATATTTTTTTAATAATAGAACACTGAAATTTAAAAAAATTACTACTGTTCATGTTGCATATCTTTTTTTATCAGTGTATGAGAAAACAGAGTAACAGAAACATTGAAAAGCAAAAAAAATGTAAAATGAAGGTTCAGAATAATTAACTGCTTCATAAGGTGGGTCATTTGAAGAGTATTTGAAGGGATATTTGAAGCAAAAAAAATGAAAGATAAAAATAACAAGCATTTGTCAATGCCGAATGTTGCTTGCTTCTATGTGCTGTTTGGGAATTTGGAAGTCATTGGAGTGCAAATATTGAAAAGTCGCGAACTTACGTAATGCGTAGAACTGCATAGCAGCACTCTTGTAAAACAGTCATTTTTAGGAATTTTTTCACCAAATTTTCAACATAGCCATTTTAAGACCTCTACTAATGAACAGTGTCACTGTGATTTTCTTAATGTGTCCCATACATTGATTTTGCACACCGACTGCGCCATTGTGCACAACATGGGCAGAAACACATTTTGGGCAGGATGTGAAAAATGACAGCTGTACTGCTCATAAGGAGGTGTGGTAAAATGGCAATGTTGAAAATCTGGAGTGAAAATATTGAAAATTCGCGAACTTACGAGTGTGCGTAGGAACTGCACAACGCACGCTCGTAAAACAATCATTTTTTGGAGTTTTCCACCAGATTTTCAAAATATGCTTTTTGAGAGCCCACCTTATGAACACTTGCAGTGTCGTTTCGTTAATCATTCCGGAAAGGTGATTTCACGCAGTGGCTGCGAAATCACCCTTCGGGCCCGAGTAACATCATGACAGTGAAAGCATTCATGAGAAGGGGTCCCAAAAACCCAATGTTGAAAATTTGGTGCAAAAATTCCAAAAAATGCCTGAGATATGCAATAAAGTTGAAAAACCCTATCTATTGCATTATACAGCTTACGGCATTTCCTCAGTTGTGTGCGACCTTGAAGAGTGCAGACGTGTTCCCGTCCACGAAGATCGCCACCAGCCCGGAGGCAAGTATGGGGTGGGGGTGGGGAGGCAGAGTGCGTGAGTGGGTGGGTGTGGGGTTGTGGGAGGGGCAGGGAGAAGCCTGAAGGACAGTTTTCATTTGCAGTGTTTTTTATTTGAGACCAACAGGGACTTTTGCCATGCTGGGGTGGGCTCCCAGCATGGCAGCTGAAACTGTTCAGGGGGACTGGAGCCGACAGGGGATTAGGCACCCCATCAGCTATAACACATTTTGCCACGCTGGGTGGGCTCACAGGCAGTAACACCTGGACAGGGGGGCGTGGGCCGACGGGGGGATTGAGCACCCCATCAACCCGTACAGTGTGGGGGATGGGGAAGGCACATGAGCATGCAGTGTGCGTGCGTGCACGCGTGTGTGTGTGTGTGTGTGTGGGAGGAGCTCTGCTCACTCAAGAGGAGCTCTCCCTTTCAACTGTATACCACTGTATTTTCAGCTTGTCATAGACAGCTGCAGCAGTGATTTGGGAACTGGGTCCACGCCTGCAAACACACTGACTGCATTGGAAGACGGGCTGACACATCTCCGAAAACTCGGATGATGGCACTATGTTTCTTGCACTTGCGTGCAAGCAACATAAAAATGAAAAATGAATGGTTGATTGGTATAAATACTGAGAAATTAAGGGACTTTGAGAATAAAACAACTGAAAATGCACCCTTCTTTTCCTGTATGGGATGATAACAACACAGGATGTGGTATCTAAACAGCAGTAATGATGACTGCAGGCTGGGATGATGGGACTGAGTAGCCACTTGAAGCAGATGGAGGATGGGCACAGGGAAAAAATTGTAGACTGAAAATAAGAGTAAATAGAAATGGATGAAAGAGAAGCACTGTTTTGATGTAAACATACTCATTATTAAAGAATCCAATACAGAAACATTGCCTTTATGGAGAGAAAAAAGTCTAATTTAGTTCTTATAAAAAAAATTGATTGGGGTTGGGAATCATAAAGCATATTTAAAAGCCTCAAGTGGCAAAGTTTTTAGAGCAATTTTAGGGTACATTATAAATGTTTCTACAAAGATTTAGGAGTTTATTTAAGGTACCTGAACAAAACAATAACGTTTAAGGAGCAACACTGAGGTAAAAGGGCAACTGAATTACAGTTGTCTAAGTTTTTGTAGTACATTAGAGGAGCAATACGTGATTCACTATGGTAATCTTGAAATGAGATGAAATTCAGCCTTGTGTCTGCAGCAATTTTGGAGTCATGCAGTAACTATGGAGTATGTACTCAAAAGGCACTGAAAAATTACTGAAAATAAGGTAAGGAACTCCGGTTTGGTAAGGGTTGTGCCCCCTCCCCCCCATTTCACAGTCGAAAGAGTCCACAGGTCCTTGGTTCTTTGGCCTTAACCAATGAAAAATCCATCTGATTATTATAAATGTTCTGTGCTTCACACAATAATATATAATATTATGTGCAGTCGGGGAAATGGGCCCCAGAATCCTGATCATCTTTAGGATTAATAAATAATTAAAAAAGATAAACCATTACACCAGTGAGACATAAGATGGCAGAATTTGTTTGGAAAATACTTCATGAAATAACCTGCCACATTTGTGTTTCCAGGCAATCAAGTTAACCATTCTTTTAATGGCAGAAAAAGGGGAGATGCTGTTGATGGGGGACCTGAATATGCCAGATGTTAGCTGGAGCACCCTGGCTGCAGCTACATCAAAAAGCAGGTTTATTCTTGATGCCCTGCAGGGGGCATGCCTCAGCCAGCTAGTGGTGGAACCCACTAGGGAGGGAGCAATCTTAAACCTGTTACTATCAAATGGGGATGGAGAAAGGATCTCAGATTTAGAAGTGGGTAGTCATCTGGGAACAAGTGACCACAAAACAGTGTGATTCATGATAAACACTGCCATAGAGTCAAGCCATACAAAAGCAAGAGTGTTGGACTTTAGGAGGGCTGACTTAGGGAAAATGGTAGAGTGCCTCAGAAAAGCGCTAGCAAACTGGCAAGGAGGAGGGGTGGAAGAACAATGGGGAAAAATCAAAACAGTCATCACAAAGGCAACAAGCCTTTGTGTGAAGCAAATCAACAAAGCAAAATGAAGGAAAAAAACACTATGGTTCTCAAAAGAGGTGGCAGGGAAGGTTAAGGAGAAAAAGGTAGCATTCAGGAAGTATAAGGAAACACAGAAGGAGCAGGACAGAGAACTGTACCAGTTAAAGCAGAAGGAAGTGGGGAAGGCAGTCAGAATAGCAAAAGCCCAAACTGAAGAAAAGATAGCCAACTCAGTTAAGAAAGGGGATAAAACCTTTTTATACGTACATAAGGGAGTAACGAAAGATGAAGGAAAGGATAGTGAGACTTACTAAAGGGAAGGGAGGGTGGGCAGAGGATGACAGTAAAAAGGCAAGGATACTGAATGAATACTTCTGCTCAGTATTCACAAAAGAAGAGGAGGGGGTGGTACCAAAATCAAAGAACAGAAGCACTCTGGATAGGGAGGTCGATCCCAGTCCATTCACAGAAGAAAGGGTCCTGAAAGAACTCTTAAAACTGAAGGTGGACAAAGCAATGGGGCCTGACAGGATTCACCCAAGAATTCTAAAAGAACTAAGGGTAGAATTAATGACACCACTGACTACCCTTTTTAACAAATCATGGGAGGATGGTGTAGTACCAGAGTACTGGAGAATGGCAGATATGATTCCCCTTCACAAAAGTTGGAGCAAGACAGAGGCAGGAAACTACAGACCTGTTAGTTTGATGTCAGTGGTAGGGAAAATGATAGAATCACTTCTAAAGGAAATAATTGTTGAGTTCCTAGAAGCCAGTGGGCTGGGACCCAAGGCAGCATGGATTCACAGCAGGAAGGTCATGTCAGATGAATCTAATAGGTTTCTTTGACTGGGTGACCAATGTGGTGGACCAGGAAGGGGCAGTGGACATGGCCTACCTAGACTTTAGCAAGGCATTTGACACAGTCCCACACACAAGATTAATATACAAGTTAGCCAGCCTTGGAGTGGGCACAAAGGTGGTAGCCTGGGTTAAAAATTGTCTGGACAACAGGATACAGAGGGTAAAAGTAAATAGAGTTTACTCTAAAGAAAGGGGGGTTACTAGTGGGGTACCACAGGGTTCAGTACTGGACCGGTCCTCTTTAATGTCTTTATAAGTGACATTGCAGAAGGACTGGAAGGAAAAGTATGTCTCTTTGCAGATGACACAAAGATCTGAAACAGGGTTGATACAGAAGATGGGGTGTTGAGGATACAAAGGGACTTGGCAAAGTTGGAGGAATGGTCAAATATATGGCAGCTTAGATTCAATGCAAAGAAGTGCAAAGTAATGCACCTGGGAAACAAAAATCCAGGGAAAGAGTACACAACGGGGGGTAAGATAATAACAACAACAGAAATGGAAAGGGACCTGGGGGGTAGTCATATCAAATTACCTTAAGGTGGGCAAGCAACGTGAGAAGGCAGTAAGGAGGGCTGGTGGGATACTGGGATGCATAGGGAGAGGCATCACTAGTAGAAAACAGGAAGTTGTTATCCCTCTGTACAGATAGTTGGTGAGACCCTACCTGGAGTTCTGCATCCAGTTCTGAAGACCCCATCTCCGCAAGGACATAGACAGGATGGAAGCTGTCCAGAGGAGGGCAACTAAAATGGTGCAGGGTCTGCACCATAAGACATACAAAGAGAGATTTAAGAAGCTTAATATGTATACACTCGAGGAGAGGAGGGAGAAGGGGCATGATAGAAACTTTCAGGTACATCAAGGGAATCAACAGAGTCCAAGATGGTAGCATCTTTCAGAAAAAGAGATGTGCAAGAACAAGGGGACACTTTGAAGATAGAGGGGGGATGGCTCAAAGGTAATGTGAGGAAGTATTTTTTCATGGAGAGAGTTGTGGATACATGGAACAGCCTTCCTGAGGAGGTAGTGGACTCAAAAACAGTGGGGGAATTCAAGAATGCGTGGGACAGACATAAGGCAATTCTAGTGGGGGTTAGGAGAAAGTAGGCTGTTGGTTAACTAGGATCTGCAGCCTATGCATTAGGTAGGGAAATGGGCAGACTAGGTGGGCCAAGCGGTCCTTATCTGCTGTCAAATTCTATGTTTCTATGTTTAATGAATCATCTACCCTTGGACTTCATAAATAGATTTGGGCCTTTATCTGTTCCAAAGCATATAAACATAGAAACATTTTTATTTATTTATTTATTGAAATTTAGGATGACACCTTTGAGAACAAGCTCATTTCATATGTTCCACGTCAGACGAACAATACATATTGGAAACGTGTGAGACGGAGAACAAACAAAACAAGGAATTATACAAAACATTACAACAGTATATAACTAGAGATGTTTCAACACATGTGGCATTGTACAATGTATGCCAAGGTGCGTATTTGATTAAAACCTGGAATTCAAAGGGTCATATTAGAGGGTGCAGGGTCTTATGAAATTACCCTTTACAGGAAAATGAGAACAGACTCAGCCTAATATCTAATTATCAATGAGGTAAGGGATGGCATCAGCCCAGGGGCCTCATCAGAGGTGAGAAGGTATGAGACAAAGCATTTTATAGTGAACAAGGAAGCTCAGGAGATATAACAGGGGGGAGGGGGGATGGGGGAAAGTCACAGAGGGGTGAGGGGAAAGGGTGTAAGGCATGAAGAGGAAATGTGAAAGGCGAATGATTAGCAACTTAGAACAGTTATTTACATGCTGAGAACAGTTATGCATAAGGTCAGGATAGCATATGGTTAGAATAAGTGCTGGTCACAAGAAGGAAGGTTATTGGAAGCAGTCACAACTGGCATCAGCAACTAGCTATTGCTTAAAGTTAACCTTAAAGGAGCCCAAGGTGGATGCTGAAGTGATGTCATGGTGCAGTGAGTTCATCCATAGTGGGGTATGGTAGGCAAAGGGACCTTTGTCCCAGAGAAGTGAGACAGTGGGGTATATTAAAAATCTGGCTAGTAGAACTTTTGGTGCAATGATGGTTAATAGTGGGGTAATAAGCTTTTGCGCTCCTGGAGGCATTTTGCCTAAGCTTACTTTTTTGGACAGTAAACATGTTTGGTACACGAGTCTACCTTTGAATTGGAGCCAGTTAGCCTGAGCATACATGTCGCAGGTATGGGACAGACGGGCTGAGCCGGTAATTAGCTGGCATGTTTTGCTGAGTGCAACTATGATGCGGCAAAGAGTTGTTTCAGTAGCTGATCCATAGATTGGTAAGCCATAATCAATAAGTGAGACAAGAGAGCTTTGAATGGCCAGGTTAAGAGCCTCTGTGGTCAAATATTGCTTATGCTTATAAAGTAGCCCAATGCGGGTGTAAGCCTTAGCAATCTTGTCAGTGTGATAGGCATAGGTCATCGTACTGCCAATAGTAATAGTCAGATATTTAAGTTTAACAATTTTTATTATTTGATAGGACACACACAAATCATACAGTAGTACACAAATACCAGACCAAATCGCAACATTTGGAGAGGCCAGAAGGGTACAGTTAAAGGTATAGATACAACAGAGTGCAACAAAACATCTAATGATATTGATTTAAAATGTACAGGTCGAAGCAAAAACAAACAGATAGCTAATCATGATTAACAAGGGTCCGGCTGAATCTCAAGTGCCTCTAGGGCCTACGGTACTTGATTACATTGAATTAAAAATTTAAAAAAATAAATAAAAATAGATAATCCTGCCGGATCCATTCCAACACCAGATTGCAAACAGGTGTGTGCCTATCTAAAATCCATGTGACCATATCAACTATATACAAGAAGGCAATCTTTCACTAGATAAGGAGTTATATAAAGGGAAAGGCTGGGACCAAGGTGGGGAGGGCTCCACATCCAGTAGAGGGAAAATATCCAGCTCAGAGGCAATAATAGGCTGTGAAACAGGTCAAGTGGGGGAGATTATGACAGTATTTAGACTGCAGAAAGGGTTGCCAACATTTCTCAAATTCAGCCATAGAACCAACCACTAAGCTGGAAATTCTTTCAAATATAGCTGCTTGGGTTAATGCCAGAAGAAAATCTTGAAAGGATGGTGTCACTGAGGATTTCCAATTTAATAATATGAGCTGTTTGGCTACAGCCCCAACTGCAGTAACCCACTTAGCCCCTGGGTTGCATTTGGACACGTTAGGCTGCATGCATCCTAAAAGCAAAAGGGGTGGATCTGGATTTATGTCTGGGAAGATTTGTTGGCACATGCCCTGAATCGATGTCCAAAAGGAATGCAGATTGGGGCAGTCCCAGAGAACATGAAACAAGTGTGCCGTGGAATTACCACATCTTCAACAGGTGTCCTTTGAAAGAAGACCCATCTTCTGAAGCTTGGTTGGATCCCTATACCATCTGTGATAGGTCTTATTCATAATAAGACGGGTGCGCCCATCCCGACAGGCCATATGCGCTCTGATCCAGCTGTGTTGTCACTGCTGATCGGAGACTGAGACCTGAAAGTCCCTTTCCCATTGTGCTTTGGCCCACTGGGTAGGGTCTACAGTAGCATCCCTAAGAGCAGAGTAAATCCCACTGGCCCTGCCTTTATTTTGCTTCCCCCCTGCAATTAACGGGTGAGGTCGATGCTGCACCCCCCCATCCCGAGGGGCATTTGGCAAGTGAAGTATAGCTTTCCTAATCTGAAGATATCTCCAGAAATAAGACTCGGGGAGACCATATCTGTCTTTTGGTGATTCATAGGTGTCCAGTGTGACAGTGTTGGGGATTAATAAATCCTGGATCGTGAAAATACCTTGGGCCTCCCAGTATTTCCAATATATTGGGGACTTCCCTATCTGTAGAGCTGGGTTATTCCACAGGGGCATATGTCTCCATGGGGTTGAGGTCATGTCACAAAATAGAGAGAGCTTACTTCCAATACAAAATGGAAACATATATAGTAGGAGAGATACCCAGGGGTAATTTGTTCTTGCTATAGAGCACCACCGCTGGTGAAGGAGCATGATCCAGTGATGCCTCCAAAGGGAGCCAGGGTGGGGAGGCCAGACCAGACCCAGTGAACCATCTAATAGTCTGTGAAGTAATGAAGGCCATATGGTATCTCTGAAGCCAAGGAAGGCTCCAACCTCCTCTTCTCCAGTGTTGACGTAATTTGAGTTTACTATACCGAGGCTAGGCTCCCTCCCATAAAAAGTTACCCATTAATGCATCAAGTTTCTGAAACCATCTCTGGGGGATAGCAATGGATAAGTGAGCTAGTAAGTGTAATATCCTAGGGGCAGCCATCATTTTGATGGAGTCAATCTTACCAGTAAGTGACAATCTTAAGGCCTTCCACCTTCCATTGTGCTGTCTGAGGGAATCTAATAAAGACATAAAATTAGCGGAGAGCATTTTCCCTACATTTGGGTGGAGGATAATACCCAGATATTTTATACCATTAGGGGACCAGCAAAGGCCTCTAGCTATAAAGTCAGTTCCAGGAGTCCTTGAATTCAAGGGAAGCACCTCTGTTTTGGAGTGATTTATCTTAAGACCTGACACTTTGGCAAAAGTGGCCAAAATATCAAGTATATTATCAATCACCTCAGGGAAGGACTCCATGGTGATGAGCAAATCATCCGCGTATAAGAACGTTTTGAAAATATTATCTCCCACTTTTAACCTGGGGATTTTAGAGGATTCTCTAAGGGCAATAGCTAAGGGCTCTATAGCCAGGACAAATAGAAGAGGGGAGAGAGGACACCCCTACCTAGTTCCTTTCTGTAAAGGAAAGGACGGAGACAATGGAATTGTTGTTTTAGGTGGGATGTGGACTGTGAGGCTTGTAAGCACCTTGTTGTGAGCAACTCAATAGGATTTTGATTGGTAGAGTTTGCAGATTGGTGCTTCTGTTGTGGAGGGAAGGATATGTCCTGAAGTGTGTCGCTACGTAGACTATGCAAGCCCTCCTTTTCTTTAGGTGAGGTCCTGCCTAAAAGGGTGTATCAGAGGCAGCATAATGGCAGAGTCCAGTACCTTGGGCGATAGCCACATTTCCACCATTGAGAGGATATCAGCATTATGTTTGGTAATCGATACCTTTAGATTATCCAGTTTGGGCAGCAGACTGCAGATGTTTAAGGTGGCAGGGGTGAGTCCTGTAGATTTCTGTTGTGGGCTATTCTGAGAGTGAGAAGGGCCAGGATTAGGGTGAATGTTAGCCAATAGCATTAGTAGTAGCAGTAGTAGGCAGGTAATGTTTCAGAAGGAGTTTGTAGCTCTTGAGCATTGCCGTGTCCCTGACATCAACATTTTAGAGGAGATGTAGCAGGCAAGGACTCCATGGATGTGCCAGACTAAGGAGGATATGTAGGCCTGTGGTCCTGGGAACAATGCGTAGGTGCCCTTTCATAGAGAATGAACTTGTCCAGGAGTCAGGAGAAGGTTTCAGGGCTTAATAGTTCATTTTTAGGATGGTTGTGTGTGGATGCACATCCAGCAGGGCCAGAATTAGGGTGAACATTGCCTAACATAAGAAGTAAAGTAGGATGATTCTGAGCAAGCTTCCTTTAAGTTTGTGAAAAAGCTATTAGATCTTCTGGGGCTGAGGCACCTTCTGTTTTCTGAGCACAGTACTGTGAGCTAAGGGAGTAATTAGGGTGGGATATGAGGCAGGGACCCCAGTTGTAAGCCACCCTTGTGGAGGCAGCAGGAGCCAGAGGCAGGATCAGTGACACTTGGTTAACAGTTTAAAATTTCCTGTGACAAAGCCGGGGTCACAATGGATATTATGCTCATTAGTGGTACGGGATAGGGGAACTGGCATATCACTTTGTAATGTGCCATTGCTTAAAATCAACAGCAGTATGAAAGACAGAGATTGGATGAGGTGGATGTAGCCCATGTTTACAGGAGGAAGTGCTTGTATGTAGCGCTGGTTTCATAGGATGCAGGGAAGAAGGCAAATGTACACAGAGTTGTGATTATAACAGCTGAGGAACACAGAGAGAGTGTGTGTAGCCTCCTTGCTCCTCATATCACCTTAGTGAACCTTAAAACAAGTAAGTGCAATAGGGGTATAATACAGGGGACAGAAAAGTTGAAATTGGTTGTGGTTTAGAACAGTGCAAGGCTCAGAGATATTAACCAGGCAAGGGGTTAGTATGCGGCAACATGAATAAAAATGCGATAATTAGGAGGTGAGGCTGGAGACAGAGTGAAGGAGGACTGATATCACAAGAGTATATTGGCAGAAAATCAGGTCTAGAGCACCAGGATGAGAGGAGGACACAGTACTAAGGTGGTTTAAAGCAGGAGCATTGACTAGATGAGATGAGGTAGCTGCAGAGTGCTTTTTTAAAGGTGTTATGTGTGGGTGCTAGGCTGACATCTAAAGGGAGGGCGTTCCTCTGCTGATGATCATGGTGGGCAAAAGCACTGGCACTCTTGGTAGTTTTACATTTGGGGACACATATGAGAGTTTATCAGTCAAGCGGAGGCCGTAGCTGGATGTCTGAGGAGTGAGCAGCTCAGCCAATGTTTTTGGAGGTATGAGACCTTATTATACTATCAACAGTGGAGCTGAGGGAAAAAGTATAGCTGCATTTGGAGATAGCCAGTAAAGACTCATGTAGAGGATGCAGCAGTGTTTCAGTCTATGGGAGGAGGAGGAGGAGGCATACTGACAGATATTATTTTAGGTGACATCCCATCTATGGAGATTGGATATAGGTATGGCAGCATACATAGCATGCTCCATAGATCAGGGTAGGCAGAAGTACACCTCAAGCAATTGTCAATCTTGCTGTGGAGGTTAGTACATTGGTACGCTATGCCTAGTTTAGAGTTTACAGATTTGTACGTGTTCTGTATGTGAAGTTCAAAGTTTAAAGACTGGTCCAAAGTTTTACTCCAAGGTACTTAAATGAGGTCACTAAGCCAATAGGTGAGCCATCTAAGCAGGAGACCCTAAAGTTGTTTTGACAGGATTTGAGTTTTAAAAGGGTTCCAAATAGCATGGACTGGGTTTTGGTGTCATTAAGAACAACTTTGTGATCTGAGAACCAGGTTTGTGTGCACTAGAAGTCAGAGGAGAGCCATAGATTGATGTCAGATATATTTTTCACACTGGTATATAGGACTATGTCATCAGCATAGAGTAGGGAAGAGGTGGCGGGGAGATTAGAGGAGATGTTATTAATAAATATCGAAAGTAAAAGTGGCCCCAGGATGGAGCCTAGGGGTACTCCAATATTCACCATTGCCTGATCCAAATAAGTTGAACAGTACTTTACGACATGAATCCTATTTGACAGGTAACTGCTGAACCAACTGACTACATTAGGTACAAAGCCCATAGATTTTAGGGTGGCAAGGAGAATGGAGAGGTTCACCAGATCAAAGGCCTTTATCATATCTATGAAAACTGCCCCAGTTAGGAGGCCTGAGTCCATAGCGGTGAGAGTGTCTGTTGTAAATTTAAGCAGGGCAGTAGAGTTGCTGTGGCCTTTGCTGAAGCCATGCTGGGAAATTAGCATTGTTGTGGGATAGGCCAAGGAAGGAAAGGGAGTCAATGAGGAGACAGTGATTTAACCATATCGAAAGCCTTGATCAGGTCAGTGTAGATGGACCCAACTAAATGTCTATGGTTCAAGGCTTTGTGAAGATAAACTGTGTGTTCTAATAGGGCTGTGGTGGTACTATGGGCTGAGTGGAAGCCATTCAGCTGGGGGCACTGAATATTGTGATAGGTAAAGAACTCGGTCAATTGGTCAGCAACTACCTTATCTAGGACTCTGCATAATGGTGGGAAGATTGAAATGGGGTGGTAGTTCAAGACTAGTGATCTGTCACCCTTTTTGTGTACTGGTATGACAACTGTGGCCTCCCATTGTCTGGAGAACTGCCTCAGTGACAGAGATAGATTTAGTATGATGTTATGGGGCTTAAGCATGACATCCAGCATGAAATGTAGCAATTTCATGTCCAGGGTGCCACTACTGTACCTGATTTTTCCTAACACCTTGAGAAGATATTTTTTGGCCTCAGCAAGTGTGACTCTTCTGAAGTAAAAAGGGGGAATGTGAGGGGGAGGGTTGGCAGTGTCTAGGGGGACACAAGGGTTAGATTCATCAAAGAAGTTTGGAGGAAGAACCTGTCTGAGATCAGTAAAAGCAACATTAAAAGCATCAGCGATTGAACCTGGATCTTGAACAGGGGCATCATTAACAATTACATGGTGGGTGATGCTTTACTAGGCTTACCAGTGAGGTGCTTGAATTTTTGCCAGAGGTTCCGTCTGTTCTCCCAGGAGCTAGTGAGTTCAGTTTTGAAGTGTGCAACCTTAGCCCTCCGGATTTCCTGTGTACATGCATTTCTGGCAGCTCTGTAGTGCAGCTTGTCTACAGGTTTACCAGAGAGCTGTGCAATGTGCCCAAGACTGTCCCTAGCTTTCATTTTACTTAATAGTTCAGCAGTGATCCAGGGGTTAGTTACCCCCTGTGGACTTTGAGTTATGCACTGGTGCAAAGATATCACAAGCTTTGTCATAGTGTGTGATAAGGTAGTTAAGTGTGTGGTAAACATTGGAGAAAGATCCAAGAGGTGACCAGTTATACTGTGCAAGGCAGGCATGAAATTGGTCAAGTCTCCCTTTCTTCAGAACATGATGACAAGTGAATTTGGGTGGGGGTTTGGGGTTTTTGTTTGACCAGAGGCTAACAGGTGAATGGTCACTCATTACATCCACAAGAACTGTGGTACTAATATGCCTTTGAGGGTGTGTGATCAGAACAAGGTCAAGGATGGAATTTTTGCTGGTTCTAAGGTTGGCTCTAGTTGAAGAGGTTACCAGTTGGGGTAGGTTATGAGCTGTGATGGCATCTTTAAAGGGTTTGCCTTCGGGGCCATCCAGTTAATGTTGAAGTCGCCCATGACAATGACCTCAGATTGCATTGGCAAGTTTTATAGTCAGTCTAAAATCATGTTAATACCTGATCTGTTTTCCCTGGGGCAGGGCAGCAAATACATATAGGGCTTTGCCCAATTGTTCAATGAGTACTTTGACACCTAACATTTAGGAGTGATGGGTTTGGCCAGCCTGGGGAAGTAACTGTCCTTTCAGGGAGTCCTTCAGATAAATGGTGCATCCCCCACTCCCTTTTCCTAATCTGTCCTCTCTAAACAGTGAATAACCAGAGATAGTTAAGGCAGAGTCAGAAATTTTAGATGAGAGCCAAGTTTTGGTCAGCATAAGCACATCTGGGTTATGTTGTGACACCCAAACTTACAGGTCATCAGGTTTTGGTAATAGACTCCGAATGTTGATCGTCATGAGCTTGAGGTATCTGCCACCTGTAGTTCCCATTTGAAGGCAGTGCAGAGGGCTTGGGTTTGGGTGAACATTCCCTGATATGAGAAGAAGCAGGGGAAATCCTGTAAAGGTAGAGTTTGAGATATTTAAATCCAGTCCTGCTAGCTTTGGGGTGCTGGTTATTTGAAGTTGAATGATGGGGAGAGGGGGTAAGGAATTGGGGATGAAAGGTGGGTGAGGACCCAGTGGTAACTTGCACAGTTACAAGAGCAAGTGGTTCAGTTAACGTATACACTAGACAAGGGATAAGGGGAGCAGTACCTTGGGTGGGGACACTGTACATGTACTGGGCATTGCTAACTGGAGCACAGGGAGTGTTGTAGCAAGGAAGCATTAGGAACAGGACAATAGGGAGAAATAAGGAGGGTGGGAGCAAGGACAACATATTAAAATGTGTAGTGGAAAACAGTAGGGGTAACTAGTTTGAATGTAGTTGGTAGGCAGAGAGTCAGGTACCTGGAGTGGGGGGTGAGGGATACAGGCAAGAATAAAGTAATAAAAAAACACTAAGAGGTAGGGCTGCTATGATGGTGTAATGGTTAGGGTCACTGCCCTTGAGATAGAAGGTCAATGGTTCGAATCTGGTTGGTGCTGGGGAGGAGGAACAGAGCTGACAGAGGGGTTCAGAGAGGAATAGTCACAGAAATAAAGGGGAGGAGTGAGTAACCAGGAGTAGGAAGCAGCAGAAAGAGATAGGAAAAATGCGGGCACAGCAGTGACTCCTAGTGGCAGCACAGTATTAAATGCTAGTGTAAAACTGGGAAGATTACCAAAATCAGCATGAGTTCACATGACCCGGTCACATGATCTAAGTGACCTATAGATCAAGTGTCGGCAAAGGGTGGGGGGTCAGTCGATGCAAAGTGTCGATGGGCTAACACAATACAGTGTTAGCTCTCTCCCACAGAGTAAGGAGGCTGGATTTTAATACCTCACTGTGTGGCTCCTTAAATCCTGGGCTGCAGCAAGTCAGGAACTCTGGGTGAGAATGCAGGCAAGATTGAGAAGCCTGTAGGGATAAAGGGAAATGGTGAGGGAGGGATTGAGGAGAACAATAGGGAGCCGAGTGTGGCAGGTGGAATACAGAAAGGATGTGGGATGGGAACCTCCAGCTGCACATGCATGGACCCAAGGAGCGAGTGCAGACACTGAATGTGAATTAGGAGGCAGAAATATACCAGCAGTTCAAATATGGAGGTAAATACTAAACTCTGTAAAATAACCTAGAAATACAGCAGGCTAAGGTATTTACACAGAAACAAGGCTATAACTAGAATGCTAGGAGAAACAGCAAATGTGAATGTAACAGGGCTGTAACTAGAATGCTACTGAGTATCAGCAAATGTGAAAGCCTTAAGGCTCCAGATTAAAATGCACAGGGAGCCAGACTAGCACACCCTCACCCTTAAGGCATCTAACTAAATGGTAGTAAGATACTGTGCAATTCAAACACAGAAGAATAGCAAAACAATAAATACAGTGCAGGTCAAAGAGAGCAAAAACTATCTACAGAGGTTGGCCAACCAAAGTTAGCTCTAAATGTCCCAGTACAGTGTTAGCTCTCTCCCACAGGGTAAGGAGGCTGGATTTTAATACCTCACTGTATGGCTCCTTAAATCCTGGGATGCGGCAGGTTGGGGACTCCCAGTGGGTGTGCAGGCAAGATGGAGAAGCCTCGCTGTGTGGCTCCTTAAATCCTGGGCTACAACAGGTCAGGGACTCTGAGTGGGAGTGCAGACAAGATGGAGAAGCCTGTGGGGATCTAATAAGTGTACTAAGAATACTACATATGGTTAGTGCTCTATTAATAGAAAATCTTGTAAATATCCAAACAGATATTCCTATTCACAATAACAAGTTCAAGACAGAAACATTTTTTGAAAATTTGGGAGAATTTATCCACAGTGGTGGAGTCCCTACAAATAGTGGAAATATACTGATGTTGTTGTACCTAAAATTATATTGGTACTACATTGATTACTTCAAGCTTAAGAAAAAAAAATAAGTTAGTAGAGTAGAGAAGAGTGTGGGCAGACTTGATGGACCATTTGGTCTCCTTCTGCCATCAAAGTCTAGATTTCTATGAGACAAAGTAAAAGATAATGACAAATCAAAGGAGTTAAACTATCAGTCGAGACTGTAGAGCAAGTAGGTGAACATACAGTCATTTATGCAGACTCTCAAGGTCAAGTACAGGAGCAACAAATACCCTCTGAGAACCCTGTAGTGGATGTGACTATACAGTAAACTAACCCAGCAACTCAGATGGTAAATGCACCCAAAAGTGATATTGGACTGCAAACAGAAGACAAGACAAAGCAATTTTATTAATTGGATGCCCACTCCCAGAGGCTCTGATTACCTTACAGTCGTAACAGGATCACTAAAACATTTTATAAAACAGCAGAGATGTTAAAATAATTTAAATATAATATCAGACCCCAATCCAAAGTGAAAAAGTGAGCCTTCACCGAAAGGGGATCTTTTCATTTTAAAAAAAAGAGCATTCCAAAGCACAAGGGCAGAAAACACCCAATACCCTGAAGAATTCAATCAGGATCTACACACCAAGAAGAGACTCACCTCAGCTGAACAAAGTGGGTGACCAGCTTGTGTATGGGACCAGAAGGTCTTTTAGGTAGGCAGGGCCTAAAATGTCAACAAGCATACCTTGAAATTGACGTGCCACTGAACAGGCAACCAGTGGGTATCACCTGAAGATGGCAAGGAAGAAGGGTGAAAGTCAAAAGGGCAAATGATTACTGCTGAATAGGCAATTTGGCAATGTCTCTGTATCCCTTCCCTGAGGTCCTCTCCCCCCGGAGTTAGTATATTTAGAAAGGTGAGGGGGTGGAGGGCACAGACATCCCATTTGGCATTATCTGTATGCCCTTTTGACAGTCACCATTTTTTTAGTCACCATCATAACATGGAACCCAACCAGTGCATTGCACAGAAAACTGGAATTATGTGCTTAAAGCTGTGAGGTCCCATCATCTAGCCAGGCTGCTGCATTCTGGATAAGTTGTAGGCAACACTCCAGCCTTGTGGATAACCCTAGGTAAAAAGCATTACAATAATCCAATCTTCATGTGACCTGGGCATGCACCATGGTCAACAGGTCAGCAGGAACAAGATAGGGCTTATTCCAGGAGATGTTTTGAAGATGGAAAAAGCCACTGCAGACAACAGGTGACACCTAATGTTCTAGGGTCAGCTTGGATCCACAGTGACTGCCAGATTCTTTACCCTATCCACAGCTCTGATCATAACAACATCTAAAGATGGTATGACAGTCCCCACACTGTTCATTGTTGATCCATACAGGCCTGGTTCCACCAGCAGGACCTGTGTTTTAGAATGGTTAAACCTAAGCAAGCTGGTACCCATCCAGTCTTTAAGGTACTCACTCAGACCCAAAATTGAAGTACCTCCATTAGGTGCGCAAGACATTTACAGCTGGTTATCATCAGTGTAGCAATGAAAACCCGTGCTGCAGTGTATTATGATCTCTCCTAATGACAGTATATAAGCAGCTAGCAACATGAGGGCCAGGATGAAACCCTGAGGCACACCAGAACACAAAGCAGCACTGCTCAACATGTAAGCCTAGTGCCACCTGCTGCACCCTGCTGGCTAATTAGGACTGAAACCACTGAAGCACCATTTCAAAGAGTCTTACAAAGTGTCTCTGTCATACCAACAGCACCACATGGTCTACCATACCACATGGTCTACCATGTCAGACACCAAGGTAAGGTCAAGCAGGAACAGAATAGAAAAAATTCCACTGTACCTCACAGGAGGAGATCATGATGCACCTTGACCAAAGTAATATCAGTACTGTGGTGGGGCCAGAAATCGGACCACAGTGGCTCAAAATATAATTTTCCCAGGTGTTGCTCCAGCTGCAGTTCAATTATCTTCTCAGTTACCTTCCTTGGACTGGGGAGGTTAGAGAGATCATCAGAGTCCAACAATATTTTAGTAAGAGGGAGCTTTACCATGGCCCTCTTCTGTGCAGAAGGGAAAAAGACCTCCCTAAGGGAACACCCGATAATATCTACAAGAATCAGATCTAAGATCCCCAAACACCGTAAAAGAAGCCAGGTTGACCCTGGATCCAATGTAGGTAGGGTGCAGCACCAATACCATCTGTAAGACCTGATCCACTAACACCAGCCTGAACTTCTCCCACAGAGAAGTCTCCATAGAAAAAAAAAGCTTTTGAGTTTATAAAGCACACCTAATTTTGGACTAATGGTCTGGCTTACTGTTCTTAACTGGGCAGAGAAAGCAAGCCCAAGATTCAATAGTACCCCAAGATATTTAAACTGATACATTTGTTCAATAGCAGCACCAAAATTATCTTGTAGCTTTAGGCAAGTATTGTCATTCAACATATAGGTAGTACCAAATATCATAGACTTTCTCTTGTTAGAGTTCAACACAAAAGAATTATTGGAAACCCAATTATAAGCTTCGAGTTTAGCTGTTAACTCAGGTAGAGACTTGGGTGGAAAAAATGATCAAATCATCTGCTTAAAAAAGAGAATCACAAGATTTGCATAATGAAGGCAACTGGTTAACAAAAAGAGAAAATGTCAATAGGCTCAAGATGGAGCCCTGTGGCACCCCCTTCCCATAGTACACATATTTGACTCGGTTACCCCAGTATTAATAAACTGAGAATGATCAGTCAAATAGTTTCTAATCTAGGAAACAACATTAGCAGAAAAACCTCGAGAACTAAGTTTAGAACAAAGTAAATCATGTCCTATTAGGTCAAATGTCTTTCTCAGGTTCACAACACAGCTCCAATCATAAGACCATCATCAAATTTTCTCAGAATGGCATATGTGAACCTGAGCAAGATAGTACCCATATCACATACCGTATGGAATCCATGTTTTTGATGACAGAGAACATTATAGGATTCCAAATAACTATTGATTAGCCACAATTTTCGCCAACATTTTGCTTAGAGGATTTAAAATAGAAATAGATATAAAGTTCTCTACAAGTGCGGCATTGGACATCTTAGGGAGAGGTACAACCCTTACACAGTTCAATCAAATGGAAATTGTTGAAGCATTAAAGATAAATTGAAACTAGAACAAGCAGAAACAATATAAGGTGCAGATAGCCTTAGGAAGCACCTATCTAACCCTCAACCACAATCACTACTTTTATTGGGAATAGAAAAGCTAAGTTTTAATACATCATTTTTTGTGACCTTCTTAAAATAGAAAGTTTGGAATCCCCACAGGAAGAACATCAAGATCAGAATCAACAATGTTTATATGTGATATATTTACTTTATAAACTAGAAAGATCTGAGAATTAACTATCTCTAAAGAGTCAGTTACCTCAATACCATTCACCTTCAATTTTTTGATAGTACTTCTTGGCTTTGGGGACAATAACAGATTCACGTTATCCCCAAAATGACTAGGATTAGACCAAATTGCCTCAAACTGCAACCTATAAAACACTTTTTTTTTTGCAGTTCTAACTAATCAAGAAACCTTATTTCTTACACAGTGCTAAGTGGTCAATAAGGAAATGGATGGACAATTCTTGTAGTCTTCCCAAGCTAAATGTTTCTGTTTTATCCATTTCTTGATGTTTCTCAAAAACCACGTTAGTGGCTCAAGGAACTCTTACAGTACATTTTTGAAAGATTTTATTCTGGATTGGAATTAATTATCTGCAGAATAAATCAAGGGCTAGATCAACATGAGCAGTGTCAGAGGCTCGGTAGGTAGCACACTCACCTCTGAGGCTGGGAGATCAGAGGGCTGTGGGTTCAGTTCCCACATCTGACACTTGGGTTAATATCCCAGTACTGACACTGTAGTGCAGCATGAGAGCGGTGCTGTACTTCTGAGGTGCCGTCTTTCGGATGAGATGTTAAACCGAGGTCCCATCTGCTTGGATTGGTGGTAGTTCAGGTGGATGTCAAAGATCCCAAGGCACTTATCAAAAAGAGTAGAGGAATTTTTTATTAGAAAGCAGACAATAAATCATAAGTGAAAAACCATACAGAAATCCAAAAATAATCAAAAGAAAATCAAAAGTAATCCCCTAAACAAAAAGTCCTACAGTCTGTAGAGCAAAAGTTAAACACTATTACTGTCTGCCAGTCCCAACTTATGAGAAAAAATAAATCAAGAAATCCATACAATACGTTTCCAAAAATTGGTAAATAATTGACTGTCCATAGTGTCATACCCCAAAGTTTTCTGGTTAACAAGATCCTGTTCAATTCTTTTGAGTAATACAATATTCGGAAGTACAGTGTGTTGTAAAGAAAACTGACATCTGTCTTGCCATAAATAATATTTAATACATGCAAATATTAAAGTTAAAGTACTTGGATGATACTGCCCTAAAAACCCAGTATAATCACCTAAAATGAGACTCTGATAAGATATATGGTGCGCTATACCCCATTGCCACCGAGATGCTAAGTCTGTCCAAAATTGTACTGAATGAGGACAGTGAAGAAAAAAATGTTCCTGAGTTTCTTCCTGAGCAGCACATTCAGGCCTAATACATTGCCTATCTGCAATAGGTTTGTGCTTTAGGTTACCCCTAACTCCTAATCTACCATGGCAGCTTAGCCACTGAACACCGCACATTTGAGGTGGTACTCTGTTATCCAGTAATGTGCGTAATGCCTGAGGTATCCTGGTGGGAACACAAAGGGGGAAATCTACCTGTACAAAAAAACATTACCCATAATTTCAGCATAAAAATCCTTCCTGGAAGTATCAAATAATTGAGCTTTGCCCAATTTCCATTACCTAAGCTTCTGACTGCTGAGTCTGCATAAGATGGTGCAGCACATTTAGAATTTTGTTTTGGTATGCCACCACCCTCCCATTGGGACATACATGGGTGAAACAAGAACTGGGTCCAAACTGACCATGGATGATTGTCAGGAAGGGTTTTAACTTGAAAGAAAGCTACCATAAAAAAAGAATGAAAAAAAAAAAACAATGGATTCATCATCCCAAATCCACCCTGTGAAACCTTCAAATAAGTAAAAGCACATTTTATGGGATTTATCCTACTCTCCCATATCATCTGAAAAAAAAACAGCTATACAGTCTGGTTTCCAGGGAGATCGGGACTGGAAAAACCGAACATACATGTAAAAAAACTGGCAATAAAAACTTCTTTGTTACCATCACCCTTTTCTTTTGTGAAAAACCCCATGCTTTCCATTGTTGCACCTTGTGCTCACCTATAGCCAAGTGCGTCTCCCAATTCAGTAGTGCCAGATCCCCACTCCCAAAATAGAGATCTAAAATTTTAAGTGAATCAGAAACAGGAATACCCCCTATACTCTGTACTGTTGGAGTCCTGCCTACTGCAAGACAACCACATTTTCCATAATTTAAAATGGTACCATTTAACGCCGAGAATTGTTCAATTACCCAAAATGCCTCTTGACCAGATTGAACATCAGTCACCAATAAACATAAATCATCGGCATAAACTGAAGATTTTTGGGCCGGAATGTGTAAAGAGGGAGTCAAACCATAAATTGATTGATTATATTCAATTTCTTGTATTAGAGGATCTAACACAAAAGAGTATAATAAAGGGCTTATAGGACATCTGTGTCTAACCCCTTGTTTTAAACAAATTTCATTTCCCAGTAGATTATTTATTAAGGGACAGGAACGTGCATTAGTATATAATGTACCTATATATTTAATAAAGGTTGTAGGGATACCATACTTCTCAAGAACTTGGAACAGAAAAGTATGAGAAACCTTATCAAAAGCTTTAGATTGATCTAAAGTTAAAATAAAACCTGATAATTTATCCTGGGCCCCATATTCACAGATATCTCTAATGAATTTTAGGTTTTGCTGGATTGATCTATGGGGAATAGAACAAGTTTGTGCTGGGTGAAGCACCCCTTGTGCCGCAATTTGTGGCCTCTTACAGAGAATAGAAGAAAGAATTTTATAATTGGTATTGAGCAGGCTAATTGGCCTCCAGTTGCTCAAATCAGTAATATCCCCATTTTTATGTATAAATATAAGAATTGCTAGGTTAAATTTTGTATCCATCAAACCAAATTGTAATATATCATTATAAACCTTAGTTAAAATTGCACTAAGGTCCTCTTTAAAGGTTTTGTAAAACTCGTTTGTGATACCATCCTCCCCTGGTTAGACCCCTTTCTAAGTTTGTTTATGGCTGCAAGGACTTCTTAGGGAGAAATAGGCCCTTTTAATTTATCTGCTTCAGGATGTGGTACTTTGGGAACTGGGAAGTGAAGAATGTCATCCCAAAAGGCAGTTGGAGTAAACCTAGTATTGAAAACGGAAGACAAATGTTGTTCTACAATCATCAACATTTCTACATCAGATGTCTTGACCTGGCCCCTTTCATTTCTTAAAACAGTCATTTTTTTCAAATTTTTGTTACATGCAGCATACAGATCTTTAAAAGGCTGTTGTTGCATGACAAATGTCATCTCTGCGGACATAGACACTGCCCTATCATATTGGTAATGTTTAATTTTCTTCTTTAGAACCCCTAATTGTGTTTGCACATCTAGGGACATTACCCGAGGGCTAGATAATAATTTATAATACTGACTTCTATAGTCCAAATATTGTAAATAATCAGATGTACTCTTCCTCCTACCATAAGAAATAAAAAAAAACCTTAATGGCCTCTTTGGTATCCATCCACCAGGAAACCCAGTCATCATAAAAATCTGCAACTGATTTTCGAGAAGTAAGTAAATACTGAAGTTGGGATAAGAAAGGAGAATTATCCAGTAACTGTGAATTTAATTTCCATCTTTTGCTGATAGCAGGGAACCGTGTGGGAATCTGATTTAGCCCTAAAACACAATAAAGTAATTTATGATCAGAAAAATCACGATGTTGCACAGAAAAATGTTGTGTTATTAGATGTTTAGAAATAAAAAAATAGTTTGTCCTTGTTCGAACGGAAGCCCTCTGATAAGTAAAACCATCAGCCTTATGGAGCCCCCTATAGGCATCCCCCAGATTTGCAACAGCCAATGTTTATGTAAGTGCATGTGAATCAAAATAGGTTTTCTGTTGCACATTATTCCTTATACGAATATCCAAACTGCAGTTCATATCACCCCCTCCAAACAATATGTTTTGAAGTAAAGAGATAAGGCTTAATCTGCTGAAATAAATCCATCCTCGCAGTTTTTACTTGGGGGGCATAGGTGTTAATCAGTCAGAGAGAAAACCCTTTATTATAACAATCGATAAGTAAAGCTCTACCAGGCCAAATGTCTGTAAGCCGTGTTACTTGTAGTGTGGAGTGGTTAAAGAGAATTCCCACCCCATCCGCTATATCTGGACCAAAAGACCAAAAGGAAGGGGCCCCCCCACCAGGCTCTTTTAACTTAAGTGACTTCGGCCAAAGAAGATAAGCGTGTTTCCTGCAGAAAGATGATATCAGTCTGTAAATCCTTGCACTGCCTCAAACAAATTATACGCCTCTTGTAGTTTTTTATACTACAGCAGCTGAGCAATATCATCTTTAAGCAGGCCATAGTTATTAAATACTAGAGTTAAGGTTTATCCTGTTTTCATTTCTTACCTTTCTTTTTTGTTAACTCTAAAACGTCTTGTCCACCTTCTTCTACCTCCATCTCAGAACCAGCTTCTGGTTTGGATGTTTCAGGGCCCAAATCCCCTTCCATTTCTGTTAAAACTTGAAATGCATTTTGTGTGGGACAAGTCCCTAAAACACCCTTTTGTCTACTAAGAGCCTGAGTGATTCTTCTAGGGGTTTGAAAATCAGAATCCTGTGGGGGCATAGTCATAAGGTCCTCGGGGGGTGCAAAGCATCAAGGTCACATTCTTTACTAGTAGTAGTAGGGACCTCAGATAAAACCAGTAACTGGTCCCGATCTGAAGGCCTATGTTGCTCAGGTTCCTGGTCTGGAGGTTGTCTGACTAGAGTATGAATCCTAAGGTACATCCCTACCCTTCTGACTGGTTGAATCCATGTCTGTAGTTGGATGAGAAGAAGACTGAGGTCGATATCTACCCTGGGCCTGGTTTATTAAATTCTCTTTATTGGGGCCTCCCTGCCGATTCTGACCTGCCCAAGGACATTGGCGATAGGCATGACCAGCTTCCTCACATAAATTGCATTTGAACACATTTCTACAGACTTCACCGTCATGATCCATTTCTCCATAGAGCGCACACTTAACCTTGTCACATGCACTACTTAAATGTAATTTGCTGCCACATCGATAACAAGCCTTGGGCTGACCAGGATAAAAACAGATCCCCCTGTCTTTTCCTAAAAAGAAACTGTTAGGGACATGTACAACTTCATTATCTATAATATGCAATTTGACTTTAAAACGCCATGCCCCAGTCCAAATACCCTCAGAATCAATAATGGTCTCAGGGGGGCCCAAAAACAGTGCATTTATTGTCCAACCAGTATTGGATATCCCCCATATTCACCCCCTCATTCCTAAACATAATGTTTATGGTTTTGAACAGGGGTTTAGTAATAGGTATTGCCCAAAAAGGTAGCCATAAGGGAAAGGATTTACATGACTCATACTTTTGCCAAAATTCATCTAAACCAGAAAAATGTTTGAAGCGAATATCAAATGTGTCTTCCCCATGTATATTTATTAATGCATATACAGTATATCCATAGCCAAAAAGTGCATTGAGTCTTTTAAAAGCTTTCTGGCAACATATGCCCTGTCCGGGTGTTTAGGCAAACCACCACTGTACCTGAGCCGTACTGCATTTCTACGTGGGGCTTGCTCCAATTTATTGTTTTTAAATAAGTCCGAGAATTGGGGCCCTTCCTTGTGTCACTGCCCTGAGGTGAATGAGTAGGGGACTGATGTGGCAGGCCCTCAAGTGAGGGTATATTCTCTGCTGCAGTCTCCAAGCCCACAGTATCATTCATGGGAGAAAAAGACAAAGACTGACCTGAAGTGAAAGCTCTTTTTTGTGTAGGTAAATGTGACTGTGACGCCACAGTCCCTGGTGTAGAAAAGGAAATCCAGTTGGGGTCCGGGATCCACCGACCATCGGGCTGTAATAACCAACCTGCCTGTGTTAGAGCTGATTCTTTAGTCCACGGTGAAGCCTGCTCCTCGGCCGTCAGCCTGTTACTGGGACCCGTCGCATAGTCTGACCACGCTGACACTTCTGCATTCTTTCCCTCAGCTGTGCGATGATGGTTTACCGTCATCCATCCTGTATTCCACCCGGCTCAGCTACCGCTGTGCTACTTATCCACGGAACCTCTCCAGCCATACCGTTCAGGATGAGCAACCTCTCTCCACAGTCGGGACTCGCTCACTAGTTCGTGGTAAAAATCCCACTGCATGTTCATTCGCCTGCAGATCTCCGTGAGCCATTTCCATCGCTAGACCTCAAACTGGTGCATCCTAACTCTCGTGATGATCCAAATCATCCTGCAGAGCTCCACTCTATATGTCCTGCTCCTTCTCACTCAGCTAGCTGTCTGCCATGACAGCAGCATGACAACTCCCTCTGCTGACCACAACAGAGTAGGGGAATTTCCCCGGTGTCCTGGCCAAACTTCCCTCATTCACTAACAATACCACCAACAGCTTAATCTGGTTCAAGGTCAGTTGGCATTCATCTGTATCCCTATCCCCTGGGTCGTGCCTGAAAATAGGCAGAATTTGTGTAGTGCACTTACCCGGTCAACAAAAACTAAATAAAATAAATAAAACATGGGGAATTGCATCTATAAAAGCCCAATCAATTAGAGACAAGGAAGCACTTTTTTTTAAACTTTATCTCCAGTCCTGGAGAACTCCTTCCAGCAACCTCGAGTCTCCCAGCCTCTACCCTCCTCCATGACCATTCTCCTCCCCTCCACTTCCGGGTCTGAATCCTCCGGAGGTAGAGCTGCCCTATCTGACCAGGGCACTCTATCTATAGGGCAAAGTGCCCGGTGCACGAGTCGGCCCACGGAGAGGAAATAGCCCACAAATGGAGGTGTGGGCTTTGGAAGGTCGAGGTGCCTTCATCTATCCCCAGGAATGTTTTTTTTTTAATCACTTTTATTGTTTCTTGACCCCCGCAGAGTGTGGCTCATCAAGGCAATGTAATGTCTAAACTCCGCCCCCCCAGCGTGCATTGGCGTCACTGCATGGACACCCCGGTGGCACTTAGAGAGCAGCTCGAGGCGATCATCCTGCACCCTCCTGGGAAGAGAGGCAGTCCAACAGACACTCAATCTCTTCCCCTGCTGACCCCATTGGCCCAGACTGTTCGCGAACCCAGGTCACCGGCGTGGCGCGAGATGTGGTGTCCAGTGCCTCAACCCTCAACTCCACTGGGCCAGCCCAACAAGGAAGCACTTAATGCAGCATTATCTACATTTTTAAATATGCAAATGTGAATGGTACAAGAAGGAATTTGGGGTGTGTAAAACACAAAATACATAGAAACATAGACTTTGACGGCAGATAAGGACTGCTTGGCCCACCTAGTCTGCCCATTTCCCTACCTAGAGGATAAGCTGCAGATCCTAGTTAACCAACAGCCTATTTCTTCTTACCCCCCACAAAAATTGCCTTATGTCTATCCCATGCATTCTTGAATTCTCACACAGTTTTAGACCCCACAACCTCCTCAGGAAGGCTATTCCATGCATCCACCACCAT
This sequence comes from Neoceratodus forsteri, assembly GCA_016271365.2. NCBI lineage: Eukaryota > Metazoa > Chordata > Ceratodontiformes > Ceratodontidae > Neoceratodus > Neoceratodus forsteri. The sequence goes on along the minus strand of CM028130.1, from coordinate 1,697,934,584 downwards.
CTCTGTGAAAAAAATGCTTCCTCACATTGCTCCTGAACCGCCCCCCACTCATTGAATCAGCTAAATCTCTAGAGACATAAATCATATGTACTCTATTGTTAATGACCCAATCCAGTACAGAATGATCAGAAGTGAGTGAATTTAAATGTTAGTTCACTTATTATTTGAGTTAAACTATATGATTGTTATAAAGACTCAAAGCCCATTCCATCATCCTGTAACCATTTCAGGTTAATATATCCAACTAAGTCAAAGTCATGGCATTTAATAGAGGCAGCATCATTATCCAAAAATTCCCAGTAACCTGGCAGGCCATGTTAAGGAGGGCTGTAGAAACAGACAAGAATTACTGTACGTTCCTGATCACCTAATATTAAGTGAAGAAGTAACCAGTGTGGCAGTGTTTCATTCTCACCACTAACTTTTAATGTATTCAACTGTAAGTGCTCCCTATAATAAATAACAAGACCACCTCCCTTTTTTACCATTACTGTCAGTCCTAATTATGTTATAACCTGGGACTACACAAGAACCATCTGGAACTGAAGGCTTCAACCAAGTTTGAGATATACCAGTTATATCAGGCTGCTAAAAATTCATTCAAGTTCTGCAAGTTTAGAAATTAAACATCTGACATTTGGGTCAAAGGTACCACTGCTGTGTGGATCATCCCTCTGCTTCTTGCCCTTATGCAAGTCAGGGATAACCTCTGGTAGAGTGCCAAGGCCACTGGCTCTCAGGTCAACCTGTAAAAATATAGGGAGGACAACAATTAGTGAACCAGGGAGGTTAGATAGACCAAAGCAGCCAACTACAGAGAAGAGCAAAAACACAAATGGAACAAAGGGAAGAGGTTCTGGGTCACAATAAAGGAACTCTCACGCAACAAAGACAAATCTCACCCCCATCAGTGCTTAACATCAACCGGAAAGCCTTTACCACTCCATTTGAAATTCTGAATGCCTTCAACTCAGCCTTCACAGACCTGAGAGCAGTTCCCCCACCAGATGCAGGTAATGCTAATGGTGATGATGGCTATCTGCAGTTTAATCTTGCCCAATCCAAATTCTATTTTAAATATGTTACTCCCAAAGAAACACTTAAATATGCCAGAAGAGTTCTAGGGACAATAAGACTAGAGAGTGACTCAATAGACATGAAATATCTGGCCGTAGCTCTTGAGGAATTGGCAATCCCCTGACCAAGATCTTCAACTTCTCTGCAATTTTCCCTGTTCTCTCAGATTTGGAAGGCTGCGATAGTCACTCCAGTCCACTACATAGAAACATAGACATTGAAGGCAGATAAGGGCTGCTTGGCCCACTCAGTCTGCCCATTTCCCTGCCTACTGAATAAGTTGAGGATCCTAGTTAACCAACAGTCAACTTCTTCCTACTTCCCACCAGAACTGCCTTATGCCTGTCCCATGCATTCTTGAATTCCCCCACCGTTTTTGACCCCACAACTTCCTCAGGAAGGTTGTCCCATGCGTCCACCAACCACCCTCTCCATGCAAAATACTTCCTCACATTGTCCTTCATCCTCACCCCCACTATCTTCAAATTGTGCCCCCTTGTTCTTGCACATCTATTTCTGAAAGATGCTACCCTCTAAGACTTTGTTGATTCCCTTGAGATACTTGGAAGTTTCTATCATGTTCCCCCTCTCCTTCCTTTCCTTGAGGGTATACATATTAAGCTTCTTTAGTCTCTCTTCGTATGGCTTCTGGAGCCGACTCTGCACCATTTTAGTTGCCCTCCTCTGGACTGCCTCCATCCTGTCTATATCCTTGCTGAGATGGGGTCTCCAGAACTGCACAATACTCAGATGGGGTCTCACCAACTGTCTGCAAAGAGGGATATCAACATCCTGTTTTCTACTGGTGATGACTCTTCTTATACATCCCAGTATCCCCCAGCCCTCCTTACTGTCTTCTCACATTGCTTGCTTACCTTTAATCTGATATGACAACCCCCAGGTCCTTTCCATCTTTGTAGTTGTTAGTATCTCCCCCCCCCACTGTGTACTATTTCCTTGGGGTTTTATTTCCCAGGTGCATTACTTTGCACTTCTTTGCATTGAATCTAAGCTGCCCATGCTTGTGACAATTCCTCCAACCTTGCCAAGTCCCTTTCATCCTTTCCACCCCCCCTTGTGTATCAACCCTGTTGCAGATCTTTGTGTCTTCTGCAAAAAGGCATACTCTTTCTTCCAGTCCCTCTCAATGTCACTTATAAGGACATTAACGAGGACCAGACCCAGTATTGAATCCTGCAGTACCCCACTAGTAATCCCCCTTTCTTCAGAGTGGACTCTGTTTATTATTACCCTCTGTGTCCTGTTGTCCAGCCTATTTTTTGCCCAGGCTACCACCCTGGGACCCACTCCCAGGCCAACTAATTTATTTAATCTTTTGTGTGGGACTGTGTCAAATGCCTTGCTGAAGTCTAGGTAGGCCATGTCCACAGCCCCTCCCTGGTCTACAACTTTGGTCACCCATAGATGCATAGAAATTGTCAGCAGATTAGGACCGCTAGGCCTACCTAGCCTGTCCAGAAGCCATAAACTTGTATGCAGTCACTGACCCTAAGTGATCAGTGGCTTTTCATCACTTCCTTCCCACCCAATGTTCCCTTGTGCCTGTCCCAGGCATGTTTAAACCCCTCCACTGTGCCAGTCAAAGAAATCTATTAGACTCACCTGAAATGACCTTCCTGCTGTGAATCTATGCTGCCTTAGGTCCTGTGCCCTGCTGGCCTCTAGGTGCTCAACAATTCTTTCTTTCAGAAGTGACTCCATCATTTTCCCTACCACTGAGGTCAAACTAAGAAGTCTATAGTTTCCTGCCTCTTCTTTGCTCCCACTTTTGTGAAGGGGAATCACTTCCACCCTCCTCCAGTTCTTTGGTACCACACCATCCTCCCATGATTTGTTAAAAAGAGTAGTCAGTGATGTCACTAATTCTACCCTTAGTTTTTTTAGAATTCTGGGGTGAATCCCCTCAGCGCCCATTGCTTTGTCCACGTTCAGTTTGAGAAGTTCTTTCAGAACCCTTTCTTCTGTGAATGGGCTGGTATTGACCTCTCATATCCAGAGTGCTACTATTGATTTGATTAGGTACCTCCCCCTCTTCTTATTTTGTGAATACTGAGCAGAATAATTCTTTCAGTATCCCTGCTTTTTCACTGTCACTCTGTGCATGCCCACTCTCACCTTTATTAAGCCTCACTATCCCTCCCTTGGTCTTTCTTTTCCCTCTAATGTACCTATAAAAGGTTTTATCCCCCTTCTTATCCGAGCTGGCTATCTTTTCCTCAGTTTTGGCCTTTGCTATTCTGACTGCCTTCCCCGCTTCCTTCTGCTTTAAATGGTATAGTTCTCTGTCCTGTTCCTTCTGTGTTTCCTTATACTTCCTGAATGCTATCTTTTTCTCCCTAACCTTCTCCTCTACCTCTTCTGAGAACCATAGTGATTTTTTTTCTTCATTTTGATTTGTTTATTTGCTTCACACAAAGGCTTGTTGCATCTGTGATTGCAGTTTTGATGTTTCCCCATTGTTCCTCCACCCCTCCTTCTTGCCCATTTACTAGTGCATTTCAGAGACAAGCTCCCATTTTGACAAAGCCAGCCCTTCTAAAGTACAGTAGCCTCACTTTTGTATGGCTTGACTCTACAGCTGTGTTTATCGTGAACCACATTGTTTGGTGATCACTTGTTCCCAGATGGCTACACACTTCTAACTTTGAGATCCTCTTTCTGTCCCCGTTTGAGAGTACTAGGTCTAAGATTGCTCCCTCCTGAATGGATTCCAACACTAGCTGTCTGAGGCATTCCCCTTGTAGGGCATCAAGAATGACCCTGCTCTTGGATGTAGCTGTAGCAGAGGTGCTTCAGTTAACATCTGGCATACTCAGGTACCCCATCGACAATATCTCCTCTTTTTCTGACATCCTAAGGATGCATTCCATTATTTCCTTGTCCATTGCCTCCCCCTGAGATAGGAGTCTGTATTCAACCCCCATGCAGATTGTGGTGCTGTTTCCTATCTCCAGGGTGACCCACAGTGCCTCCTTTACTCCCGGTTTACTCTTTAGTTTCATTGCTTTGATTCCTTCCCTTACATAGAAAGCTACTCATCCTCCTCTCTTACCCTCACTGTCCCTCCTGTAGATTATGTACCCTGGTACAGCGGTAGTTGAGGAAACATTTCCTACCTCGAGGTACCACTGAGGTAATTTGCATTGACTGTAATGTGATCTTGCCTCATTCTGCCTCAGTATACCTAGGTATACCTCAGTATTGCAAAACTTTTCTATGACTACCACTGTATGTTGGCATCCCAGTCATGGTTCTCTGTGTACCATGTTTCTGTGACTGCCACGATATCCAGGTGTCCCTCTTCCATCATCAAGGCCACTAGTTCAGGGAGCTTGTTACCCAGACTAAGGATGTTGGTACTCATTGCCCTCCATTTTTTGATGGCCTTACCCCTTTTAGCCCTACCTCTGTCATTACTGTTTTTGCCTATTTCTCAATTTACCCCACCCCTTCTCTCTATTGACTTCTCTATCTTGGTGTTTACCTTACTAACTACCCTGGTGGTCCCTGGATGGGAGAGGAGGTCCCCAAATCCTGGTAAACTCGGCCTGTAGATGAGCAACCTCCTCCCTCAGCCCAGAGAGGTGCCTGCAGATGGGTCAACATTGCATCATCTGGAATGTCTTCCGGAAGACTGCCACTCCACAGCCACTACACTGCAGCACTTCCATCATGCCTTATTTGTTGCCCCTCAACTGTTGTTTTTTATGCTTACTCTTTCCTCTCCATTTACTTTTTTTTTGTTTATTTGTTTTTTTCTCCCTACTTTCCTATTGCCTCCATGCCTTTACATCTCCCAACATTCCTGTTCTGGGACAGGAATTTCCTGTATTCCTCAGTAGTCTCCTCCTCCTTCTTACTTGCTCAAATATAGACCTCCAGCAGCTAGGGGGGTGGGGGAGAGCTATTCTTTTCCTTTTAGGATAGTGAGTCTTTTGTGCCTCTGTGATCACTCCCTTCCCCCAAACAGGAAGTTCCTGTTGTCAGTCAAATTCAGTGCCTATAAAAGTGGAACTGGCTAAGGGTAGGGGAGGGGGTGGAGGGGAGGGAGGGTGAGCTATATAGTCACAGTAGAGGAGTTCTAGCAGCTGCTCCTTCCTTTAGCTGCTCTCTGTCAAAAGCTAACTAGGGAAGTTTTAAATAGAGACATCTGGTTTTCTGTTGCCTAAGCCACATCCCCTAATTTACGACTCTTCTCTTCACCTAGCTAACAGCACAGATAACATTTCCCTTCTCCCAACTCAGACAAGCACACCAACTCTTATTTTTTCACCCTAATTGAAGGTTCCAGTAGTAGAGTTCTAGTTCTTTAATCCCAGTAGAAGAGTTCTGGCAGCTACCTCCTTCCTCTTGCTGCCAAAAGCTAACCAGGGAAGTTTTAAATGCAGACACCTGGCTGTCTGTTGCCTATGCCACACCCCCTAATTTACAGCTCTTCTCTTCACCTAGCTAACAGCACAGATAACCATTCTTTTTCCCCAACTCAGACAAGCACACAAACTCTTGACTGCAATAATGAGTTCAACTAACAGGCTCATCTCCATTCTCTTCCCCTGTCCAAGTCATTGGCATGAATTGTATCTGATCATCTGGTTTCCTCCCTCAGTGACTGCAAACTGCTCTGTAAACAACAGCATGGTTTCAGGAAATATCATAGTACTGGAACGACTCTCATTCAATATACCAACTATCTGCATGATGCCCTCTACCAGATGCCCCATCTGGTTGGTGCTATCTACATGGACCTCACTAAGGCATTCGACCATGTGAACCACCCCCTCCTTACTCAGCAATCTCTCCTCCCTGGGCCTCTCATCTGAAATTGTGAAGTGGTTCCAGTGCTACCTAACTGGATGCTCTGAGAGTCAGAATTTGCGGTGCACTTTCAGACACAAGGAGTGTAACTGTCTGGGTCCCACAAGGGTCAAAACTTGGCCCCATCCTCTTCAACTTATTTGTTAACAGTCTTCTGGAATCTTGCCCCACACTCTAACATGCTGCTCTATACTGATGAAGTTGTAATCTACAACAGCAGATCTGCATGGGGTACTCGCCAATGACCTTCAGCATAGCTTTGGGTCCCTGGAAGGCTGGTTTGCATGCAATAAGCTGGTCATTAACTATAAAAAATAAAGTCCATGCTGTTTGCTAGTGCACACCTTAAGAAAATGACCCCTCCCCTGGTTATCCGTAATGCCCTAGGATCCACCCTGGACTAGGTCAAACCCTTCAAATACTTGGGTGTCACCCTTGATGATACCCTTTCCTTTGCTGAACATGTTAACAACACTTCAAACCTTGTAAATATGAAACTAGGTGTGCTCTGCCAGCAACAACTAAAGCTCATTCCAGAGGCTAGATACATGGCTTTCTCCAGCATGATCCTCCCACTCCTTGATTATGGTCTCCCTATATATAGGGCAGCAAATGAGACAGTTCTTGACAGGGTAAGGGTGGTGCTCAACAAAGCATGTCATTTTGTATTGGGGCAGACTCCCCATAGCTGCTTTCTCTGTGCACTTACTGACTAGCTACCCCTTAGGGCCAGGCTTCAAAACCAGACCATCATACTGGCTAAGAAAGCACTGCTGGGCACTCCCATCCTTCTATTGGTGCTCTCTTATGCCCAGTCTACAACCTCTACTCTACATGCAGTATGGTCGGGTTAGCCCTTACTGTTCCCTTTAAAAAGACCTGCCTGGGTCGATGCTTTTTTGTCCATCATTCCTCCAAATGGCTAAATTAACTCTCAGATTCTATTATGGGACTTCCCAGGACTGCGCTGTTTAAGAAAGCTCATAAGAAAGTGCTCCCTTGCAACTCTGGCTGCCAGTATTTCAGCTGTCCATTCCCTTGTGCCCCCTATCTCTTTCTCTCCTCCCTCTGTTGCTTGCATCTCCATACCACTTCTACAGTAGATCAGCACTGTTTGACAGCAATCTTCTGTTACTGTTCATTTCAATAATGATTCATTGTAATAATCTCTGCACTAACTGTAATCTATGTGTAACCCCCAGGGGCGCTATCCTAAGGGCTACCACCCCTGCCTGTCTCAGTTGCGACAGGGTAAGGGGCCCAGATCCATTGATGGGTGCCTTCATCCAGAGGTCGGGGTTAAGACAGTCAAGGTTGACTCGGTCACAGCCCTCTGGGTTACTGCAACCCCCCTTTCTTCCCACTAGTGGCTCACACGGATTAATTACAATGCTCTCCCCCTGAACACTTACCCCCTTGCTTGAACCACTCAGCTCACTCCAGAGACACCCTGGAAAGTAAGGTACAGTTATCAAATATTCACTGTGCAGTATATCCTCAGTAAGACACAAACCAGTCAGGGTACAGTTGCAAAACAAACAATCCCTGATTTATTTGAGGGGAGATAACAAGGACCAGAGGAAATCAGGGTGATTGGCTTATCACTATAAAATATATTTAACTACCTAGGAGTCTGTGCACAGGCCTAAATCTATTAATTACTGTCCATGGGTACCCAAGCCCTAATGGCTAGTCCCTCGTTGCAGCTGGTTGGGGCCCTGACACAAATGAACATTTACTTTCCTTAGCAGATCAGATGGAGCCAGAAAGCTCAAACAGTACAGTCTGCAATACAACAGAATAACTTTGCCTTTGTTAGTAACCTTTGCCAGGGAGTTACCCTGATTCAGTACTCACAGCTCTAAACAAAGAACCACTCTTTCACTACTTGCAGGGCTGAGCCTGAGGTTCGAAGGCCTCCTCACACATTTATATGGAAAAAACAACAGAGGGGTAACATACCAGGCAGCTGCTCCCTGAACTCGACCGAACTCACAGCTATGCGGGCGGTTTACTGCAGCTTCAACTTTCCTGACAGACCGAGCGCAATTCAGCAGATTCTCCAGTCCTCTACAGGTTGAGCCTGGTAGGTAGCTGTGTTTGTACACAGCCTCCTCTGATTGCACACCGGCGGATTTAGTCCGAAGCTTTCTGGCTATGAGAAACGGCCGCCTAGGCCTCTCACACGCTTCCCGCATGAACACTCAACAGCGCAGAAGCTCGGGGCTCCCTTCAGCTCCACAGTCACAATGTCTCTGCTTCTCAGGCAGCAGGGTCAACCTTCTCACTCATGCACCACCCGTTCCCATAGGTGGGCTGCAGACACCAGGCTATGAGACCTGTCCCGATTGGCGCAAAAAGGTGCCCTTGGTCAGCCTTTACTTCCCAGGATTACTAGCTAAGTCCCCATTGGTCAGCCGGCTCTATCTAGAGTTCCAATGTACTGATTGGTCCAATTCAGCAGTTCGGGACCAAAATGGAGGAGATAATCAGAACAGTCTCTGCTGCAAAGAAGGCAGGTTAGAACAACCACATTATCATTATTACTCTAAGTTATTTCCAGCAAATAGTTACATCCTACAGCAGAGCTCCCTCTGCATACTTAGCGACGGCAGAAACAGGGCACTCAGGCAGCAGCTCTAGCGGGGCTCGAGCAGGGAAACACACAGACCCCCCATTAGAACTAATTATCACAACAAGCAGGCAGCCCTTAAAGGAACAGTACACAGAGGCTCTAAAAGCACTCACAGCATTGCCATTTAAAACGGCTTAAATGCCAAACGCCAACCACCAGGGGGAACACTTAGGCAGCTCCTAGGAGGCTTTTTAGGAATCCCCATTTATAGGAGGGTTACATATGAATTCTTGATGCATTTGTCGACTGTGTATAACTAGGTTCTCATTGGAGCTACATTGTTCTTTGTAATGTAACATGATGTGGAACCTTTACAAATGAGTACACTTTGCTCAATGGTATTTCTCCAAAATTTCAAATAAATAAACTGCAAAATGTTAAAACCATGAGCATTTCGCCAAGAGCAGAAGTTTAGACCAGAGGACCCAGAAAGAGCAGAAATCCCACTAAACAAAGAAAAAGGGCCAGGATTTGTCTCAATATAACCTGATGATAACAATGACAGAGCAAAGATAAAAATACTAGTTACCCTTCTAATAAACTTCTGAGTATTGTCTGTTGCTGTACTCAGCAATATCAATCACAAACTCTAATGGCAGGTTTATTGGAAAGTAATAGACAGTAACAAACTAAAGGAGAGTAAGACCTAACTATAATAGTAGACATAGAAAAAAACAGTCAAAACACGTTCCTCATCAATCACCAAGAAAGACTGTGGGATACTACAAGTAACACCCATTAAAAATTCACAATAAAGCAACAAGGCCCACCCCAACAAGAATATAACATTAACCATTTTAAAACAATAAATAAGTCACAAAGAAGAGAGGAAAAAAGAAATACGAAGCATTAAATATCAACTAAAACCAATGAATATAAGCTCAAATTGGGCAGCGTGTCTGGACCGGTCTCTCTCTGCTCTCATGGACTCCCATTGACTCAAGTTGCACCTAGCTGCACTTCACCGCTAATGAGTCCCTGCTGTAGATGCTGCCATGTCTAGCACTATCTGCAATTTAAACTGCCTGAACCCACCATACCAGGCTGCCACCACCAGTTGGTGGAGGGACATAGCTTGAGAACATTGAAGTGACTCAGGCAAGCTGTGTATCACTGCTACAGCAACACACTAAAACAGAGCAGGAAGAGCATAGACATTTGTTAAACAAGCAAGGGCAAAATATTCACACAAAAGACAGTCGGGCACAGTGGGGAAAGCCATGGACTTCAGAGAGCTCCACAGGAAATATTGTGCACACAACACAACATCTGTTCAGCACAGCAGCTCAGAAACCGGTTGCATGAAACAGATGATTACTGGCTGTAAACCGGAGCTGGCAAGATCAGCACACAGATGCCCATCACACAGCAGCAAACGAAAACAAGCATTTGTCAATGCCGAATATTGGCTGGTTGGCATTGGCATTGATAGTGCAGGAGTTAGAGAGATACATAATAGGAATGGCAGTGAAGTAGTGAACTGATGCCAACCCCACCCTGCATAGACTGACAGGCATTTGGTGTGTGCCTTTGGGTCATCATCCATAACGCTCATGCCATTTCACCTCAGCCTACGTTGCAGACACCGACAGGTGTTGTTGTGTGCCTTGGGGTCACTGGGCCTTACTCTCACCCCATTCCATAAGAAAATATGATGAGATGGGTGCAGTATAGGAGAATGGGGTGAATTTTGGGGCTGAAGACTCCAAGGCACACCTCGATGCCTGTCACTGGATGCAGGTTGGGGTGGGGGTGGAATGGCATAAGCATATAGCCAACAATCCCAAGTCACACCCCTGATGCCTGTCATTCTCTACAAGATGGGGTGTTATGGTTGGAAACCCTAATGTTTCATGCAATTGGTGACGTTACTAGCATGTGTAGAAACTGCACAGTGCACACCTGTAATGCAATAATTTTTTCACCAAATTTTCAACATCGGCATTTTTGGACCTCTTCTCATGAACAGTGGCACTGTGATTTTGTTCATCTGTCCAAAGTTGATTTCCCACAGCGACCGTGCCATTCTGTGCCACAGATGTAAAAACATGTTGGGCAGGGTGTGAAAAATGACAGCTGTACTGTTCATGAGGAGGTGTTGAAAATCTGGAGTGAAAATATAAAAAATTGGCGAAGTTACAAGCTTGCATAGAAACTGCACAATGCACACACGTAACACAGTCATTGTTTGGAATTTTTTCACGAAATTTGCAACATGGGCTTTTTGGGACCTCCCCTCATGAACAGTGGCATTGTCGTTTCATTAATCGGTTCCAAATAATGATTCAACGCAGCAACTGCAAAATTATCGTTTGGAACCAAGTAACAAAATTACAGTGATATGTTCATGAGGTGGGATCCCAAGAACCCCATGTTGAAAATCTGGGGTCAAAATTCCAAAGATTGGCTGAGATATCAACCTAAGTTGAAACCCCCCATTATAAAGCTTACCATCTTTTCTTCAGTTTGCAGTTGGCCTTTGAAGAGTGCAGACATGTCCCACACTGCAGAAGATAACAGCTCCCAACCTCCAGTGGTAACTATGAGGTGTGGGGGAGTGCAAGGAAATGGGTGCACAGAGGAGGGGTGCGGGATGAGGGGGTTGGGGAGACCACTAGGAACCATTTTCTGTTTTACAGGTTAAATGAAATAAAAGACTATGGGGACTGTTTTTCTATTTTGCAGGGAGAAGCAATAAAAAAACATTTAGGCACACTAGGGTGGACTCCCAGTGTGCCACAATAAAGGGGTGCATGCCATTGTCAACACGGGATTAGTCACCCTGTTGTTGGCAAAGAACATAGATGGGTTAGGGGGCAGTGCATACGACACTGGGAGTGGGCATCCTGGTGTCAGAAGCAATTATTTCAGAACTCTGGGGTGGGCTCCCAGTCTACCACATTAATGGGGGGGTCCTGCTGACACGGTGATTGGGCACCCCCCGATGTTGGCTTTGTGGGACTGTGTGGTGGGCAGCAGGAGCAGCCAAGTTTTGGCACCCCGGGGTGGGATCCCAGTGTGCCACATAATGGGAGGACATGCTGACATGGGGATTGGGCACCCCAATGTCAGCTTTCTGGTGAGTGTGCATCAGGTGGCAGGAGTCGTCATTGTGGAAAACCACACCATGGCTATTTCACTTCTTGAAATGTTTCACCAGGAGAGGTACACTGAAACTCCACTGGTAACTCTGACCATGTGCATTACTGTGTACTGTAATGCACATGGCCAGAGTCTTTTCATCTGCTGCTGCAATGAGGAAACTGCACCTCATTGGAGAAGGAGATTTCTTTCAATTCCGTGGCTCTCTTTGAAACTGATGTCATCACCAGCATGGTCACTAATTGGTGGCTGAGGGACACACCCTTTAAATCATTCTCTGCATTCGCCACAACACTGACACACCTCTAAAAGTGCTACTACCACAAGATGCTGCTTGCGCACATACAAGCCAACATAAAAATGGTCCAGAATGAACACTTAAGACAACAGTAGTCAATCAGTTGCAGGGCTCATTACAAAAGTGGAAGAGGGCACAGACTCGCACAGTTATCACAATGTAGTGCAATTATTCAAAATAGGATGACAATCCAAATCAGGCTTTCATTGATGTTCCAAGTACAGTTCAAACTGACAAAGCAATTTACAGGGACAGCAGAGCCTGCCACACTCCCACTGATTCCCGTTACACTTAGCTGCACTTCGCCTCTAATGAGCCACCGCTGTTTAATAATCCATCAAAAGTGTAGACGAGCTGAGCTGTTTGTTTATTTCCAGTAGCAATCACAAATGATTAATACTGATTGTTTTCAGTGTGATTGCACACTGATACTAATTGTAACGAGCCCTCAGTGCTGACCTATCCTCCCCAGACTTCAAGGGGCAGACAGAGAGGCGCCTGGCAGTTGAAAGCAGCTGTGAGAGCCATATTATAGACATCCATGCCCATCCTGGCTCTTTCAGCACAAGCTGTCTCTATAACACAGATATTTTGCAATGACAGGAGACTCTCAGGTTCAAAATTCTAAACTGGGCAGTAACCATCTCCACTAAAGAATATTTATGTGGGGGACCCACCAAAGGAACTGCATGGTTTAATGATCTCATATCCAGGACACGGAACCAACATATAATAGATATTTGATTATGACAGGTAATAAACTAGCTCTACATTTATGTAGAGATTTGAAAAATCATATGAATTAGAATGTACATTCTTTGAACACATGTAATATCTGCTGAATGTGAAATGAACAAGGTTGGTAGTAAAGTTAAACTTATCCTTAGTTACAAAGACAATGAAATCCCAGCAATCTGTTTTTTTTTTTTAATTACTTTCAGATATGGAAGTTACAAAGCAAATTTGGAGTAAATTAAACAGAGAGGAGGAGCTGAATATTAAAATTGACCCTCAAGTCTCATGGCCTCAATTGTTATTTATACAATGGCAAGAAAATGTCCTAGTCTTTGATTGGTCAGTCTTGGGCTGGACCCGTGATGTTATCCCAGTACAACATCACAGGTCTAGTCTCAGAGCACAACCTCACAGTATTGATTTGGATGATGAGCTAGATGACCTCTTTTTTTGCATCTCCTTTTAAGAAACAAAAATACCTTTCCACACTAAAAAACATTATTAAAATTTTTTTTTTATTTTATACATAACAACGAGCCATTGTATAATAGCAATAATGCCCTCCAGGGTGTGTGTCGTTTGGGATAATGTCATGCCTCAGTTGTTGGATGCACTGTGCCTGCGGCCTCGTGCCCAACCACCTGAGGCATGATGTTAACCCAGCACAACACACACCCTGTCTGGCATTATTGCTTAACTATCCTAGAGGTACCTATATATCAAAAAGGACAGAACAACATAAGATAAATGATATACTAAAAAGGTTTAACTGGGCTTAATGGAACAGTGTTAGTCATGGACAGAACAATTTGCCCTCTGAAGGCCACTCATTCTGTTTAATTTCAGAATGACTGTCTTCAGAAATGAAAACTCCTGTTCATTTTTATCTGCAATTTGCTTTATAATTTCAAGTTAGTTAACTGTTTAATTGGTGCATAGAGGAATTAAACAGCCCAAAGAGAGTATGGGGATTTAAATAGTAAACCAGTAGACATCTGAGTAACAGATGCTCATTTGGGTGACCAAATCTTCTCACTTGAGCAAACTGGATCAATTGGGGAGTTTTGTTGTAACTCTAAATGACTGTGCTATTATCTCCTGAAACAATTTAAATATATATAATAGCTGACCACCAATTTGTTTCGATGCAGATGACCAGTTATTATCTGCCATAATAACCAGACAGTTGTTAGAGCAAACCCTTGCATAAGACACAGCAAGCAGCTGCACTCAAAACTCACTCAGTCTCTGTCTCAAGTGTAGCTAAGAGTTGCATTGTCTTCAGGTCATATCTGGTCATTAACTGTGAAACAAAATACATTACAGTCTAAAATAAAATATTTTGACAGTTACAGACATGCTTCACTAATTGGAGAATCATTCAAATATTCAGACATAATTTTACAGTGAAAAAAATCATGTAAACATGTTTTCAAGATGAAATACAATAACATTTATTAACAAAGGCCCTGAAACAGTTAAATAACTGGTGTAAGAATGATTCTCTTTTGGGGTATAACACCACATATTCATTCAAAAGCAAATAAATGCCTCTAGTAATGAGGACTGGAATTACTTGTAAGTCAGTTTTTTAAAAGTATTACAATTTTTTGAGGAAGGGGGACATTGATGGCCAGTAATTATATAAAATAAAACATAGGGTGGTTGGATTACTCAGATTTAATGCACACCCACAGCATGTGATGCTTCAATAAAGCCCTTGACATTTGCACTTGGGGTTTATAGGTTCATAGGTTGTACTACAAGTTTGGTAGCTTAAAAAAGCCATTTTAGACTTGTCACATATCAGTTGATGAATTCAGTTTTTTTTATCTCCCATATACTCGTCCAATAGGTGTTTAAAGGATGATATACTGTGAGCCCTAGCTACTTTCTCTGGTAATGCATTCCACATTGCCACAATCCTTGGGTTGAACCAATTTCCTCTTCAGGAAGAGGTAGTTCTATATATTCCTTCCTTTAGTGGGCGAGGATGTGACCTTGATGCCCTATTTGTATCTATTTTCTTTGATAAACCAGCTGATTCCCACATTAATTCATTGTGAAAGGCCTTGAAGACATAGCACAAATCTCCTCTGAGTCTTCTGTAAGCTATGAAGTATAGTCCCAGGTCACCTAACCTACTTCCATAGTTCTTTCCTTTTTGTTTATTTATTTACTCTTTTTGTATTTTTTTTCTTTTTAGTTAGCATTACACACTGTGGGTGTATATTAAAGTGGAACAGTCAACACAAAGGGTCCCACACTCAAGTGGATGTGGGGCTGGTCCCAATATGCACTTTGTGTGCAAAAATATTTTGGTTTACTAACTGTTGTACAGAAGAGTCTGTAAGACTAATTTTTCTTAGTTCTATTCTGACATTTTGTATTACTACAAATCCCAGAATCCTCTTCAGCTGACATCAGAGCAATAAGCAGCAGTGGGTTAGTCTGCAGTGCATGTTAGAGCTTTTATAATCTCTGATCAGGTGTTTTTAGGACATGCTTTTATTCAGGGCCTAAGTACAGTCCTATCTGATTGTACTTAGTCCAGGGAGAATAGCAAGACCAGCAAATAAAAGATCAGAGCTTGTGTAAACTCTGATATGCACTGCAGGCTGTTGAATCTCCCACTGCTGCATATTGCTCTGATGCCAACTGCAGTGCATTCTGAAATTTGTAGTAACAGAAGATATTAGCCTAAAGCTAAGCAAAACTATTCTGTTACAATGTACTATACTTGTAATTCACACCACTCTGTGTATTAATCTACATATAATTCATATGGGGGTCACCTGTCCACAAAATGTGGTCTATCTAAATATAATGGGTAATACTGAAGTTCAGCAAGTATTCATGGCCCAAGGACATACAACACGACATGAAGCAACCTGACTATTGGTGGAGGCAGTAAAGGAGAGATTATGTTCCTCTACACTGGATACTGTTCTCAGTCATTCTGTCAAAAATGTATACAGTCTCAAAATAATGTTACAAAATATTGCATATATAAGCGAGAAGTTAGTTGATATGAATTTGGTTTATTTCCTCAATGGTTTTGATTTCTCTCTCTAAACAATATACCATGAAAACCATTCTATCAAATGCATATACAGCTTCAGGAGCACCGGCTATTAAATACTGGGAAACCTGCAGGAGTTTTTTTTTTTTTTTTTATGTCACTGCATTTTAAACCGATCACCTTACCTTAATTACAGAGGACAATAACTTACTCTTTACTTTAATCCAATGTAATAGATTTCAATTTATGGTTGCAAATATGTATATTCTATGTGTAACTTCAAATCATTATAAGCAAGAGGTTCAGGAAACACTGGCTGATACAATTTTAGATGCTACTAATTAATATCTAGAAGCAACCTGCCTAATTATTTTGGATTTTAATTCAAGAATTGCCAAATCTAATAGTTTGGAGAAATTAGTCTTTATCTGTCAGTGCAATTAGACCTTTTTTTTTTTTTGAAATCGTAATTTATCCTCCTCCCTCAGCCTGCCTCCTCTGACACTTCGGCGATGACCCGCGAACATCCCACTACCCGCAACCCTACACGAACAGTCCACAGCAATTAGACCTTTTATGGAGGCTGGAGTACAAAAGGTCAAAGAAGAATAATATAAAACTTTTAGCTCTTCATGATGATATTAATTTAGTAATCTTAAATGTTTATACTTAAGGGAATACCACAGGGAGTGTTTACCTACCTCAGCCATTGTGATCATGCTGTCATAGATTATGTGATAACTACATTAGTAGATCTGCAAAATTTTTCAAAGTCATACGTAAATGTGACGTCAGAAGTGACCATGCTTTGCAAGTAATCACAGGCAACTTTCATCTAAATAAAGATAATACCAACAAATATTAGATTGCCAAATAATCCACCTTTTAAAATGTATACAAAAAAGTTGTCTGTGAATTATGGATCAGGTTAGGAAAAATATTAATCTTATACCCTCCCCTGTAATAGAGGATTTATTAAGAGGTTTGTTGGCTGGTGGCTTACACCCAGAAGAATCTTATATAAAACTTATGGCATTATTCCAAATTATGTCACAGGTATCTACTGTGAGCCAATCACAGTAGGATTGTTGAGGAAAATTGTTGATTATTATCCCACAAACTATCACCAATACATGTTGTACACATCCACAGTAGGTTATCTATCTTTCAGACATGACCACAGTTAGTTATCCATCTTTTAGGCATGATCACAGTAGGTTATCCAAACCTAAGATACAGCGATAGTACACAGCGCAGAGCTGTGGTAACTCAAGTTTTTAAACTAGGATTCTTACATTTTCTGAATGCAGCCAGATAAATACAGTTAATTAAATTATTGTGTGTTCTAAGTTTCCATTTCCAGGTAAGAATTAAAAAATAAGCAATGTAAAATGATGAAACCCAGCTTTGAAAAGTGAAGCCATGACAGTGAACATACTCATTATTGCCAGCAGTAATGCACATGCCCAGAGTCACAGCTTCACTTTTCAAAGCCAGATTTCACCATAATTTTAATAACATTCAGTTTGTGGAATATACTGGCAATAATCGGCTTCTGTGGGTGATTAAATGCCAAGGCCTAATTACCCACAGTAGCTGGTTATTACTTCATATACTAGACAAAACTGAATATTATCACTTAAATATAAACTATTATTTATGCTCCTAGAAAAGAAAATATGAATTCCAGTTCCTGGTTTAATAAAAAAAATGTAATAACTATAAATGCAAGTAACTCAGCTTGCAAGAGTTACATAAAGACATCATCAAAGATCAATTTTTATTTAGTTAATGAGTTGTTTTTTTTTACCAAGTAAGCACACTAGATAAATAAATGCCTATTTTCAGATATAACCCATGAGGTTAGAAGATGCATGGGGAGTACTCATTTGTATATAGAAACAAAACATTATAAAGCAATATTAGAAGGAGAAAACACATATTCCAGCAACATCTATGGACAGAAGGGTGCTAGATAATTACTCAGGGGGATGCCTGATGTTTCTAGCATCTTGTTGCTTATGGTACAATTAACTTTGTCAGATCTCCCTCTGCCTATATTACCAAAGATGACTGGTATCAGGATTTTAAAAACGTGTATTCTGACCTGGAAGATGCTCAAGTATCCACCCTAGAAGCCTCTGAAGATTTGTTCAATTTAATTGCCTCATCAGAGGATGTTGAGACAGCTGTAAAAAGTATCAACTCAAATAAAGCATCTGGGGCCCGATATTCAAAACTTAGTCCTGGGGCAAAATTAGCACTGCCTGGTGGCTCAGAACTATTTGCACGCTATATTCAAAGGACTAGACCAGGGGCTAAATCAGTTGACTATAGTGTGCAAATGAAGGCATGCAAACAGGGCTTAGAGTGCAGTGCAAAAGTAGCCCAGGAAGTAGAACAGCTCTGAATATAGCAACCAGGCAGTGCTAACAGCAACAGCATCTCAGTACACACAGAGGTCAGAGGTGGAGTAAGGCAGTGGTGCAGCATATGGCTAATGTGGGTGATAGCATGGGAGTGGAGCACAACAACTGCAAACAACATTACAGGCCACACACTGCAGAACTGTGCTATGGTTTTCACAGGTGTGCCCAGGACTAACATGTTTGCACAGTGCTAACACATTAGCTGGGGCTAAATTCTACTATATTCAAAACTCCTATGCAAATGAGCCTACTTAGACAATCTGTGTGCAAACAGCAACACTAGCATCTCATCATGGCCTGATTTACATACATTCCATGTAATTTGCCCAGTGCTATTGCATAGTGCACACTGTTCCACCTGTATGGCAGGCAAGAACTACAGGTCAGTAGCCACAGGTTGGGTTGTGCACACAGCACCACCTATCTGTGAGACATGAACAGAATTGTGCTCTGTCTCTCCTACACATTGTGTGTCCATGACCAAACAGTGGGGGCTGTAAGCACAACAGAATGTCAAACAGTAATATTACAGACTTGTGCTGCCTTAGAAAATGCATGTTACACTAAGTCCCGTGTTCTACCAATGTCCTGAAGGGACATCACCAGTTATGAAGATGTGTCCCTGATGTTGTAAGCCTTGTCTCTGATTTATGATGCAGGAGGTGGAGAGACATGATTGGAGGCTATGGTCTGTGTGCCATTTATGTGTCGGTGATGGCTCAGCTCACATTCAGGAGTCCCTGTGCTTGTTCCCGACATGTTTTGTAAATCATATATCAAGGAAATGAGGAGGTGGAGTGGTCGTGTGGTGTGAGCCCACACTTAGAAAGCAGGACACCCAGGTTCAAATCCCAGCACAGTGTGCTTTGCCCTCAAGGGATCTGCACTCTACAGTATGTCTGTTAGCAGGTGAATGTTGCTTCACTAGAAGAAAAGGGTGTTCCGTATTTTCATCTCGCTGTTACAATTATTGGATAACCTGCATACAAGTAATACATCATTGCATCTTGTGGCAGCATAAGTGCAGCACAGACCCCTCTATCCCTCCTGGTTACAATGCATAGCACTAGCCTATGACACTTCAGAGCAAAAGGCCAGAATATGTAGCACTTTCATAATATGTAGATTATTATCCTCAAATTGTGAGCCCCATATATTCAGCACCACCGACTGTTCGTGTCATGTTAGATCTCTGACACCTATGTGTTTTGTCTCCAGCAATAGCTGCAATAATGTGCAGAACATCAATAGACCTTTGCCGTACAAGGGTAAATGTGAGTGTACATATGATAGCACTATGCAAACATCCCAGCAGTTGAGAGGCAAAGTCCAGTGGCCCTCCCCAATCCCTGACAGCATATTTATAAATTCCTCCAATTTCTCTGGTAATCTAGTGCCCTCCCCCCAGCCCTGATCACTGATCCCCAACAGTATGTTTAGAAATGTCTTTAATTTCCCTGGTAGTCTAATGGTTATATTATTTAAGTTGTAAAGTCTTGAAATTATGTCTGTCAATAAAATTTACTGAACTTAACTTCAGCTTCAGAAGAACAAGCAGTTATATAATTTACCTTATGAAATTATGCATGGGTTTATTTAGTGGCACACCTTTTTGGAAAATCTGTCCATTCTCTCACTGTTTTGTGTTAATCACTGTCTTATCTATTCAAGCTTAAGGACATCAAAGAGCTTCTGAAGGATATTGCTGCTAAAGTTAAATGAATCTAGCAGAGGAACATTTGATCAAAGTAAGCAAATGTATTACTTTTTATCTATTGACACAATGTTGCCAATTTGTTTGTGTGGGGATCACCCGGTTCTACAGATCATTCACCACTTGTCTTGGAATTGAAACTCAGCATTTTAGTTACAGCAGATTTTTGATCCAGTTGTTCTCAAAAAGGCAACTGCCCCTTTGAAACAAAGTGAGCAGAAGAAGAATGATTATAACTTTCATTGATAAACCAGTATGCATTATGTCTACTGTATTATTGTTTTATTTTTCAGAAAATAATGTGCAGAATCAGAATGTAAATGAGTGAGCAAAACAAATGGCATTTGCAGCAGGAATGCATGCAATCAGATATTAGGTCATCTTAATTTACCAAATTTATACAATTTATATATTTTTCAGGAGTCTTTTTCTTAACATTTGTCCAGGTATACTACCTAAAAAAACATTTATCAAAAAATTTCTATTGTGCGCTCACAATTCATCTGCCCATATATAAAAATACAATTAAACCTTTCAAATCCCAAACCCATGGAAAGAAGAAAACAATTATTTTACATATTGTCATAAATCATTTTCATGTACAACATACACACTATTGACCATCAATGCGAAAAAAAATGTTATCTACAATATTAATTTCCAGTTGTTCCTTATTGATTCCTTCCCCAGTCAGTCAGTAAGATTGTATTTGTTTCCACATTTTAACAAACAAAAAACATGAACAGACCGTTCCAAAAAGTAGATTACTACATAAATACTGTGTAGCATACACAATAGCCTGATTCAGAATATGCCATTTATCTTCATGCGTGAGTATAACTCATAACTCATGAGTGGCAGATAAGTTAGTTTGAAAGACTTGCCCCATCACAAGTGATGACAAATGATATTTTGTTGTATGACAGTTTATGTCAAACTTGTACGACATATTTAGAATTGTCAATGCATTTCGATTTGTAGAGTTTTCAGAATAGTTCTTTTAATAAAGCTTAAACTGTCTGTTTGATGTTACTGCTGTTTTGAATACAGCAGAGCCTAGATAGACAGATAGATAAATAGATAGATAGACAGACAGACATATAGATAAACGGGGGAGAGAGAGAGAGGGATTTTGTTTAATGGAATGTTCATCAAAAAACCAAGGCACTGTACAAAGAAGGAAAAACAAATACAGAATGAACACTGGTAATACAACACAAAATGATAATCATAACATTTCTAATATGATGAATACATTTATAATATCTAACACCAATAGCAAACATGCAAGTTTGAAATGGCGCAGTGTTGTATAGCCAAAATGATTCTGAGCCAGAAGGGCAGATCCTAAAAGGATCAGTTTAGGCTCTGAATATGTACTCAGTAGAGACCAGAATGGAGAAGAGTAATATGATAGATACCTTCAAGTTCCTGAAAGGAATTAACAAGGTACAGTAGATTGAGAGGAAATATTCAGCAGGAATGGTCAGTCAAGAGCATGAGGACATGAGTGGAAGCTGTTGGGTGGGATACAGGCTAGACCTGAGAAAGTGTTACTTTATGTAGAGAGTGGTAGAGCCATGGAACAGTCAACCAAAAGAGGGGGTGGGTACAAAGACATTAATGGGGCTGGTCCATCAGCACAGTGGTTGGATTTCCATCTGAGACACTGGTGACCCAGGTTCGGGAACGGACTAGGGTCTCTGGAGGGCTGGTGGCGGGGAGGAAGGAGCATCCTCTGACAGCTCATCTTCTCCGGGGGGAGGATGGCAATGTTCTTCAGTGTCTGCTGACCTCTAGCAGAGGCTTGGGATACAGCACGACATCCAACCCACGATGTCTGTAGAGTGATGGACATCTGGCGCCTGCCGTGATGTGAGTGGCATGTTGCTCCTCTGGAGAAAATTAGAAAATGGTGCCAGGGCAGATCGGGTGATGGTCTCCACAGATCTCCAGCTCTGGGATCCCGAACCTCCATCTGCCGCCTCAGCAGCACCCAGAGTGGTGAAGTAGAGCTGAAAAGCTCATCCCTCACATAAGTAAGGGGTACATTGGGGATACCTGTGTAGGCTGCAAATGTGGGGTGGTGGGGCTGGGAGACTGCCAGGCTGGAAAGATCCTCTGAGGGGCCTTAAGGAGTGATCGTCTCTGGTATGGGGTTGTGTGGAAAAAACAAATATTGCAAACAAAAACATTAATGGTTTCAAACACAGCTGAGACCAAGTAAAAGGCTTAATAATTTCACAGGGGAAAGCAGCAGAGCAAGGAGCTGGTAAGGGCAGTAATTCCGACTAGACACTACATTGTGAGGTAGGATAGTATAAAACAGGGCAGACAGGATGGTCTAATATTCTTTTCCTGCCAACATTTTCTGTGTTTCTGTATATTGCTGAGACAAATAGCTATTTCAGTGAACATTAGAATCCTGTCTGAAAGGCAATATATTCAATCTACTCTTAAAAATGGGGACGAACATGGACAGAAATCATAATGAGCAACCTAACATTATATATATATATATATATATATATATATATATATATATATATTTGAATTTGGAATGCTTCAGTGACTTAAATAAATAATTTGTCTGTCGGGTTAGTAAGTGAATATTTAAGCAATAAGGCATGACAGGGTGTGTTGTGTGTATGCGTCACTCTCGGGGTGGGTTGAAGCATGAGGTGAAGCCGAGGTGCTTCCACCACCCCAGACGTGATGTTATTACACAACAACACACACCCTGGAATGCCTTATTGCTATTATACAATGGCTTCTTTGGTTAAAAAAAAAGAAAAGGGAAAAATTTGTTTAAAATATTGTTATTTTTTTCATTTTTGTTGGGGTAGGTGTACCTTTTGAAAAAAGAGTTCCCAGTTTCTATGTTGTCCAGCAGATAGCATTGTTGCTTTGTGGTTCACTTTGATTCATTTTGTGTCTGTGCTTCTGGCCATTTCTCTGTGTATATGACCCCCGTGTGTAACCTCTCGCTTGCCTTTTTTTTTTTTTTTTGAGATAGACATGTTTTCTTCATTTAATACTGCGGCCATTCCTGTCAGGTGCTGGGTAGTGTGAGAAGTGCATAGGCGCAGCCGTTACTTTCATGAGGCGGGTAGTGTGTGGAGCGGGTACACAGAGAAGATTGTGGTGTTGAGTAGGACAGTGGAATGGGATATTTAGCAGCAGAGGTGAGTTTTTTTAGCAGGGAACCAGATTTGGAAAAAAAATTTCTTTTTTAAGTGTCATCACGGACTGCAGCTTTTCGGCAAAAGTGACAACAGGTAGGGGGTTCTGTAACTTCGGTCGCTCGGTTCAAAAGTTGGTTGTTTCAGTTTTGCGGTTTAGTGAAGCCACTCAATTCGAGGACAGTAAACAAAATGACAGCAAATAAAAACAAAAAAAGAATAAGGTTGTCCTGTGTTTTGTGTGAGTTCTTTTGGTTGTCTTGCTTGTTGGTGGAAGTGTGGTTTGGGGTGGTTTTTTGGTGGCTGGCCGCAGCTGGAGTTTTTGAGAGCAGCTAAACGGAGCACCAGTAACTTGGAGAAAAGAGCATAATTTCAGGGTTTGTCATGCAGTCATATGTGTGCCTGAACTTAATACAGTGATGTTATCATTCAGTGACATCACTGTTCCAGGCACTCACTGGCCCATCAAAATTAAGGAAATGTTCTTGCCATTGTACAGTTTTGCGTAGTTATGCTTTTGCATATGTTAAGGCAGTAAGCAAGGTTAAGTGAGTAAGTAAGGGAGGTGTAGGAAGTACGCCATATTCGGGATGGGCCAAATCCATTCTCATAAAACTGAGCTGCTTCACAGTCATGTGGCTCAGTTTAGATAGGACTTTAACGGAACACTGCTGAATCAGTTTGCATCTTTAACTTCTTTCCATGTGCTCCCCAGCCTCCCAGCCTTCCTATATGTCATGTGAGTTGCTTGGGAGTCTGAGGAAAATGGGAGAGAGTACCTGAGCAGCACATACTCCTTTTGTGTACCCCAGTGTGCACATCCACAATACTACAACACATAATGAAACTCTGAAGTTATTTCAGCACCATACAATTAGAGGGCATGATGGGTGGGAGATCACTAAGAAGGCTGCATGGCAACAGGAAGGGAAAACTGTGCCTTGCCACAGATTTTCTTGTCTGATGGGCTGGGTAGCTACTATATGATGGAGTTTACTTGGGCAACGAGGAGAGAAAATAAAATCTAAAAAAATGAAAAGAAAAATGAGTAGGCAGAGACAGTGTGTGTGTGTGTGTGTGTGTGTGTGTGTGTGTGTGTGAGATCCACACAAAATCCTGACACTTAGTTGTTCGACATGCAGAAGACCAACTCTGAGTTCCCAACAAGTTTGATGTGCCATCATACAATTTTCCGGCACTTGTAATCCTGACATAAGGCATATCACTGAATTGAATTTTTTTTTTCCATTTATAGCTCTGTGATATGCTCTGTTATCTGCTTATGTGGCTTAGTTTTTGGTACAATTGCACACACCCTAAACCTAAATTGCCTAACTTGTCAGTGCAACACCAATTGTTTTAGAGATTAAATAAATACACAAACCTTACTATCTTTCTAGAGCTCCATTCCTCATCTCTTGAAAAGCCTGTGTTTTTTTACCAGCTAAACTGGTGGCAGCTGTTGACCGAGAGTCACCATGGGACCAAAAAAGGACACTAAGCAAGCTTTGCAAACATGGAAACTTACCTAACAGAGACTGCACATGAGAAGGGACTGGAGCCTGGCCAAACTGGAGGGGTGTCATTAGAGATGAAACTCATGGACTTCAATAAGTGGACTGCAGATCATTCTGCCACAATCAGAGGAGCAAGCAGGTGGAAAAAATCAACACTGTGCAGTAAGAGATTGCACAGAGACAATCCAATATTTGTATTATTGGCTTCCCACTGTGATTTCCTAGCACAGCAAGCCTACTTGGTGCCACTAAATGACAGATCTTCTGTGATTTCTGTCTATTACAGATGAACTCTGGCATTGAATTACTCAAGGCTTTTACTATTCCTCATGATTTGTGCCACCTGACAGGGACTCCCAGAGACTTCTGGCTGCTATTATCACTCTGTCTACTGCTGAGGAATGCATACCCCTGCTATAGGCTGCCAGAAAATAGAGACATTGTATAGTAAGGCAGCAGGCTCACCTTCTTTCTCTATGGACTCAAATACAACTCTGGTATTTCATTTTTTTAATAATATTTGTTTGCAATATCACTGACAGCAAGAACAGGATGGGAAAGAGCAGGACAGGATTTCAGACTGTCGGTATACTGTACTTGTTGTGAAAGAGCATATCAGGATTTTTGAGCTGGCTATATTGAATGTCAGGATTTCATTTGTCGGGAATTCGTACCAGACCCATATGTGTGTGTGTGTGTGTGTGTGTGTGTGTGTGTAGCTTAAGAGGGACACTGGGCATTTGAGATTGGGTCTCACAGCTTGTGCCATAAGTGATGGGCTATAAAACAAAACAACAATTTAAAACAAAAAAAAGAAAAAAAGGCAAGGGAGATGCAGTGTGGAAGTGGTGATGGGGGTTATCTGGGGCATCACTGCCTGTGATCCAGGGACAAGTGGAGGACTAATAAATGAATAATACCTGACAGGGTGGGTGTTATGCTGGGATAACATCCCACCTTGGGTGGTTGGGCCCGAGGCCACCGGCCGAAGGTGTCCAACACCCGAGGATGGATGTTATCCCAGCATAACACCCACCCTGGAGGGCATTATTCCTGTTATACAATGGCTTGTTGTTTTATACAGAAAAAATAATTTTAAAGAATTTTATTTAGTGTTTAAAAATATTTTTTTAAGAAAAGATGCAAGCAATGTGGTCTGTTCAAGGATGTCATCAGCAGGGATGTTATGCCAGGATAACATCCCTGCTGTGATGGCCAACTGACCAATCAGGAGCCAGAATTATTTCTTGCCATTGTATAAGAACAGTTATAAACCAAAAAGAAAAATAAAGGAAAAGACTAGGGAGAGGGACAGAATGGGAATGGGATGTTTAGGTCTCCCACAGCCTCTTCCAAAGGAACAAAGAGGACTGAAAGAATTAAGAAACCAAATCAGTAAAATGCAAGGAATAGAAATAGTGTGTAGGAGAAGTAAAAGGCATTGGAGATCCGGGACAGTGTGGCAATGGGAGTTTGGGTGTTTTCCTGTGTTAGTGGTGCTAGAGCCTGGGCTTACAAAAAAGAGAGAACACTAAACTATGACTAACATGTAATGAGACAGTACACAACAACAAAAAAAGTGAAATGGAAGATTGCGTGCCCTGCTGACTTGCTGTTTTGAGAAACAAAATGTCCTGGCCGTAATGCAAAGCAGATAATCCTTCGGTAGCATGTTGGAAACCTGCTGGGCTAGTTGGTCACCTTTAGCAAAAAATAAACCCAAGCTAGCATTGCTGTAATGAACATATTAGCTGGTTCCAAATGTGACTAGCAAATTATTTAATTTGCTTATTTTGCTCTCTTTTTTTGATGGGCCCTAAATTTAATTTGGCTAAATAAGGGTAGGAATTAAGCAGGTCCCATAAATCATGTTTCATTCCACACACTAATGTCTGAGTTTTTGTTATCCACATCTGTCAAAATAAAGAATTTCTAAACAGGAGGATCAGGTATATAGAAACATAAACTTTGACAGAAGATGAAGAATGCCTGGTTCATCCAGTTTGCCCATTTTTTCCCCTGTCTATACTGTCACGGCAGACCCTGCTTGATCTCTGCCCTCCCCTGCTTCCACCAAGGCTGCCCTGTGCTGATCCCATGTATTCTTGAATCTCATCACCGTTTTCACCCATGTAACCTATGCTAGAAGACTGTTCCAGGCATCTACCACTATTTCAGTGAAGAAGTACTCTCCTGCAGTATACTCTGTAACATCATGCCATTGTCCCTTTACATTTCATAGAATTTTTCTATTGAAAATCTCTTCTTTCCACCACTTATATGTAGTCACAGATCAGGCAAATACAAATCCTTTATAAAACCAAATAAAAACTGGTCTTAGATTTGGCAAATCCATAACCAAATCCAAATCCACCCTTGCTTTGCCAATCATTTCTTTATGTACAACACTACTCCATATATAAGGTAAGCCTTTTTGGTTCTAGTCTCCAGGTACTAGGCAGACAGAGAAAAGCACATTATTAACAGTGATCTAAGGGTTATCATAGGATTCGTATGGAGATGAGGTACTGTAGGGAAGTAGTCAGTTGTATGGACCCTGAGGCAGTCTTCAGCAGGGTTAGCCACTTGAAGAGGGGGCACTGCCCAATCTGCAGGGACATTGATGAGCTCCATGCTCTGCTGGTAACAGCAAGAGATGAGATAGCTCAGCTGCAGCACTGGTTAGCTGGTAAATGCAAGAAATGAGATATCTCAGCTGCACCACTGGCTCAGCTGGGCTTCACCCCTCCACCTCCCTACTCCTTCAGAGGACCACTAGCCCAATGGGCTAGAAGGTGGTGGGAAAGAAGTGGTGGAAGGGTGACAGAGGCAGCCACTAGGGATTCAGGCAATCTTACACTATCCAGACAGAAAAATGCTTTTCACCCCAGAGGTGAATCATGTACCTGATTCTATCTTGGGGGGATTCTGAGTCAGTCGGGTGAAATGGGCTTGGATGACTTGTTGGCATGTGGGGGTGAGCAGGAAGAAGTCAGCAAGGAGAGTCTTAGTGATTGGGGACTTAGTGATTTGGAGAGAAGAGTGGGGGGTCAGTGGGGGAAGAAGGGATGGGGAGTGAATAGCCAGATGCTTTCCTGGTGCATTAGCCATTAGGGATATTGACAGGATACAGAGGATGTCAGAGAAGGGGGGAGATGGATGGAGGTGCTAATACACTTGGGTGCCAATGATCTGGGGAACCAGCCTGTGGAGGCAGTAAAGCAACATTTTAAGAGGCTGGGGAACAGACTGGTGGTGAACTCTGCTTTCCTGGCCTTTTCTGAGGTCCTTATTGTGTGAAATAGGGGAAATGGGAATGGCAGAGAAAGGAAAGAAGAGACTGAGGAGTTTAATGGATATGTGAAGGGATGATATCAGGAGGAGAGGGTACCTGTTTGTCAGGGCTTTGGGGACAGGAGGATCTTGCAGAGTGATGGCATTCACCTGATGAGAAGGGGGGCCAGTTCTTGATGGCAGAACATTGATGTTGATGTTGGACATTTAAACTGACCACAGGGAAGATTGAGACCAGGGGCAGCACTGAGAGGGGAGAGCTAGTGGGGAACCTAGCTTTGGATCCCCCTGAACCAGGGAGTAGCAGCAGCAAAGAGGCTAACAGTAAGGTTGAAAATTCAAATTAGGCTGGTGGAAAAGACCAATGAAGGATGTCTGACAAAGCTTACTTATAGCATGAAATATAAACAAAATAAGGCAACCAGGGAAGAATAAGGGAAACAAAATAGAAAAAAGCAAGAAGGGATCAGTAAAAAAATGTAAAAGAGTCTTCCCTAATGCCAGAAGTCTGAGAAATAAAATTAGTGAGCTCCAGGCAATGGTGGCAAACACTGATGTACCTAGTAGCCATCACAGAAACGTGTGCCACAAAGAATAATGACTGGGACCTGATAGTTCCAGGCTACACTATATTTAGATATGATAGAGGAAGAGGTAGAAGAGGAGGTGCAGCCCTATATAACAGGGAAAGCCAAGAGGCAGTGAAGGATAAAAACATTAGGGGGTGTAATGAGGAAAAAGAATCACTGTGGCTTCAGCTCATGGCATCTCCTGGCAAAAAACTACTGATAGGGGTGATCTATAGACCTTCAGGACAGGGGAAAGAAAGATAAAGAGCTATGGGCAGAACTAAAAGGGGGTGATAAAGGGGGAAGTGGTGATGGTGGTGGAAGATCTAAACCTGCCAGATATTGACTGGGTCATTCCAGTAGCCAGGAGTTCTTGAAGTTGGACCTTGCTGGATACGTTACAGGATGGCGTACTGGTGCAGCTGGTTAAGAAACCCACCAGGCCACCAGCCATTCTTGATGTGGTGCTTACCAGCTTGGGAAATATGAGGGTAGAGGAGTCACTAGGGTCCAGCAACCATAACAATATATAGTTCAATCTTTTCCTTGGGACTTTCAAGCCCTCATCAAAGGCTGACATCCTAAATTTCAAAAGGATAAATTTCAGCTAGATGAGAAAGTTGGTTTGGGACAAGCTAGTCAGAATGAATAGGATCAGAAACGTGGAGGAAAGATGGGGCAGTCAAGGGGGTCATACTCAGGGAAACAAATTCTTGCATAAGAAGGGTAAGAAAAAGAAACAGGTACTGTACACGAGACCAATATGGTTCTCTGTAAAGGTTAGGGAAGCAGTGAGAGTCAAAAAGAAGGTCTTTGTCAAGTACAAGAAAAATAATGGAAGGAAGAATTGAGAGAGTACTAAATAAGAACAGAGAGAACCAAGAGGGTGGTCCAAGAAGCAAGGCAGAAACAGAGCTGTGAATTGTGGGTGGGGTCATGGGTGGAGAAAAACAGTTCCTTAGATATATTAGGGAAAAGAAGGGAGGAGGAATTGTTAGGCTAACAGACTGAGGCAGAGTAATTGGGGGGATGGGCAGAAAGCAGCTGGTCTTAACTACTACTTCTACTCTGTATTTACAAGGGAAGGCAGAGGGCCTCTGCCAGAGAGAGAGAGAGGCATTAGGGGATCCCTGGGATGAGGCAGCAAGTATTTACCAGTGAAAGGGTTCAGAAAGAGCTAATAGACCTAAAGATAGCTAAGGCCCCAGGGCAAGATGGGATGCATGCAAGAGTTATCAAGGAATTGATAAAAGAAATACTGAGCCCTGGTAGGGCTATTCAGTTGCTCATTTCAGAGAGGAGTAGTTCAAAAATACTGGAGGATAGCAGACATAATCTTGATCCATAATGGGGGGTGGGGGAGACAAGGAGAGTAACAAAAGACCTGTCAGTCTTACCTCTATTGTGGGTAAACTAATGGAGCCATTATTGAATGAGGACATCGTGGACTTCCTGGAGAGCAATGTAAGGACACCAGGATAGTAAACAGCATGGGTTCATGGCACGGAGGTCTTGTCGGACAAACCTGATAGTATTCTTTGACTGGGTATTGGGGGTAGTGGATAAGGGCCATACTCTGATAATACACTACCTTGACTCTACTTCCATTTCAGTAAGGTCTTTCTTCCACTCTATTCCTCACAGAAGATTGCTGAGGAAGTCGGAGGATCTCGGTGCAGCAAAGGACACATTTAGATGGATGAGAAACTGGTCTAAAGGGAGACAACAAAGGACTGTGGTTAATGAGTCAAATCAGAAGATAGGGAGGTCACCAGTGGGGTGCCACAAGTACTGGCCATGGATCCAGTCTTTTTCAATATGTTCATTAGAGACATGGGAGAAGGAATCCAGGGCAAGATGTGTCTCTTCACAGATAACACTGAGCTTTGTGGCTGGGTAGACAGCAAGGAGGTGGTTAGGGAGATGCAGAGACTTATAAAAGCCAAAGATGTGGTTCAAGTTTTGCAGTTAAAACTAAATGCAGAAAATGCAGGTCTAGGTTGCTCTAATGCAAATGGAATTTGACATAGAATTGGTCATCCTATCTAGACAAGAGACTATCAAAGTAAATGTGCAAACACAAGGATGAACTCCACTGTAGATACTCCAATTTTAAGTAAGCTACTGCTGTATTTTACTTTAAAGACACTTGAAATGAGGGTGACTGTTTTGTGGCTCCCACCACTTCCTCAGGCCCAAAAACAGTGTTTCATTTTTCATTTCACTAGTAGCCAAGGAGACGCTGGGAGCTCTGTTCACATGCATCCCTGGAACAGCCAAGATTGGACATTTTAAACTGAAGGGATTCTATGAGTCCTGTTACAGTTTACCAAGGATTACACTTACTTAGGAAATAAAATTATTTATTTGAAAAATGAAAGACTGTTTTTGGGCCTGAGGAAGTGGCTGGAACCACAAAACCATTGCCTTCATTTCAAGTGTCTTTAAAGTAAAATAAAGCAGTAGCTTACTTAAAATTGGAGTGTCTACAGTGGGAGTTCATCTTTATTTTTGCACATTTACTTTGATAGTTAAAATTAAATGCCCACAAGTCCATGGTGGTGAACAAAGGAAACAAGAACCCCAAGATAGAGTACTGGATGGGGCAGTAAACCTGGGCATGGCCTTTGAGGACAGAAACCTAGGGGTAATCATTAGTGCGCCCCTAAAACAATCACTCCAGTGTTGCAAGGCCTACAGTAAGGCAAATGGGATGCTGGGATGTATATGATCGGGTATTGACAGTAGAAGGAAGGAGGTACTACTACCTTTCTATAGTTAACTGGTGAGTTCCCACCTGGAAGACTGTACTCAGTTCTAGAGTCCTCACCTGAGGAAATATAAGGACACGCTGAAGACAGTGCAAAGTAGAGTTACCAAAATGATTTAACGCTAGCAGGGTAGATGTTATGAGGATCAACTCAAGCCACTGAACATGTACTTACTGGAGACCAGATGAGAGAGAGATAGAGTATGATACAGACCTTCAAGTTCCTGAAAGAAAAGACCAAAGTAAACTGGGAGGAAATATTTAGCATAAGTAGCAGATCAAAAACACAGACGCATGACTGGAAACTGACAGGGGTAGGTTCAAGAGGGAAGTGAAAAGGCTTTGTTTTACAGACAGTGTGGTATAACCATGGAACAATCTACCAGCTGATGTGTTGGGGTGCTAACACTATCAATTGTTTCAAACACATCCGGGACAGAGTGTAGGGCTTAGTGGTTGCTCAGTACAGCAGCAGTAGGGCAGGGAGTATAGGGGTGGATAGTGTGGGCAAGAACCCGGTATGGACAACTGCTGCTGGGTTTGTTAAGATTTTATTGGCAGACTGATGGACCAGTGATCTTTTTCTGCTGTCATTTGTATGTTTCTATAGTTGAGTCTCACCAACATTGTATAAATACAAAAGCTATATTTATTATAGTGGTGCATTGGAGCCCAATAGCTAGGGTTTCTATGTTAAACATCAGACTTTGCACTTTACTATCTTTTCAACTGCTCAACAGATTTAAACACCATTTTGTATGTACAGTCTTCTGGGGGGGGGTAAATCTCTTGATGTGCCACATTTTCTTCCGGTTGGTCTGTTTTTGCTGGGGTTTTTTTCCATCATCTATTGCCCACATGGTTTGGAATTGTGATCTGAAATTTTCAGGGTAGAAATGTCTTG